>CM073459.1:27705780-28020007 GCA_037074485.1 Delonix regia | reverse complement strand
CAGCTTAAAAAATAGAAAGTCAATTGTGGGTGAGTTATGAGAAACTTAAAAGAGTTATAGAAGTTTTAGGTGAGCTAAAACCTTATAAGATGCCATTGATGAGCATATGCAAAACCTTTGCTTGTAATATGATTTGATAGTAGAAGAATTCTATTCAATTCGAAGATGACTAAATGCAGGACAAGGAAGTTTAAACTGGGTAAATCTAGTTTTGTTCTTCTTCCTTCAACTCTTTTACTACATTTCTCTTTTGCAGATCAATAGCTGAAACTTGTTTCAAGGAACTTGAAACTTCTTTTGATCAACGTCCTTTTTGGTTTCTGTACACTAAAACACATTTGGTGTTTGTGTTGATTATCTACTAAGATTTTATTAATTAGAAATTAATTTTAGTTGCTTGAAAGAAGTTTTATGCGACAATAACTGGACTTCAAACAACTGTCTTTTAACTTATGCAAATTTATTTTTGTCAACAAATTTCAATTTTATTAAAATTTATAAAATATTATACAATACACCTATTTGCTACTCTCTTAGTGTGTAATCGAAAAATTAACTTAGGTAATAAAAAACCGCTAGTTTCAAAACAGCTCAACTTCAAAGATTCGGATGCCAAAGAATAAAAGCATGCCCATTACTGCATTGCCAACAAGAACTTTATGCTTATAATTTTTAATGCATTATATATTTTTCAACACCATTTTAGGGAATTTTATTTTGAATTTCTTAAGACCATGGTTTGAAAAGTTATTTGCTTTTATTTTTTTATTTATATTGATAAAGTATTCTTTAATGGTTATATTTATTATTATATAAATCATTTTAATTCAAATTTAAAATTATTTGTATTAGTTTATTAATACTTATTATATTTAGATTTTAATATATAGAAATAAAAAATATCTATATTTAATTACACTTATTCTTTTTTTTTTGGCTAGATGACTTATTCAACTATCATTAAACTAATAAATTATTAATCATTGATTCTATCAGTTCAATATTTTGTTTGAATGTTAAAATATCAATTTTGATTATATAATTGTATATTTTAGTAATTATTTTTTATTAAAGATGAACTCCTATAATTTTATGAGTTTATTTTTTTTAATAAATTAATTTAAACTCATGAGTTTGATAATATAAACTTATGATATTATGTTATTCAACTTCAACCATCAATTTACAATGTTATTGATTTATTTAACAAAAACTAAAAATAAAATCCCCAATAAGAAAACAAAAAAAAAAAAATACAGAAATGATTTTTTTTTAAGGAAAATAGGCAAGTCATGGTGCCAAGCTTCTGGACAATATCAATACACTGATCTGATGAATTGACATTACAATACGTTAAAAAAGCAATGGGGCCAATTAAAGCTCTACGAAAATGACAAGAAAGACATTATATAATTAGAGTAGAAAATAATTCACCGAAGAATTTTGATCCCTTCGTGGAAGTTACTACTTACTTTACCCAGCAGATTCTCACCGACTGTTAATTTGCTCATCAAATATGGACAATGACTCAATACTCAATGACTTAAAAGCATACTATAGGTCAAACTTTGATGTGCGCCTGCACATGAAAATTTCACTTTTCTATTGTTTGGAATAGCGATTCACCAATTGTGGACCTCTTCACAGGGAAACACTTTATCACTTCAATGTATAGTGCGTCTGTATAGAACCAATTCAATAATTGAAAACAGAAGACGGGGAAACCTACAAGTTACGGAGAAGCCAACTTGCGATATTATATTAGCCAGCTTGCTCTCCAACGAAGACTCTCCATATTAATAAAGTAGTCAGACATGTACAGAAGCCTTTTTCATTGTCTAAAATTGCATTTCAGCCTACGCAAGTATATCACTATTGCGATCTGATTACAAGAAAAGGATCGATCCATAGCCAGTTCGGTCAGGTATTATGATCATCTTCCTCATTCTTTATCTACTTGATTAGCAGGATATAGATGTAAGATGTGCTTACTTCATGAAAGCTGTTCTTCTGATTACTTTTCTGCCTTGGCTTAGCTTAATTTGTTCTGGAGTTTCTGGAAAAATAGACCTAGATTTACATTCTTGTGTTGAGGGATCAGAATTTAGATATATCAGGAATATTTGACACACTTTTGATCTTGTTACTTTCCTGTAGTGGCCTTCTTCTTCTTCTGTGTTCATCCATTAAAATATACTATCCCCAATTTAAAAGGGAAATATACAGAAATTGTTTATTTTTACATGAAATTTAACTTGAAATTTTTTAGGTGTATAAGCAACTCACCGGGCCAAGCCTCGACGAAATATTGACTTGATGAATTGATTACGTTATAGTTGTAAAACCGAAGGGCCAAATAAAACTCTACCAAAAAATGAAAAAGGTTTTTTTTTTTTTTTGTTGGAAAAAACTAGGAGTGGGAAAGAATTCGTGTTGAAGATTTTTCATCCCTTCATAGAACTTCAATCGGATTTCCACCGACTGTTTATTTGGACAATGGTTAAATAGTCAAAGCCTCAAATGTTTATATATATATATATATATATATATGTATGTATTTGTGAGTGTGTGTCTGATGGTCTTTGTTGTCCTCAACACCAAATCACCGATTGAAAACTCAAAGATATGTATACGCTGAAAACGCATTAAAAATTTTAAATTAGCAGATTACAAAGCTTTCCAAAGAAAACTGCGTTTGTTGTGTCATTGATCAATTTCGTTTTAGTTTCGCGTATATTTTTTATAGCCAAATTAAACTTCTATGCCTTCACACTTCAATGGATCAATTAGAAAGAACTAGAATTAGTTTCAACTCCATTACTATCAAGATTTTTTTTAATTACCATGAAAGATATATGCACATCTTTTGTATATATTTAAAGTATCCAAAATTATCGGAAAGAGTTAATTCCATTGACAAGAAGAAAAAGTGTATAATAGCCTCAGTATCAAAGAAGATTCAGCTTGTAAATTTGCTACATGTATTTCATACGAAGTTTAAAACTTGTAAATAGACATTCAAAATATATGTATAGAGTATAAAAGTATAACTAATAATATTAGTTAGCCGTAGCAGATCAAAAACTGATATATATATATATATATTGTTGCTTAGATGCAAAACCGTCCCATGTTACAAGTCACTCACCTTAAGACTCATCAAATTGCATCATCAATTCTGCTGCTTAACTGGATCATTATTATTGTCGTTATCAGGCAAAATGTGAGGTCATACAGTTCTTGTGCACTCAAATAGCCATAATTACAACATGCTTGCTGCTGCTTCATCCTCTTCCTCTTATCCACTTCCACCTAAAAAGTATGACGTGTTTATCAGCTTCAGAGGTGAGGACACTCGCACCAACTTCACCAGCCATCTTTATACTGCTCTCTGCCAAAAAAACATAGAAACCTACATAAATTATAGACCTGAAAAAGGAGATGAGATCTCACAATCACACCTACAAGCAATCGAGGACTCAAGTATATCTGTGGTGGTATTATCAGAAAATTATGCTTCCTCAAAATGGTGTTTGGATGAGCTTATCCAAATACTCCAATGCAGAAAACATCAGGGACAGGTTGTTATACCTGTTTTTTATAAAGTTGACCCATCAGATGTACGAAAGCAGAGTGGGGCTTACAAGGAGGCATTCACCAAACATGAAAGAAATTTCATGCACAACAAACAAAAGGTGAAAGAGTGGAAAGATGCTTTATCTGAAGCTGCCAATTTACCTGGCTGGGATTCTCAAACTTATGGGTTAGTGTTCATTCTTTCAAAGTGAATCTTCACATCAATGCTTACTAATTATATATTTTTACTTAGAATAAGTATAATTTTGGTCCTTGAAAAGTATATACATTGATTATTTGGTTCTTGAAAATTAAAAAAAAAAATAATTTAGGCTCTCTTTAACATACATGTCTCAACTATTTGGTTCCTACATCTTACAAATGTACAATCCCTGAAAATTTTTAAGTCAATACTCATTAATCCAGTACAAGAACTAATTTTTTAGATTTAAAATGTTTTGTATCAGAATATGTGGCTGTATCCCAAACAACTCTGTTTGAATTTTTCACAAAAAGGTAATATATTTCGAGAGTTGCAGGGTTTGTGATTGTGCTGTACTACATCAAATGTTAATGTATTAATGTCAATTGGATTAAGACTGATAGGAAGAATTAAAGCCTGAAAATGTTAAATCATTTTATCTTAATTGTTCAATGAAACAATCCAGATAAAAAGTCATTGAATTGTAGTGTTATATAAAAAATATAACACTTCTTCATTGATTCTTTCTTGTCTTATTTTTTCCCTATTATTTATGATTCATTCTTTCCTTCTTTTTTTGTTTTTTTAATATTAAAGGAACGAATCTGAATTCATCAAGGATATTGTCAAACATATTTTGGAAAATTTGGATCATCTCCACCCAAGTGGATCAGCAGGCCTTGTTGGAATTGATCTATATGATGTGTTCATCAGCTTCAGAGGCTCTGACATAAGACGTGGTTTTCTTAGTCATTTGACAAAGGAATTAAAGGAAAAGGAAATTGTTGTCTATGTAGGTGACAGGCTTGAGAGTGGAGAAGAAATATCACCAGCACTTCTCACAGCAATTGAAGGATCACTGATTTCATTGGTCATATTCTCAGAAGATTATGCTTCTTCAAAGTGGTGCTTGGAAGAGCTTGTGAAAATCATGGAATGCAAGGAAGTCAATGCCCAGATTGTAATACCAGTTTTCTACAATATAGATCCATCAGATGTAAGACACCAAAAAGGCACTTATGGAGATGCATTAGCCCAACACGAGCAAAAGTTCAAGGATAATATTGACAAGTTACAAATCTGGAGATCTGCCTTGAATAGAGCTGCCACTATATCTGGCTATCAGTATGCAAGTTTTGAGTAAGTTTCTTTTTCTTTTTTCTTTTTTTGTTTTTATATGCATATTTGACATTTTTCTCGGTTTAATATATATTTAGCAGGCTACATAAATTACAATAATGTATTTCTTAGATTTTAGAATGTTTTATATTAGAATATGCAGCTGTATCCCCAGACAACTCTGCAAAGATTTCATATTGTATTCTAATGTAAACAATTCATAAAATCCATTGAATTATTCCCTAAAAAATAAAATATTGTTAGAGTTGTAGGGTTTGTCATTGTACAGTACTACCTCAAATGTTAATGCATCATTGCAAATTAGAGCAACATCAATCGCAACTTATTCAAATTTTAAGTAAATCTTTTTCCCTTTTTGGTTTTATATACATGTTTAACATTTCTCACTGTTTAATGCATATAGTGGACTACTTATACTACAAGAACTGTTAACCAAATAAAAAAGCAACAAGAAGATTTTGTTTCTTAGATTTTAGATTGTTTAGTATCAGAATATACAACTGTATCCCCAAACAACTATGCAAAGTTTTATATTGGATCCTAAAAGTTCTATATACAAATAAAAAATTCATAAAAGTCATTCTTTTGAATAATTCCAATATATATATATATATATATATATATATCCTAATCTGTGTGGTTTGTGATTGTACTATACTGATCAACTGTTAATGCATTAATGCAAATCAGAGTACTTCGATAGCAAGAGTGAGCCCTAAAAATGTGAATTCATTTTATGGATAAGAATTTTTATCTAAACTCTTTGATTAAAGAATTTAGTTAAATGTGTCATCTTTAGTACATTCATACTTTTGAGTACATTAGTATACTTAGTTATAATGTAAGGATATTAACAATATTACAATTATGTCCCTATATTATAATTGGATGTACTGGTGCACTTAAAATTATGAGTACACCAAAGATTTTAGTTAAATTATATAATACATATAACACTTTGTCATTAATTCTATCCTCCTTCTGATAATAAAGGAATGAACCTGAACTCATTGAGGCTATTGTCAAAGATATTGTACAAAATTTAGATCATATCCACCCCAGAGAATCAGCAGGCCTTGTTGGAATTGGTCAACACCTTGCTCATATTGAATCATTATTGAAAATGGAGACAAGTGCAGTTCAGATTGTTGGAATTTGGGGCATGGGTGGCATAGGTAAGACAACCATTGCTCAAGCTGCATTTAACAAGTTTTCTTCCCAATTTGAACGATGTTGCTTCTTAGCAAATGTCTCAGAAGAATCACAAATGTATGGGCTGAGTTTTTTACGAAAGCAACTTCTTTCTAAACTAGTAGAGGAAGAATCCACTTTTCTTAAGAAAAAGCTAAGTCAGAAAAAAGTTCTTATTGTGCTTGATGATGTGAATACTCCTGAGCAGCTAAAATATTTGGTTAAAGGGCAAATTTCCTTGGGACCATATAGTAGAGTCATCATAACAAGCAAAGATATGCAGGTGCTCAAAACAGGAGGAGCTCATGCCATATATGAGGTTAAGAACTTGAACTTTGAAAAATCCCTTGAAATATTTTGCTCAAATGCCTTCAACCAAAGCCATCCTAAAGAGGGATATGAAGAACTTTCAAAACGAATAGCTAATTATGCTCATGGTGTTCCTTTAGCTTTAAAAGTTTTGGGTTCATTTCTTCATTCGAGAAATATAGAAACATGGGAAAGTATGTTGATAAAACTCAATAAGTATCCTCAAAGGCAAACTTATGATGTGCTGAAACAAAGTTTTGATGGATTAGATTATGAGGAGAAGGAGATATTTCTAGACATTGCATTCTTTTATAAAGGAGAATATAAGGATGATGTCATAAGGCTGCTCAATGCGTGTGGTTTCTTTGCATCTATTGGAATACCTAGGCTTTTGGATAAAGGTCTTATAACTATTTCCTACGATCGTATTGAAATGCATGACTTGATACAAGAAATGGGTTGGGAAATTGTTCGTCAAGATTCTGAAAAAGACCTTGGAAGGCGTAGCCGGTTGAGGGACGACAATGAAGTCCATGAAGTATTAGAGAATAACAAGGTAAGAGGAATATGCACTAATTTATCTCTACAAATGATTTTTGTGCATGAACTATGACTAGTTTGGAGCCACATTTACTTAATAATTATAATTTTGTTTTCCAGGGAACTAATGCAATTGAAGGTATATTGTTAAATATGTCTCAAATTGGAGATGTGCACTTGAGTGAGGACACCTTTACAAAAATGAATAATCTAAGATTTCTCAAATTCCATTCATTTGAATGCACGAGTTTGCACATTCCGACTGGCCTTGAGTCACTTCCTGATAACCTACGGTACTTGCAGTGGGATGAATACCCTTTAAAGTCTCTGCCATCATCATTTTGTCCTAAAAATCTTGTTGAACTGCACTTGCGATGCAGCCTTGTGAAGAAACTTTGGGATGGAGTGCAGGTGTATATATTTATATATACAAATGTTTGTGTTAATTTTATTTTTAAATATAATAAAAAATGTGAAGGCATTCCCATAATGCATCTTTGCTAATTGTTACAGGATTTAGTGAACTTGTGGAGAGTGGACCTGTGGGGTTCTAAACTATTAAAGGAGCTTCCTGATTTTTCTAACGCACCAAGTCTTGAATGGGTGGAACTCTCAGATTGTATAAGTTTGTGTGATGTTCATCCATCTATCTTATCTCTCCAAAGGCTTGTTTCTTTGGGATTATGGGGCTGCAAAAATCTGAAGAGTCTTCAAAGTCAAACTCCTTTAAAATCTCTTGAACAACTCGATATCAGTGGCTGCTCTAGTCTTTCTGAATTTTCACTGTCGGTAAAAGAAATAATAGATTTGTCGTTCTCACCTTTTTCATTAAATATTGTGCACTCATCATATGGGAATCAAGCTGCATCACTCTTTTTCAATGGTTCGACATTAAAGATTCATCAAGTAGATGAGATACATTGCTTGAAATCTCTTGAAGAGACAAGTATTTCTTATTCAAGACAAGTTAATGACCAACTGATGCTAAGCATCAAAACTGATGACTTGTGTTCTTTACGAGAATTATGTTTGGATGGATGTAGTGACTTCTGTTGCCTCTCTGAAAGTATCGCCTGTTTATCATTGTTACGAGTATTGAAACTAAAGGGATGTGGTATCACAAGCTTACCTGCTTGCATCAAGTTTCTTAATAAGCTGGAGATGCTTGACTTAAGTGATTGTAAGAGGCTTGGGTCTCTACCTGAACTTCCAGAATCTGTTGCACATTTGAATGTCAATAACTGCACATCACTAGAGAGTGTGTTCATTATGACTTCTTTATTACATAATTACTCGATGAGATTCCTCTCACTCGTAAATTGTGTGGAATTGTGTAAGTCTGGTATTATGGAAGATGCTTATCTCTTATTGCACCGTCTACCATTGCGAGGTATTACTTCAGCTAGTGTTTGTTACCCAGGAAACAGAGTTCCAGAGTGGTTCAAAAATTATCGGACAACAAAGGCTTCCATTACTATTGAGCTTTCTCCAAATGATAGGGACTTGAAAGGTTTTGTTTGTTGTTTTGTTCTTCGTCAGTTCAACTCTAAGCAAAAGAGTCAAATTCACTTGAACTGCCAATGTTACTTTGAAGATGGTGAACAGATCCAAGGCACGAACGGTGATAATATAGATATGACCACGGAATTAAGTTCAGATCATGTTTTTCTACTGTATGATGGATTCTACTGCCGTGAAATATTGAGTAGACTTTTTGACAGAAGAATAGATGATCAAGGCACCATTTATAGCCAAAACCTTTCATTTGAATTCTCTGTTGTTGTACATGAAGAGACGGCCAAACATGATGACTTAATCATAGAATGTGGAGTCTGCCCAATGTATCTTTCTGAATATCACAATTTTCTTCAACAAAAGAAAAAAGAAATAGAGAGGCAAAATAAGGAGGGAAGTTCAGGTTCACAAATAAACACACAGCCACTTCACGAAAGCGTGGATCTTGGTTCTCTAGCTGAGTTATCTGGGAACCAGGACATCAGAGCAAAAACTCCATGTGATAAGTAACTTTTTTATGAAGGTACCTCTCATTTTCTAAAATTTGTTCCCTTAAATAAGCTTAACTTTGGTAGTTGGTAAATAGCTACACAGGAAGCTATCATTTTATTTCATGTAAAAAAATTAATGCAGAGTTCCTTAAAAATTTGCTATCAAGTTTTCCATAGAATTATAACATATAGAAGAGCTTTTCTAGAAAGAATCGATGATTTGGTGCTCAATTGTGAGGGAACTTCACAGATGTTGTCTACTTATATATGTGGGATTGTGTGAGCCAAAATTAGAGACTGCCAAACATGATGACTTAATCAAATATATATAGCAGTAATTATTGTGTTTCCCTTGGTCATAGTTTGATACTAATATCCCGTGATCTTACAATTGTAATTGTAGTTATAATATCTTCTTCTAGTGCCAAAGCATTTCATTTATATACCCTTCCTCATGAGTACACCCTACTGTGTTTCATCCTCTTTCCAAAATAAAAGAAAAAACTGCACTATTGAAATAATCACTGGTCTTGGATATGCATAAAATAGGCATGCTTTCTTTAAGTGATAAATAATAAGGAATCATTGTTAAGTTTTCAAGATAAAATTTAGAAAGAAAAGAAGTAGAGATTTTAAATATTTATTGTATTTTGTGGATCTCAATGTGGTTCAAATTTAGTTTCTGCAATAAAAATTAATAATATGTATAAAGTCTCATTTTGCTTAGTAAAAAGCTTTGAAGGGTGAATATTATATGATTCCACTTGAGTGGTTATTGATTTATCTCAACCAGTGGAAAACAGATGGTTAATGAGCTTTTTTGGCTCTTTGAAGCTGTGCGAATACAAAGCATACCTATTCTGCTTAGGAACACTCACGAGAGGCTGATTAAGCATTGGAGTAAAACTGGCTGCTACATGGTATGCTCTGCTTACCGTCTGATTTATTAATATCTGTAACATGCACTTTCAAACGAAATTTGAATTAACTTGAAGTGTAAACAAAGCTGAGATCCAACTTGTGCTAAAATTTGAGTTAATTATGAAAGAATCAAACTCCAAACTTCTAAGCCATGGAAACTCAAATACCGTATCTAAACATCACGTCAAAGGCTATAATTGTTTAATTAATGTCTCCAACACCATCTGTTTGTCTCATGAATCACAATCTTTTCGA
The DNA here is from genome assembly GCA_037074485.1 of Delonix regia. Classification (NCBI taxonomy): domain Eukaryota; kingdom Viridiplantae; phylum Streptophyta; class Magnoliopsida; order Fabales; family Fabaceae; genus Delonix; species Delonix regia. The sequence goes on along the minus strand of CM073459.1, from coordinate 28,009,867 downwards.
TAGCACATAGTTAGAAGAGAAAGAAACATGGTAGCTCATTCTCTGGTAAATGCTGCACTCTTTTTCTCAAATTCCTTTTGGACGTCATTGTTTTCCTCCGCATGTAATTTCTCTTGGTTTGGCTGATGATGTGTTAATAGTAAATTTAAGTAAGTTAGATTGGAATCATTGGGCATTGTAAAAATAACCTGGTACAGTGCTAGTCATATAGCAGTAAGCACTTTGTAGCTAGTTGCAATGATTGTGTTCAATGTTTTCCAGAGTATTACATGTTAATGTTTGTGTTATGTCATCATTTTTTTTCTTAAGATGGCAATCAACTGCAACCACAACTGTGGCTTCCCCTTCATAAATTCCTTCAAGAGTCACTCGGTACCGTTCTATAAATTCTCTGTATAAAACATATACAAGAGGTGGTGGTTACAATTGCAATGGTGGCCATGCCATTTGGAGAGTGGCTTAGAAAGATGATATTACAATTCAATTGCAACAGATGGGACTTGAATTCCACATGTGAAGTATGAGATTCAAATTTGGAGTTCATATGAATGTTATGAAAGTTTGTCAAGACATCAAATTAGTTATGATCGCACATTTTGTCAAATGTAATATGGAGTGTACCATGTGTTTGTGATGTTACTAAAAATTTAGTTGCATGCGGAATAGCAGTTACTGTTCTTCTTGCAATGGCTTTTCTTTCTTGGCCGCTTGGATATCAAATCAGCTTTGACATATGATCATGTTTTACTCTAAAATTATATGCATTGAAAAAGGTGGTATTTCTGTATCTATATTACAGTGAAAAAAATCTTACTGTTTCCGCGTACTATTTCCAGAGCCACTCCCTCAAGGCAACAAATTGGAGGCTCTATTCATTAGAATGAAGATGAGGTAGACCTACTTCTGCAATACCAAGAAAGTTTTTAAATTTCTCCAGACCCTTTCCTTCTTAAATTTGTACTCGGAATTAATGAAAGGAAAGACTTGAGTGAAACAATCATTTTATATGTCATTTCTTAATCACCATTTCTCTCAGCATCTACGTTATCCAACTTTTTAAGCAAAATTCGTTTTTTTCCCTTGAACACTTTTTATCTCTATTTAAGGTTGAGATTCCAGTCTTCTCTTTTGTTTTCTGAGGTATAAGAATTGGAATGTGTTGTTACCCTATTTTGATAATGAAGTTTGAAAGGCATTTGAGAAGATAAGTTCGTTGTGACTTTGAGAGATATAATTTATCAGAGCCACAAATATGTTCATATATGATCTTTATGTATGATTCGCTATATGTTACGTATTTTGCTGAGATTTCAGACATGTGTGCTTATGTATTTTACTGTCAGTTATGATTTATGATCTTAGTTAAGAACTCAGACATGCTAGGTTATTGCTTTCACAGCTAGGAGCTAAATTTGATATTCTTGTTTGGAGTAGGCCCTTCATTTTCATCTACAATCCAGGAAAATGGGTGCTCAAAATCTCCAATAAGAAAACGAGAATGTTTTTGCTTATTATGCTTGTGATCATCTTGAATTTCTATGGGGCCTGTGCAGCTTTACAAACTGAGTGCATTTTCTGACTTGAGGCAAAAAAAAAAGCTGCTTATTTCCTTCGTTTCCCTGTCACTGGAAAATAGATTCAGTAAGTTGCTGGAACTTGCAAGGGATGCAAATGCTATTTCTGATGATTAAGTTAGAGGTCCAAGAGTGGCAAACAGTAAAACTCACTGAGTGAAGTAATTATAAGGTAAATTCATTATACGCTAAACAATGAAGTAATTCTGTAAATGTACGGTCAAAGTTTTATCTTCTTTAATACTTTACCTCAAATATCAAATGATGAGCGAAGAAGCCCTTACAAACATTGAATATCTTCATGTGCAAATCAACAACGGCTGAGATCTTCCTCTAATGCAGCAGCCATCTTCAATTTCTTCCGACGTTGACCTTGCCTTCAATAAATGTTAGAGCATTGCAAGGCTTCTTCTTTCTCTTTCTGCAAGAGCCAAATTTGAAGAGAATCTTCTTGAGAGAAAATCTATTTCTGAAACAGTTAAATTTCGATGTAGTAAGAGACCAAAAGTTATATCAGCGGACTCTCGTCTCTCTTTCTCTCCGGCTCTGCACATGTACTTCGAATACAGATCTCCTAAAAATCCTCGGGGGACCTCTGCAGTCCCCGTAGGAGATTTTAGATTATTATATCAAAATTTAATGGTCTATAATATTTCAAATGTTTTTTATTTTAATTTTAAAATTTAAATTTTTTTAAACATTATCATAATATGTAAAGACTTATTAATAATTTAGGTAAATTTCTTATAGATGTATATATATATATATATATATATATATATATATATATATATATAACAGACAAATATGAACTGTAAACTTTTGTTCAATTTTTTTTTCTCTTCAATAGGATATTCTCTTGTATAAGAAATAATTTATAATATGAATATGTTTTTATGTATTATGATAATTTTTTTGAAAAATTAACATTTATCAAAATAACTAAATGAATACAACATGACATTTTTTAGACCCATTAGATGAAAATCAATCATCTAGATCTCTAATAACATGGACTGCAGAGTCCCCTACTGTAATGGAACCATATTACTTCATTTACTACTTGGCACATTTGGATATTGTTATAGAAAAATATAAAAAAAGAGAAAAAGAAAAAAAAAAAAAGCAGAAGAACTCATTTGTTTGGCGATTTCTATTGGTTCGATTAGTGTGACTAGTTTTGCTTGGTTTTGAATTATTATAAAAACTAATCTTCTAATATTACGATAATTTAGCACAGACAGAGATTTCTGATACTCTGATTCAAAAAATGATGTAACCTTCTTGATATATCTCCGAGTAATCTTTTGGGATCACTCATGTATTAATCTTTTGGTATCACTCATGTATTCACCCTCTTCTACATTAGACTGGCTCTTATCATATCTTTTGGCATAGCTATACAGTCCATGTCCCTATAAGGTAACCCTTGGACCTAATAAACAAGGCAAGGCAAAATGATTTACTCGCAGCCAAATATTATAAAGTTAACTAATCCATTAAGTTAGGAAGATAGAGAGAGACGGAAGAGTATTAGCATAATCTTTAAGTACTAGAAGTTTTGTGAATTGTGATGCAGTATTTGTGAAGCTATTATGAAAATAACAGTCAGTATTATTCCAATTATTTGTCTTAAATGCTTCTAATTATTTGAAGTTTTGCTATTTGTGATACAGTTGTAGTGCCTCATGTCTGCTGCATGATGGGTCACAATATCGTCAGCCTATTTCTGGTATCATAGAGCAGTACCATGAGTCATTGCATTTGTTTACGGGTTCTTTCATGAAAGCTACTTTGTTTCTTTCTTTTCCAAACTTGAGCTATAAATATCACCAGGCTAAAGTTAGAATTAGCCTCAGCATTTTTTCTGTTAGTCCAAAAGAGGGCAAGAGGGGTGAATTGGCCTAAAAAGTTTTATGTGATTTAATAAACTTTTTGTTACAATTTTGCTACATAGAGGTGTGTGAAGGATAACTTCCAAAAAGTGAGTGTGATATTTTTTCAACACAAAACATAGAAGAATTTCTTTCTAGTTTCACACAGCTTGCAAAGATTTCAAACATGGGAATGCAAAGTAAAGAGAGTTTTCTAAAAAATTTGTTATAGCAATATAATTAGGAAGCCTAGGTTCCTTTGAGACATTGGAACATTGTTCTAGAAAACATATAGACATATAAAATAAAAAAATTATAAGTTTCAAACAAAAACCATATTATTCTTTTCAAGAGTTTGTGAAATAAAGCTTTAAGCATAAATATATCTAGCTTCCTATAAACTTATGTGAGAAGTATTCTCCTTAAAACTAGTGTGGCTCAGAAACAAGTTCTTCAAGTCAATGTAATAAAGATAAAGAGATCAAGTAAAGAATTGCACCAAAGATTTATAATAATTTAGATTCAAGATGAATTCTGCGTCCATTCTCCAAGCAGACATATAGGGAACTTTACTATATTTGGAAAATCATATATACAACCAAGAAACCCTATATAGAGGCTCCACCACCTTTGACTTCACATTTTATCCGTGGTAGCATCTAAGAATTACTCTTTTGTGTTTTACTTAATGAAGAATGGGATAACCTTACACCTTGAGATTAATCTCCTTTAATTTTTACTTCGTATCCATAAAAACTCAAATATCACAGGGCTAACCCATTCAAGGTTTTACTCTTTTATTCACTAGGTTTACAATAGGTTTCTAGCAACCTAATAAATATACAATAAGTAAATTACATCATGTTTAAGGCCAAACTCAGCAAAATACACTCTACTCACTTAGATCACAGAATTCAACAATTAAGCATAGTAACAAAATTGTTGCAATAGTATAACTAGTTAGGTGTTAGTCTAACTAGTTAAAAATAAAATTGATGTGATAACAAATGTAAAAACATTAAAATGTGATTTGTAAGAAACACAAATAATTATAGTAATAATATTATTTAATTACTTATTAGTTTAATCATAGTTAAAACTAAAATTGATGTGGTAATAAATGTAAAAACATTAAGTATCCGCGATGAATATAATTTGTAAGAAACACAAATTATTGTTATAGTAAATGCAAAAATTATCAGTAACTACAAATAAAATGATTAGTAAAAAACACAGATCATTGTCATAATAATATAATTGGTTATTTGTGAGTTCAACCAAACTTAAAACTTAAAAGTAATGTGATAACAAATTAATAACATTAGGTAACTACGCGTAAAGTGGTTCGTAATAAATGCAAACTATTGTTGTAATAAAATTATAAGTTACTTAATCCTCCTTTTGACTCAATTATAATAAAAGGTAAAATTATGTTAGAATGATTTGAACAATGCAGTATAATTATCACTTTAGACAATCAATTCTTATAAACAAAATATATAAATTTCAATATCAAAATTCATGTGTGTTTAGTTTTGTTAATCTTACCTTCCTTACCTCCATTTATTATGATGAAAATTTCTCACCACTAGGGACTTGCAAATTGACAAATATGTTTTACTATTATTATACGTTTAATGTGTTATACAGGAGTTTTTAAAATTATTGAGTTTGGACATTTTTGTTTATTGAAAAGTCATAAAATAAATTTATGTCTTTAAAGTAATTATAAAATTTAAGATATTTTTAAGTAATTAATTGCATCTTATGATTTTTAATGGGAAATTCTCCCCAAATAAATAATTGTTATGGAAATAAATAGCTACCCTATAACCGTTACTTTGAACATGCAGTAACCACTCTAGGACCTTGAACTCCTCGGCTACTCTTTGTTCCTTATCACATGCACTTCACCTCCTTCTAGAGTAGGTACGAAGAGGTGGGGTTGTATCAGTTTATGTGCTGATTTCCTGAAATATAGTAGTTAATTATAGAATTTGGATTCTCTAAACTGAAAATATAAATTCTTAGCATTGGCGGATATCTAAGTCATTAAATTTTCATTCAATGATTTATATTTTAATAAATAATAAATAAAATTTTAAAATATGAATTATTAAATTTTTATCAACGATTTAATTTATTAAATTCACCTACATTTGGATTCCCGTATACAAGAATTGTTTTCCCCTAATTATATTTGTTTTCACCAAACAATTTTAACAATTATATCATATAATAAATCTGTTTCTGTTAAAGTATATTTTTCATCCTCTGATTTTGTAAAGTATTCCATTTTTTCATCCCTCAAACAAAATTAAACTTTAACTTTCTTTAGGCATTATGATTGCAACTGCAAGAATTATTCTAATTTTTTCCTTTTGTTATGCATATATGAGAATTATGATATAGTGTGTTTGAAATAAGGTCGGATAAAAGTTATTTTAGATCAACTTAATTTTTAAAATTAATTTTGATCAAACGTGATTTTACGTAACTATAATTTTATGTTTGGAAAATTTCATCTATAAGGATTTTGAGAGAATTGATAATCTTTGGGCGTTTGGGTATTGTTTTCCAAAATCACTTTTAGATGTGTTATTCCAAAAAGGATAGGGATTTTATGTCACTTTACCCAATTTATCCTTATTATTTGATTCTATTTATTTTTAATTTAATTCAACAAAAGATATGAATATTATAATATATTGATTTTTTAAATTTGGACACTACTTTAAAATAAAAATAAATACAAGCTATTTTTAGCTTTTCAAGTGCATGTCCTAAAATTAAAACAATTTAAATAAATATAAATTATGATACATAATTAACGTATAATATTAGCAAAATTGTAGCTATAAAATATTTAAGAGGAAAATATAATAATACAACATTATTGTTTACCCAAATAAAAAAGCATAACAATTACTAATTCAATAATTGTTTATCCAAAGAATAATGCAATAATTGTTTACAACCACTATTCCAAATATAAAACCATAATCATCAGCTAGCAAAAACAAAATCATAATCTATTTTTTTCAATTACATATTCAAGAATGGCAATGGATTATGTGCTGCCTAAGCCACTTCAACATGTAAGGCTACAAATATATTCAAGAATGACAATGGATTGTGTAAGCGACATATCACTGCAAACACAGCTTATGAAATCTTGGTAAATTAAAGGCTCTTTTGAATATTGAAGCCTAAGAAAACTAAATTAAAGGCTTATTTGTAGCCAAGTTACAAAGATGCTCCATTCCGTTCTTTTCTCAAAATATAGTCTAACCTTTTCGTTTTTCTAATGGTATTATATCGTTCTTTGTAGCTTGCCTATACATAAATTAACTTATTATATAATTATTCAAGCAATAGTTCCTAATAAAATGAAGACCCTCTTAGTGAGAGAAAGCCCTTCTTAGAGACAGAAGCTCCCGTAGGGGAATTACACTCATCTCACCGCTTTCCACGTCCCTTCACCTTTCTTGTCACTTTTGCATGCCATTTTACGTTGCCGTCATTTTATCTCCTCCTTTAACCTAACCTAATCCCCCTTCTTTGCCGTCATCTCCCTCAACTCTCTCTGCCGTCGGAGTGATCCATTGTGTCCCTTCACCTTCTCCTTTTCCTTTCGAAGTGATTGTTGGTTGTCTTATTCACTATTCCCATCACCTCCCTCCCTGCCCAATCCCACCCCTCGGCGTTGCTTCACCTCCCTTCTTGTATAGATTTTTCTTCTTCTCACTCCACCCTCGCCCGCCATATTTTACCCCCTTTCTTAGTGCCCCCATCTTTGGCTTAACAACTTTGACCACCTGCTCATTGCCTTCCTTCTTCCTCCCCTACTAATTCTTTTCATCTTTCCTTTTTTCGTCGTCCTTCTTCTCCGTCTCTGCTCGACAGCCCTAGTCTCGGTTATTTTCCTTTATCGCTAGGCAACGACAACTGGCCCTTAGCTACAACTGGTCGGAAAGCAATTCGTCGGGCCCAGGCAACTCTAAATCCTCTATGGACTCGGGGTGCAACCAAGGCTCCTTTTGGCTTCCCAAATATGGTCCATACTTCTGTTTCTACGAAAACACGATAAGGCAATCCAGGGAGTTCTGGAACACCTGCTTGATCTTGATTGTCGTGGACGACAAATCTCTCCCAGTTCATTGCCTAGACTCAGCATTATGCGGAGTATGGAAGCTCCAAGATGACTTCCATATCTCGTCTGGGAAAAAAACACCTATTTTATAGCCTTTCAAAACATTGAAGACCAAAGCTTTATCCAAAACAACGGCCCCTAGTCTATAATGAACCATCTCCCTAGGATGGAGAAATGGCAACCTAACCTAATTCTGAGAGAAATAGACCTATGCTGGGCGACTGTTTCGGTCCAGTTTTGGGGACTCCCGATGGTGTTTCACAATGAGGAAGTCACTGAAATCCTCGTATATGTGGTCAGTGAGCCAAAGGAGGCGGACAGCATATTCTTGTACTCGAACAACCTGAGGTCCATCCGTGCTCTGTCTAGTAGACCAGGCACTTCCTCTGCTGAATGCCATTAGAGTAAAGCTTGACAATGGTAAAAAAATTTAGGTAGAATGCAGATTTGAACGTGTCATCCGCAGGTGCAAGCAGTGCAGTAGGGTCGGACACCTTGCTAGAGATTGCTACTGGGAATTGGACCAAATTCGTAAGGCATAGGAAGAGCATAAACGCAGGGTTCAGATGAAGATTGACGTAGACTTCATCAAAGACCTAAGGTTTCCATTTGTCTTTAACCTTTCTGTGACTTTCAAAAACAAGCGATCCACTAGGAGCTCAAATAAAGTGAGATGGGTAGACATCCATGATGGTGGCTACTGCTTCATCTATGACATAGAAAGCGAAGAAGAACTGGATAAGAAAGAAGACAGTAACCCCTCCAAGAACGTGATCTGTGTAAGAGAGGATTCTTTCACCTTTGATAATAACAAATAAATAAAAGGTCTAAATCATAAGTTTATTTTTTTAACTTTATTTATTATTTTAAAAATAACTTCTTAAATTTAAAATATTTTAAAATATTTTTTATTTTTGTTTCATTAAAAATTTTTAAATAAAAACTATTAATAATTTAAGAGCTGCTAATTTTAAAACGCTTTAAATTTAAAAAATATTTTAAAGTAATAAATAAAGTTAAAAAAATTAATTTATTATTTCAACCTAAATAAAAAGTTGGCTGAACAAACAAAAAAATAAAGATATCAAGCACAATATAGAGAGAAGAAACGAGAGCAGAGAGGAGAAATCGAGAGAAGGACGAAGGACGGAGAACAAAAGGGCCCCGGTTTTGGCTGATTAAAATCAGAGCAGGGGAAAATCTCTTTGACTCTGTTGATTATTCAGCTTCAACGAGGAGCGCAGGGAAAGCGAGAGAGCGGAAGCAAGAAAACGCAGAATCGGAAATAATAAGAGTGTTGAGAGGGAGGAGAGAAAGGAAGGGAATGCGTGTAGGAGAAAATCCAATGGAAAAGAGGAGAACAAGATGGAGAAGAAGCCGTAGTTATTCAGCTTTGCTCGACGGAAGGTCAGTGTCGCTAAACTCCTCAAATCTGTCGATTCTGCAATTTTATCTTGCTTGAATGTTTGAAATATTAATACCACTCTTTGAATATTTGAAGTATAAAAGTGGTTGGAGCTGTATAATCAGTGATCACTATGTGCCATATCAGGAAGATGACACGGTCAATGTATGCAAATTTATAATATTATATTTTTATTTTAATATTTTATAAATTTTATTAATTAACCTAAAATTTGTTTTGAAAATTTCAATTACTCACTTTACTATTTTTTTTTCAATAACCCTTAAATATTAATTTATAAATTGTAAATAAAGATATAATTGGGAATCTAGGTAGTTATTGAAAAATAAAAGAAGTATAAGAATGAGTTAACAAATTTATAAATTAATATCTTTATAGAGATTTTCAAGAAATAAAAAATGGAGGGTAAACTGAAAATTTTAAAAAGAATTTCAGACTTATAAATAAAATTCATGACATATTAGGATTAAAATATATATACATACAGTAAATATATATATCAAACTCGTGACAACCTGACCCAAGTATAATATACCCAATTTTGTAGTACATGATCTTGCTACTGGAGTATTCTGTTCCTTGGGATAGATGTTTGTTTGACAATTAAATGATCCAATCACTTAAATGTAAACATTGTATTGTTCTTTTGGTCACCTACCATGTTACTGCTGAATGAGGTTTCTACAATCTTGTGGCTAAGAAAATAGGAGTTTTCCTAATCAAAATTCTTATAGTGGACAAGCTATAAGATATGGGAAACATAATGCATATGTTTCGTATTAATGGAGTTTGCAAATCATTTTGTATTGCATGTGTCAAGGAGGTTCCCCCGAGACACTGAACTAGGTATGATGGCACCCAAATATGGTCAAATGTACAATGACGTTTACTCTATGGTCTGCGCATGTGTGATGGCTTAGTTACTGTTCTTGAAAATTTAGTTGCATGTGTAACTGAAGCAAATGTTCTTCACATTACTTTTTTGTCTTTTTAAGAAAATGCAGCTATATGGTGTTTTGTTCATTTTATTTCAGGGACATGTCTCTCAAAAATAGAGATGCATATTTGAGTAATGATGCCTTCAAAAAGATGGCAAGCATGAGATTCTGAAAGCCTTTAGAGTCTCTGACATCGACTTTTTGTTGTAATTAGAATTGTGTTGAGTCACTTTCTTCCAGTAAGCCATGTTGAAAAATCCTAGTGTCTCCAGGTACTGTAGTTATCTTACTGCATATTAGAGGGTCTAAACGTTCAAACTGCAGTATCTGTAATATAATGAAAAAATCTTCGTTGTTTTCAGGTACTATTGTTAGACCCTTTCAATCCAAGTAAGAATCCCTAATTGCAACAGTTTGAAGCCGGAGTTGAATTCTCAAAGCAAGAGATGTTAGGACATTGATGAATTGGAGGCTATGCTTGTGAGAATGAACGCAAGCTAGGACCCCTTTCTTCCGTCTTTGATAATTTGGTTGGTTAATCTATAACATAAACTAGGAAAAGTACAAATAACCCTCTTAAAACTATAGCTTAATTGTAATTTTGGTATCTAAATTTAAAATGCGTTGCTTTACATCCATTTCTTGTGGGGAATTTTTTTGGAGTGGGCCATTCATCTCCATTAAGAACCAGAGAATGTTTCTACTTATGAACCATCAAGTCAATAGGTCAGAGTAAGGGATAGTTAGGAATCATTTTCAAATTTTGAGATACAATTTAGAAAGATAGAAAAATGGAGATCATGTTAAATTACATACATGACTTCACTTTACAAATTATACGATTATAAAATATTATTTGTATTATGAGGATCTCAATATGTCTTTCCAACTTAGTTTTTACGATTCTCATAGACCAAGAAGTTTTTGCTATAAAGAAGAACAGAATGTGTAGAGTCTCACTTTGCTTAACAGAAGCCTCTGAATAGTGAACAAATTCTCAGGTTGTTGGCAATCATGCTACGGTTGTTAGCCAAGAGCAGGATGACCACATGAAGGGTATTTGTCTGGTACAGTCTTTTTAAATAAATGAAAATATTATGTGAAAAATTATATGGTATGTTTACTAACATTTACTACAAGTTTCAAAATTATATATTCCTAAAAATATTACATTTGACTTAAATTATTGTTAAAGAAAAAAGTTGCTTGCAATACTTAGTTTTCATGTAGGTTTCTGACTTTTTCTTATGATAAAAGAAAAGAAAACTTCAGTCTGGCCATTGGCCAAGCGTTTACCATGAAATAGTTGCACATATTTATATCACAGTCTGTCCCTTCGCGGAAGTTACATACTCACAGGCTGTTTTTTTTGGTTTTAAAATTCTGCCACTTATTCTATAAAGCCCGCTCTCAATACACGAAGACTTAATGGACAATGGCTCAAAAGTCAAAACTATAGAATATGATAATGACTTAATTATAGGACATAATAAACAACTTACAATTTTTGGACACAACAAATAAAATTGATTTATCTTTGAAAAATATATTGACTAAACTTCTTCAAAATACATACATTCAATCTTCTTCCTCATCTTTCTCTCATTCCCAGCTAACTGCAGATTATAGTTTGGAGTAATCTAATATGTGTTCAATACAATGGCTGCCTCTGCTTCTTCTTCTAATTCCCAAGTTCCTCAGAAAAACTTTGAAGTTTTTGTCAGCTTTAGAGGTTCAGACATCAGATACGGTTTTCTTAGCCATTTGACAAAGGGGTTACGTCAGAAGCAGATAGATGTCTATGTAGATGAGGGGCTTGAGAGAGGAGATGAAATATCATCTGCCCTTCTCAATGCAATAGAAGGATCGGTGATTTCACTGATCATATTCTCACAAGACTATGCTTTTTCAAAGTGGTGCTTGAATGCAAGGAAGTCAATGACCAAATTGTAATACCAATATTCTACAATATAGATCCATCAGATGTTAGACATCAGAAAGGTACTTATGGAAAGGCATTAGCCCAACATGAACAGAAGTTCAAGGTTATCATAGAGAAGCAGCAAATTTGGAAATCTGCCTTAAACAAAGCTGCCAACTTACCTGGCCATCATTATTCATCAAAATTTGAGTAAGTTTCTTTTAAAAAGTTATCTTCTTGCTGTTTTATTTGATATATAAATATAATATGCTTATCTTGCTGGTGGTTTGTACTACGAAGACTTTAATCTCTATTTAGATTGTCTTCTATCACCCTTTTGTTATTTCCTCAATGCCCTAGCTATTCAGACTAGATCCTAAAAGTTTAACTTATTGTTTTTCAATTAATCCAAACCTAAATATGATATAATTCATTTTTCAACAAAACAACTATAATAAATTTATTAAATTAATATCTGCCATTCAATATTTCTATCATGTCTGTTTGTTAATTTTGCTTTACCATTTTACATTTGTGATGTATTTGAATTTTTAATTTTTAGTTCTTTCTCTTTCTATATGTTAGGAACGAATCTGAACTCATTGATGAAATAGAGAACGATGTCTTGAAAAAACTGGATGATGTTTACCCAGTTGAGCAAAAGTGCCTAGTTGGAATTGATCAAACTTTGCTTCTATTAAATCATTATTGAAATTTGAGTCAAAGAAGTTCAAAGTCTTGTACTTTGGGGCATGGGAGGTATAGTTAAAACAACCCTTGCTCAAGCTGTATATGACAAATTCTCTTCTAAATTTGAAAGTTGTTGCTTCCTAGAAAACGTGAGAGAAGAATCCAAAAAGATTAATGGATTGAGTTATTTACTTCAGAAGCTTCTTTCTGAACTATTACACCATGAAAATCTCCACATGAATGATGCAGCAAAAGCAATATCTAGAGTGGCAAGTAAGAGAAGGCTACGTTGGAAAAAGGTTCTTCTTGCGCTTGATGATGTGGACACTTCAGAGCAATTAGAATTTTCTAGTTGGAGAACAACTTTGTTTGGGGCCAGGTAGTGGAATAATCGTAACAAGCAGAGACAAGCATGTTCTCATTAGCAGGGGAGTTCATGTGATACATGAGATGCAGGCATTGAACTTTAAAGAATCCATAAAACTTTTCAGCTTCAATGCCTTCAACCAATGCCATCCCAAAATGGGATATGAAGAGCTATCAAAAAGGGCAGTTGGTTATGCCATGGGTAACCCACTTGCTTTGAAAGTTTTGGGTTCATATTTTCATTCTAGAAATACGGAAACGTGGGAGAGTGCACTCAAAAAGCTCCAGAAGTATCCCAATGAGCAAATCCACAATGTATTGAAAGTGAGCTATGATGGATTAGATGATGTAGGAAAAGAAATATTGCTAGACATTGCATTCTTTTTCAAAGAAGAATGTAAAGATGATGTTATAACGGTGCTGGATGCTTGTAGTCTCTACGCAACTGATGGAATTGACAACCTTTTGGATAAAGCTCTTATAACTATTTCGAATAATATGATACAAATGCATGACTTGATTGAAGAAATGTGTGAGCAAATAGTTCGTGAAGAATCTATGAAACATCCAGAAAGACGTAGCCAGTTGAGGAACGTTGAAGAAATTTATGATGTACTGAAAAATGACAAGGTAGAAGATATACATTTATTCCTTTACATATTTCTTTTTCTTTCTTGAAGAAGTTGTGAACACTGTTTAACTAATAATATTATGATTTTATATTTTGTTAGGGAACTGATGCAATTGAAGGCATTATGTTGGACGTGTCTTGAAGTAGAGATTTACACTTAAATGCGGACACTTTTATAGAAATGACTAATTTAAGATTTCTCAAATTCCATTATAGTTTATACGGTAGATTAAGGTACATACATTGGGATGGATATCCTTGGGAGTCTTTGCCCTTGCCATTTTGTGCTGAGAAGCTTGTTGAACTTAATTTGCAGAACAGCCATGTTAAAAAACGTTAGGAGGGAGTGCAGGTATTTATATACAACTGCATTTTCTATTTTTAAATTTAATTAAATTATGAGTGTTTTTCCCAAGTAATTTTGCTTTTTTAATTCTTACAGGATTTTGTGAGTTTAAAAAGACTAAATCTTTGTGGATCCCAGTTGTTGACAGAGCTACCTGATTTCTCTATGGCGCAGAATCTTGAAATCGTGGAACTTGTGAATCGTGAAAGTTTGAGTAGTATTCATCCATCTATCTCATCTCTCCACTCACTTGTTTCTTTGTATCTAAATGGGTGCAAAAATTTGAGAAGTTTACAGAGTGAGATTCATTTAAAATCTCTTAAAAACCTTGAGTTGATGACTGTTTTAGACTAAAGGAATTTTCAATGTCGTCAGAGGAAATAACGTGTTTATACTTAGTACATACAGGAATTGAAATATTTCACTCTGAAATTGGGCGTCTATGTAAACTTACAATACTTCATCTCAATGGTTCAACACTAAAGAATCTTCCAGCAATTGAGTTGAGTTGCTTGAGATCTCTAAAGGATCTTCGTCTTTTCGATTGCAAACAGGTAATTGATAGAGTGAAGCTGCAAATCCTATTTGGTGGTTTACATTCTCTAGAAAAGCTATATTTAAAAGGATGTGACTTGTCTGAATTGCCTGACAATATCAGTGCCTTATCATCCTGATGTAAATTAGTACTAGAAGGAAGCAATATCGAGAGCTTGCCTGCTAGCATCAAGTATCTTTCAAATCTGAAGAAAGTTTACTTGTGCAATTGTAGGAGGCTTCGCTCTATAGCAGAACTTCCACCATTGATCACATGTCTAGATGCCAATAACTGCACATTATTGGAGATTGTACCTGCTTTAACAAATTTTACGCTACAACGAACTGAAGATGACGAAAATTATTTCTTTAGATTCAAAAATTGCTTGAAATTGTATATACATGCACTTGTGATGGAATTCGTTCATTTCACAATTATGCGAGGAGCATATAACAATGATGGACCATATGTATGTCACCCTGGAAGCACAGTTCTCAAGTGGTTTGTTAAAAGACTGACGACAGAAGCTTCCAAAACTGTTGAATTTGCTCCATCATTTGACAACTTAAAGGGCTTCATTGTCTGCACCGTTCTTTCTCACTTGATCCAAAAGATAGATTTTCGAGGTATCTTAAATTTTAACATCTACAAGATTGTGGATATGTAACTTGATGGACAAATTTTTTGCATCATCCAAAATTTAATTTGGATCATGTCATTCTATTTTATGATGATCTATATGTCAGTCAAGACATGTCAGAGGCAGTTAAAAGAAGAAGAGAAGGAACATAATCATGTAATCACTTATAATCCAAAGTTTTCATTTCGATTCTCTCTTGTTAATGGCAAATATATTAGTTATGGCGGTGAGCTAAAGAAGGTGATGGAAAACTGTGATTGCTTGATCAATGCATGTGGAG
This sequence comes from Delonix regia, assembly GCA_037074485.1. NCBI lineage: Eukaryota > Viridiplantae > Streptophyta > Magnoliopsida > Fabales > Fabaceae > Delonix > Delonix regia. Next base: position 27,994,493 of record CM073459.1, on the reverse strand, counting down.
TCTGCCCAATATATACCTCAGAATATGACAATTTCCTTCAACAAATCGAATTTAAGATGAAAACCAAGAGGCATTGGGATATCAATGAGCCAGAACAACTCTGCCTAGTGAAGAACTTGAAGGAATCTTCTATCATTCAATTTGGAGGATTGTAGTTGGAGTTTCTATTGCAGCATATCCACATACTGTCAACTACCATATTTATTAGTCTCACTCTTATATTTATTAGTCCAACTAGTAGTTAGTAGTTTAATTATTGTATTTATTAGCCTCATTTTTAGGTGTAGATTTTGTATATAAATATCCATGTTGTTAAAGTGATTCAACAAGGTGAAATACAAGTTCTTTCCCTTCACTACATGGTATCAGAGCTCTTGGCTCATTTCTGGGTATCTCACTACCAATTTTTTCTTGGTTCATCCTTTTGGAGAAACTAGTGTAATACTTGAGGTGGCTATTTTTATCTCACCATTGGCACAGAGGAACACAGAAGGTTCCGGTCGGCTTGTCAAATTTTTTTGGTGGCCGGAAACACCACGCGTGATCTTCACGCACAGATGAAGCATTCTCGCACTATATCATGTGCCAGCACGTGGAGGCGCGTGGAGAACTTGTTCCGTCTTGTCCTAACTTTCCAGTGCTCGAAATCCTCTTTTTGGCACTTTCTCGGCTAGCTACTAATGCATACTCGTTTTTGAGTGCTTCTGCCAAAATCCTTCCTGAGTCCAAGCTCCCTGTTAAAGCACTCCACCTTTAGCAACTTCATCATTGTGACTTGGGTTTGTATAATCTGAGTTTGTTGTTGGAGAACTCTCATTTTTTGTGTAAGATTGTCTAGTAATTGACTTAGCCTTATTGACTTCATTTGTTGAAAAGGCAGTATTTTCATGATTGACTTCCTTCTTCAATTTATCTCTTAAATTTCTCATTTTGCATGAAGAAAAGTATTAGTCATCCTTTAGTCAATTAAAGTCAACCCTTAAGGAACTAAAGACTTTCTCAATTGTTTTTTTAACCATAGCCTTCAGGTTTGACACCATAAAACAACATGTTCTAGCTATAACCTAAGCCCTATTTTGCAAGTTGAATTTTTCTTTCAGGTGTCTTTAAGTAACCTTTCCCTTTTCTATTTTTTTTTTTTGACTTATCATATCCCTAGAAATATTTGAGGTCACTATATCTTCCAAAACCAATATGACTGAAAATTCCAATATAGTTGAGGATTTATAGAACCTACATCTCAATTATCGATCGAATGGTAGAACCTATCTCCAATGGTCATAACTTGTCCAGACCATATTAAAGGGAAAGGGAAAGTTAAGCCATATTTTGGGAACTGGTCTCTTGAAAAGTGAGAAGCACTATGAGGCATGGGATGAGAAGGATTCCATGATAATGGCGTGACTCTGGAATTCCATGAATCTAGAGATAAGTGATACATGCATGTTTCTTACCACTGCTAAGGAGATATGGGAGACTGTTAAGCAAACTTATTCCAAGGCTAAGGATGCTGCTTTGGTGTATGAGCTCAAAATTAAAGCTGTAGGGATCTGACAAGGAAATAAATCTATAACAGAATATGCTAACATGCTGAGAAACATTTGGCAAGAAATGGACCATTACAGGTGTATTGAAATGAAGTGCAGCGAAGATGCAACCATGTTGAAAAATTTTATTGAAAATGATCGTGTTTATGATTTCCTTGTAGGACTCAATGTTGAATTTGATCAAGTCAGAATCCAACTTCTTGGAAAGGATGAACTACCATCTCTTAACCACACTATTTCAGTTATTCAAGCTAAGGAGACTCGGAGAGGTATAATGCTTAGTTGTCCACCAATTGAAGGGTTTGCCATGATCCTTAATGGTGGTAGACATCAAAGTTTGACACTCAAACAGCCTAGAGAAGACAAGAAAGGTAAGACACAGGATCGTGATAATATATGGTATACTTATTGCAAAAAATCGCGACATACCAAGGAGTATTGCTGGAAATTACATGGAAAAAATATGAAAAGTGGATCAACAAAAGCTCAAGGGCAAGCCTATTTGATGCAGCCTAATCAAGACCAACCTCCAGGCCTTGAAGGATTCAGCAAAAATGAAATTGAAAAACTACGCAACTTGTTGGAGACCTTAGAGAAACCTCCTGGTAATGCCAGTTTTTGCTCTCTAGCTCATTTAGGTAATGTCTATCACTCCTATGGGTTAAATGTCTCAGATAAATCAATTCAAGACTCTTGGATCCTTGATTCAGGAGCAACAGATCACATGATCTATTTTTCTACCCTATGCCCTAGCAATAGGAAAATATTGGTTGCAAATGGTTCACTTGTTACCGTAACAGGCTTAGGGAATATCCAAATATCTCCCTCCTTTGTTCTTAGAAATGTTCTTTATGTTCTTAAACTATCTATAAATCTTATATCCATAAAAAAACTCACACAAGATTTGAATTGTTAAGTAACATTCTTTTCTACTTCATGTATTTTTCAGGACCAAGATACAGGGAAGAGGATTAGGCTTGCTAAGGAACAAGATGGACTTTACTATCTAGTGCCACATACAAATACTAATGATATCAAGATTCCCATGTCCTTGTCTTCCTTTATTGGATCCTCATTTACTGAGAATAAAATTTGGCTTTATCACTGTCATTTTGGTCACCCCTTCTTTGGAACTTTGAAAATTATGTTTCCTTCTTTGTTTAATAAAATTAATCTTGCCAATTTCCATTGTGAGACTTGTGAAACAGCAAAACACAACCAAGTTTCCTTTCCCATCAGTCATACAAGAAGCTCTTCTCCCTTCACTCATATTCATAGCGATATTTGGGGTCCATCTTCTATTCCTAATATCTCTGGTGCTAAATGGTTTGTTTCTTTCATCGATGATTGCACTAGGGTTTCTTAGATCTTTCTTCTAAAAAATAAGTCAGATGTGATTCCTAATTTCCATAGCATGATTCAAAATCAGTTTGGGGATAAAATTAAAAGGATTAAGTCTGATAATGCAAGAGATTACTTCAATCACACATTGTCTTCCTACCTCCAAAAGGAAGGAATAATCCATGAATTATCATGTGTATATACTCCACAGAAAAATGGAATATCTGAGCGAAAAAATGGGCATATCTTATTTATGACTCGCACTTATCTATTTCACACAAACATGCCTAAATCCTTTTGGGGGGAAGCTGTCCTTACTGCTACATACACTATAAACAGATTACTCTCTCCTATTCTAGACAATAAAACTCTTATGGAGGTTCTCTCTCAATTTTATCCATATCTCAGAATTACCAATGGCCTTACACCTCATATATTTGGGTGTGACAGGGAAGTTAGATCCAAGAGCCCTTAAATGCATCTTCTTGGGATATTCTTCTACTAAAAAAGGTTACAAATGTTATCATCCTGCTACAAAGAAGTTTTTTGTTTCTGTTGATGTCACATTTGCATAACATCTTCCTTATTTTTTGAGCCCTTATCTTCAAGGGGAGCACACTAGTGCAGAAGATAAGGAAGCATCTTTTCTTGATATTTCATCTTTTCTTGACCTTCCCAAGTCTAACCTTACCACTTCTGAAAATCCACCTGATCCTGAATCTAGTCCTAAAACTTCTAATGATCCTACACCCACTTTGGTTAGTCCCCACACTAAATCTATCATAAAGGATAACACCAATCTTGATAATGTGAGGTATTTGCATGTGTACACAAGAAGGGAAGCTCCAGCTCCTAAATCTGTGCAAGCCCAAATCTCTGCATCTATGTCTGGTAGTTCTGAAATTGAGGTAAGCACAAATTCTAACCCTAGCTTCCTAAACATTGATCTTGATGTTCCCATTGCCATTTGGAAAGGAACTAGAGAATGTACAAAGCACTCATTATATCTTCTTTCCCACTTTGTGTCATTTAACAAGTTTTATCCAACTCAAAAAAACTTTCTTGCAAACTTAAATTGCATTGTCATTTCAAATAATTTATCTGAGGCACTGGCCAAGAAGGAATGGAGGCAAGCCATGAGAATTGAGATGGATGCATTAGAGGAAAACAAGACGTGGGAGTTGGTCCAATTACCAAAAGGATAGAAACCCGTAGGGTGTAAGTGGATCTTCTCAGTTAAATATAAAGCTAATGGATCACTGGAGTGGTATAAAGTATGATTGGTTGTTAAAGGGTACACTTAAAATTATGGCATAGACTATCAAGAGACCTTTGCTCTAGTTGCCAAAATGAATACTCTGAGAATCCTGTTATCATTAGGATCTATTTATAATTGGACACTTCAACAATATGATGTGAAGAATGCTTTCCTCCATGGGGACTTAGCTGAGGAAATTTACATGAATATTTCACCAGGATTTGGAGACAGCAAAACTGCAAACAAAGTGTGTAAATTGAAAAAAACGTTATATGGTTTGAAACAATCTCCGAGAGCTTAGTTTGGAAGATTCACCAGAGTAATGTTAGCCTCTGGCTATAAGTAAAGTTAGGGAGACCATACTCTATTTATTAAACATAAGGATTCAGGGGGAGTCACAGTCTTGCTGGTATTTGTTGATGATATCATTGTCACCGAAAATGACAAGATAGAACAAGAGGAGCTCAGGAGACATCTATCAAATGGATTTGAGATAAAAGAGTTGGGAAAATTAAAGTACTTCTTGGGAATTGAAGTAGCATATTCAAAACAAGGTATTTTTATTTCTCAACAAAAATATGTGACAGATCTCCTAAAAGATACAGGCAAACTAGCATGCAAACCAGTTGATACGCCGATTGATTCAAATCATAAACTTGGAGAAGCTAGGGATGACATTGCTATGGACAAAGAAATGTACCAAAGTTTGGTGGGAAGACTTATCTATCTTTCACATACCAGATCTGACATAGCATATGCAATAAGTGTGGTAAGTCAATTTATGCATAATCCCAAACAAGTACACTTACATGCTGTTCACAGGATTCTACACTATCTGAAAGGTACTCCAAGGAATGGGATATTATTCAAGCAGAACACGAAATTAACTTTAGAGGTCTATACAGATGCTAACTATGCAGGATCAATAATAGACAGAAGGTCTACTACGGGTTATTGTACTCTCCTAGGTGGTAATTTAGTAACTTGGAGGAGTAGAAAACAGAACATGGTAGCCAGGTCTAGTGCTGAGGCAGAATTTAGAGTTATGACACTTGGAATTTGTGAATTATTGTGGTTAAAGATCATCTTAGATGACTTAAAAATCAAGCGGGTTGGACCTATGAGGCTATACTGTGACAATAAATCCGCTATCAGCATTGCTCATAATCCAGTGTAATATGACAGAACAAAACATGTTGAAGTTGACAGACATTTCATAAAAGAAAAGCTAGAAAGTAGTCTTATTTGTACTCCTTATGTGTCAACAAGAGGCCAGCTGACATCTTCACCAAATGGCTCAACAGTGCAATATTTCAAACTATTATATCCAAGCTGGGAATGCAAAATATCTATTCACCAGCTTGAGGGGGAGTGTTGCAGCATATCCACATACTGTCAACTACCACATTTATTAGCCTCACTTTTGTATTTATTAGTCCAACTAGTAGTTAGTAGTTCAACTATTGTATTTATTAGCCTTATTTCTAGGTGTAGATTTTGTATATAAATACTCCTGTTGTCAAAGTTATTCAACAAGGTGAAATACAAATTCTTTTCTTTCACTACAGTTTCAAATGAAATTTGTTTGCAGTATGAAAGGAAAGCACTCTTGCTTTATTGGTATCTTTCTCTCTTTCTAACATGTTATACATAGGCATTTCTCTTTATATATTGTATACATGGGCTTGTGTGAGTATAAATTATACGGATAATGAATTGATGTTTGAATTTTATGTGAATAGTGAATAAAAATGGTTATCCTCTAAGAAGAAATATCCAATCTATAGATATGTTGTAATCCCTTTTCTCCAAAATTCGACTACAATTTCTTTTTGAACTGCTATGAGCAGGTTTCTTCTCAAAGAACTCATTGTTATCTTCTTGAGCAGCAGTGCAACCTATAAGAGTAAGTACTGTGTTTGTAGTTAGTTCTGCGTTTCATAGTTTAAGCTGATGTTGTTGTGTTCCTGATTTGTTCATTGTCCTTTATAATGTATTTGAACTTAAATATAGTCTGAATCTAATGAAATTATAATCAAATCTTATTTTCAACAATAAGAAAATTAGTATGTATAAAGTCTTACTTTGCTAAGCAATATCCTATCAAGAGATAATAAAAAATATTCTTAGATAGACAAAGCCAATTATAAATAAACATGTAAGCATGTCTGGTACACTTTTTGTTGGATTCCACTTTTAACATATATCCTTATATGTCTATTGATCGCTGGTTTGGTCTACCTAATAATTTTTATTTGACTATTTATGATCCCAGTTGAGTAGTTAAGAATTTATCTCTAGCAGTGAAAACAGAGCCAACTGATGCTAATTCAATTGGTGCAAGATATGGAGGCCTGTTGTGCCACCCAAGCTCAAACTTCAGTAGAAGCACTAGCCATCAAATGGAACCTAAAATGCAATAAGTTTAATTTGAACCAGAATTCCCTCAAAGAGAAGAAGGTAAATGCTGCACTCTCTTTTCCAAATTTCTTTTGCTTCAGCTAATGGTGTGTATAATGTTTTCAATCAATGACTGGCTAGGCACACATGTCTCTTTATCAGTCATTAGAATTGGATATGGGTCCTCGTTATTTTTTTCCTTGATCTTTTGGTCAAATTAGCATGATTTATGGTTCACTCACTCCTAGACTAATGTTTCTCAGTTCTCATTTTTCTTGCGTGTTTGGGTTAGTGTTTATGTGCTGATTTCCTGGAATTCTGTAGCTGAAAATGTTTTATTTTATCGAACAACTCTAACAGTTATATCATATCACGAATTCATCTCTGTTAAAGTATACCTTTTTGTCCTCTGATGTTGTATGGTGTTCCATGTTTTTCATCTCCTAACGGTTCTCAAAGAAAAACATGGATTATAGCTGAGGAATAAAATTTAGGAAAACACTTAATTTTGGTTTAGGCATTATGAGCTGAGAATTATTCTAATTTATCATTTTTTCTTTGCTTCTAGTAGTAGTCGGCTCAAAGAAGTGATATAGTATCGTATTATAGAGTTTAATAGAGGAATGCTAAAGACTTTAAGAGCTAAGATTGGTGAGAGCATCTTGTGTTTATTTCTGGTATTCAAGAGCTTTGGAACGAGCTCATCTTATAGTAGTTTATACTGATTTCTGTTAGCTGTATCAGATGTAGTCAAGTCATCATTTTGTTTCTTAAGATGGCAAGCGGCTGCACCCAACACCTCAATTTGGCTTCTACTTCATACATTTTTCTTCAAGAATCACTCTGTACCATTTTGTAATTTTTTCTCAATGAATTACAACTTGTACAGAAGATGGGATGACTGCATTGCAATTTACTCAAGATATTTGTCATTATCGCATGTGGGAAAAACAGTGTATGGATGTTTTATATTGATCGATCGCCCATAAATAAGGTTAAATGTACAATGATGTTCACTCTCTGCGTGTGGTGTGTTGATTACTGACATTGAAAATTTAGTTGCATGTTTAACAAAAATAATTTTCTTGTAAAATTTCTCCTTTTTTAGTGAGATTCTTGTAGTGTATTTTGATGCATATAAAGTCCAATGTAGTGTTCCTGTGCACTTGTAATAGCAAACCTGCTTTGGCACTTACTGATACATTTCTCTCTCTCTTTTTTTTTTTGGGTTCTAAAGAAAATGCAGCGATACAATGTTATTTAATTGTTCATTTTTCATAACAAAGTTTGAAAGGTATCTACTGGCTGACCAAGACGCAACATAACTCCATGCACAAAAGCTAGACTAAGGAAATTAGCTAAATATATTGCCAGAAAATTGGGGACTCAAGATCTCCAATAGGAGAAAGAGAATACTTCTTTTGTTATGTGATAATCATAAATTTCTGAGCCCAATACTGCTCAAAAACTGATGATGCACTTTTTAACTTAAGGCAAATCACATTACTTCCCTAACCGGGACATGGACCTCCATTTAGCAAACATTTAGGATGCAGTTTTTGACTTTTTATGGCAAATAAAATCAGTCCTTTTCTTATTCAGCACGCTGAGTTGGACATATTATAAGGTTAGTATAATTTGTGTTAAATTTTATCATAATTAAAAAAATTTATTTGACCTGATAAGTTTAGTCTAAAAAAAGCCAAATAAAAATAATCTAATTAAAAAGACTTATTTTGTTAAACAGGCTTAACCTTAAAAAAAAAAAATCATTCACTTATTCAAAATATTTATACCAACATAACAATGTATTTGCATTTTAAAATTGGTAAAGAAATAAAATTTATTATTTGAAAAAAATTTAGTGTAGCATAACATTTTAGTAAAAAAATAAAAAATAATACTCTTTCTCTAAAATATTTATATCAATACAATACTTATTTGTATTTACAATTTCTTTATATATAATCTTATAAGTAATAATAACAATTAGATAATTAGCTATGTTATAATATCTCAAGTTTTAAATAATAAATAGATTTGATCATGACTCAAAAAAATTTGTTTGTCCTAATAGGCCTAATAAAAAAATATGAATAAAAATCTAAATAAAAAAGCTTCAATAAAAAACAAGCTTTAGCTTTCTTTTAGACTTGAATTCAGGCCTAATTTTTAAAAGTGCAACCCCATAATAAGATCTAACTAGTATATTATAATTCATAATTAGTGGCCTTTATCTAGTGTAAGTTAATACTTGAATTTATATTAAAAAGAAATCACCAAATGTTCGCATAGAAATGCTTATTTATTATAGGTTGAAATAATAACTTAGTCCTTTAACTTTATTCATGATTTTAAAGAGGTCCCCTAAGTTTGAAGCATTTCAAAATGGTCCCTTAAATTTTAAATTTGTCTCATTAAAAATCTTTTGAAGTGAAAATCCTTAGTAATTTAATGGTGTTAATTTTGCTACTTATATGGAAGCCACATGTATAATTTTTTTGTGTTTTAAATATTGATGTGATATCTAATCATCATTAATAAAAAAAAAAAAAAGATACACAAAAGATTATTTAATGAAATAACTAAAAGATAACTATCTAGATTTTGAGTGTTAAGAAGCTTGGTATCCTTTAAGTAAAGTTTTAGGTGCTTTATGTATGGAGAATGTAATGTTATGAGGATTCCTTTAATATTAGGTCTGATAATACGCAATTTTGGATTAATCGGTATTGTACTGTTAAGAACTGAACCAAATATCGGGAGATAGTATAAAAAAAATTAAAATTCAGCAGCGGCACACAGTAGAGATTGAAATCCCTCACAAAATTCAGTAACTAGTTGCTCGCAGTATGAATACAAATTCCTGACCAATTCCTCCATTGGCGACACCCCATCTTTTTTACTGTGCAGTCTTCTTTGCCTGCCCAATGCAGTAAGTGCAATCTCTTCTAACTTGTAGCATCCTTCATCCAATGAATTGCATATTTATTGATGGAAATTGAAAATTCGCACTGCATTTTAATCCTAATTTAATCCCATCTCCTTCTACACATTTATGGTCTTCTATACAATAATGATGGTTTTGTATTTATTATTATTTTTAAAATTCTACATGTTCCTATATCTTTTTCTTGATCCTTTTTTAAAAAAAAAATTGTGAAGATTTATGGTCATTTATACAATGAGGATTTTGTATTTATTATTTTTTAAAAAATTCTTCATGCTCCTATATCTTTTTCTTGTTCCTTATATTTTATTATATATATGAAGACCAAATATGCCTCCCAGAGATGAAAGATGCAAACTAATTTGCTTAGCACAATCCTCACCCTCTCCCAAAAATACTGCCAAACATTGTTTTGCTATATACCATTTGATTTTGTCCCAGTAGTACTTATAATGCTATGGCAAGGTGGTTGTGGTGGTGGGATGTTATGGACATATAAGGAGGTAATATTTAAAGTAGGATAGAATTAGTGTACTTTAGTATACACACTTAGATAGTAGCAACTTTGGTACTAAGTGAATAGTGAATTGAATACTTGTAAATTTAACTCAAATTCAAATTAAGGGCAAAGAGAAAGAGAGGGCATGACAGTAAGATCCAAATAAAAAGTATATATTAGGAAAGGTAATGTGTATTAGATATTAGGTGCTATATGTGTGAGTGTTGGGGGGTACAAAAGCAAAATATTTGATTAGTGTTTCCCACAAAAAGAGGTTCGCTAACTAAGAACGGTATCGTGTTGTTATCATTGAAATCAGAACAGTGACATGTGTGAGTGTCATCATAGCAAGAAGACGATTTAGTACGCTAAGCGTCCCAATATCAATCATCTCTCTATTTAATTCTCAAACTCACTTAAACTATAGGTTCCTAGTCACGTCTTGGTAGTTGGCACTATATATGAAGGGATAGTGATGAGGATGACTATTTATGAATATCTACAAACAAATATTTCTCCAGTGACATAGATATCTTGCATCTCTATGAATATTCTAATGGTTTATTTTCTCTAAGACGGTTCCTAAAAAGCTTTATAATTTCTCCAGTCATATATGTAAATATAACTGCATACTAACATAATTTGTGACTAAATATTCGAATCTAATGAATGCAAACAGGAAATGAAAAGGAAGAGGAAGATGACAAGAGAGATATTTTACGATGAGTCCTTGTCAGAATCATTAAATGAATATTTGACAGACTTAAATGCGGATGGTGAAAGCTCAGAGCCAATGTCTTGAAGTTTTAGAATTGATAATAGAATTGATGTTAAAGTTTATTTGATAGAGTTACTAATATTCACTGTACCGAGCCAATATTTGGACTTAATGAGATTTATTTTTAATCATGCCAATTTAAATAAAGTTACATTAATATTGATAATGATATTCATGTTTAAACAAGTTGTTAGATTACAAGATATTTTATATTAGATTGATGTTTAAACATAAGTACCTCATTAAAAGATTGCTACTTGCCTATTAATGTGTAGTAAAAAGTTAGAAAATATGAAATAACAAACACAATAAATAACTGGAGTTTATGATTGTTAACAAAGATAATGCTGACAAAAAAAGATTTAGAAAGAGTAAGTAAATTTAATTGTTGTTAAAAAATATATAATTTAATTAAAAACACACCAATATGTATATATATATATATATATATTAATATTATAAGAACATAATATAAAAAATATACATAATAAATTATTTGGTCGATAATATATGATAATTTTACTATTTCTATAATATTAAAAAAATATACATCATAGTATAGGTTCTTATGCAATGCATGGAGAAGTCTTTTCACGTTCTTATCTCACAGCATTCTCATCCCAAAGAAGTTTCAGCGATGTGCAGAGCCAAAATATACATCCAAATGGAATTCGAGACATTCACTTCAAATTATGCGTGTTGTGCCGCCACTTGATATTGAAGTTTTGTAGGGAATCTTATTTAGAGATTTTATTGAATTACGTTTTGTATTTTTTTTAAAATGATGATTAGATGCTATATTATTATTTAAAATGTAAAAAAAGTATACATGTAACATTTATATAAGCAAGACAACTAATACCATTAAATTAATTACGATTTGCACTCAAAAATATTTTTAATAAGATAAATTTAAAATTTAAGAAATCATTTTAAAACACTTTAAATTTAAAAAATTATTTTAAAATAATAAATAAAATTAAAGGATCAATTAATTATTTTAACCTTTATTATATTATCTTCTTAAATTTCTCCCAGAATGTAAACACGTATTAAAAATAATAATAATAATAAGATAAATATAATATCAAATATATATAAACGTGGCAGAACAAACCAAAAATAAAGATAGAGAGGAGAACTGAGAGCAGAGAGCAGAAATAGAGAGAACAACGAAGGAAAGAGAACAGAAGGAACGGCCCTGGTAAGTAAGTGTCTCTAATCGTCTCAGATCTGAGGATTCTGGAATTTTATCCGGTTTTAATGCTTGAATCATTGATACCTCCGTTTCAATATTTGGAAAGCGTAATACGTTTGGATGTGATAATTTTGGGTTGGACTATAACCAAGTCTTCTTGAATTTTTCATTTTTACTTTTAACTTTAGTACAGCTGATTTTTGTCTCTTTAAGCCATAATAATAATAATGATAATAATAAACGACCAACAATTTGGGGTTTAAACAGCACACATAAATTTAACTGTAAAAAGAATTAAATTATAAACATATATTTTTAATTTCATAAATTTCGTATCTCTTTAAAATTTTCTTTTTATGATAATAAAAAAAGATAGTTGAAGTATAGTTTTCTTTTAGCCATTAAATTTTCCTTTTTGATAATTTTGCATCATTTCTTCCAACTTAAATATAATGTTTGCTTTTTTTCCTTAAATTTCTTCTTTTATAAAACCTTAAATTTAATATAAATAAACAAAAAGGTAGCAGAAGCATGTAGACTACCTTTAGAAAACTAGAACATACAACGTAGAATGAAGTAAAACTTCTTCCCATCAGTCAACTCTTTGTTATTCTTTATTTTTCTAAGCTTACGATGCCACTTTTTTTTTTTTTAAAGGAATATGAAATATTTATTATATTTTAAAATTAATGTATTAATGTTTCAATAAAGTGTTAGTGTAAAAGCACCTTTATGAACCCAAATTGTCAAAAGTCATCGCACACGTTGAACCATTAAATTAACTCTTAGATCAGTGATATTGGAATTGTTATTTTGAATATTATTACTTTAACAGAAAGTGTTTTCTTTTTCTCTCCATGATATATTGTCCCTCCTCTTGGCATGCCTTAGGCACAATTATATTGATGCTTTCTTATGTTGCCAAGTGGTGCCGCAGATTAAACGGAAATCATATATCTTCAAAATTTTTGATTGACCAGGTTGATCATCTTCAATTTTTGGCAATGCTTTTGTCCTTGAATTTAATACTTCTTCCTTTAATAATTTTATGCAAACTTAGTAAAAATTTTGGCTTTCTTTTATAAATATTTTTAAATAAAATTTATTATTGGTAATAAATTTTAGAATAAATTACACAAACGACTTTAGTTATGCTGAAATTACATGGACCTTTCTTCTTTTATTTTTCTATAAATATACACAGCCCTCTTGTAAAACAAATAATTACCTAAATTTTAGATTAATTTAAAATATCTTTTGACTAAAATACTCCCTTTTAAAATTTTTAAGTTATAAAATTAGGTATTTAAGTTAAATAGGGTAATTTAGCAAAATAAAAAAAAAAATTAAATTGGACTAAACTGTTTGATAACTTTTTCGTTTCAAGCGATATCTGTGTGTATGTTGAAGATACAGGGAAGGCCATGTATTATTCTTAATATTAAAAGCCATTAAATCATACCACTCTGGGAGTTATTTATTATTTGAGTTGGTCTCTCATATTCTTTTAGTTCCTCATAGTATTATCTTTTTAATTTAGTCACTTATAATTGAGATATTTTTTAATTTAGTCTTTCATAAAATTATCTTTTCAATTTGGTTCTTCACATATAAATATTTTTCAATTTGATCCCCTCATAAATCAAATCACTATCAATATTGTCTTCATATTTTTTAAGAATATTATTTATAACAATTTTTTTTTTTTTTGTAAAAGATTAAATTGAGAATGATCCATCTATGAGAAGCAAAATTGAATAAGTAACATTATGGGAGACTAAAAAAAATATCGAGGGACTAAATTAAAAAAGTAATTCTGTGATATACTAAATTGAAAAGTACTTTAGATGTGAAGGATCAAAATAAAGTTTTGATCTTTATTATTACCCTTAAACATATGGAATTAAAATAAGCAATTGACAAACCGCGTCCTGTGTTTTCAAACGATATTGGAGCCTCAATTATCCATCATCACGACTAATATTCTAAACAATTTAATTATCTTTCTCAGCATGAGTCATCAGAGATAGTGCCCTGGCATGTCAATGCATATTTGCAATTTGGTGAAGCTTTCACTATTTATTATCTCAGAAATTACATAGAACAAACTTAAAGACACTTTGTTATTCAGATTCAACCATTATATTTATCATATTTTATCGATTTCTTTGACAAAATCTAGATATAATATCCCCAAAAAGAGAACAAAATACACAGAAATGATTTTTTTTCCCTTCACATTAAAACTGAACTTGAAATTTTACAAGTAAATAAGCAAATCATTGGGCCAAGCCTCTGGACGAAAATAAAACTCTACGAAATAAACAAAACAGACGAATTTTTTGCTTGGAATCAATAGGAATTCGTATGGAAGAAATTTCCGCAGACTGTTTATTTGGTTGTTAAATGTGAAAAATGACTCAATAAGAACAAAATAATAGTTGATGGACTTTGCTGTGCGTCTGTATGCGAACATTTTATTTTTGTGCTGTACTGAACAAAAGAAATACTTTAATAGGTAGTGTGTCTGTACAGAACCAATTCAACAATTAAAAACAGCAGACGAGGAAACCAAGAAGTTACACAGAAGCCAACTTGCTCTGTAAAGAAGACTTTCCACATTGACTATGAAGTCAGACAAAAGTCTTCTCCTTCTCTAAAATTGCATTGCTGCCGCTTCGGCTAGGTATTATGATCATCTTCCTTGTTCTTTATCTACTGGATTAAATGTATTAATTAACTTCATGAAAGCTATACTTCTGCTTACTTTCTGCCTTGACTTAGTTTAATTTGTTCTGTAGTTTCTGGAGAAGAGACCTAGATTTACATTCTTGCATTGAGGGATGAGAATCCAGATTCATCAGGAATATTCGATACGCTATTGATCTTGTTTCTGTCCTGTCATGGCCTCTTCTTCTTCTACCCATGTTGATCCAATAAAATATGATGTGGTCATCAGCTTTAAGGGCAATGATGTTAGACGTGGTTTTCTTAGCCATTTGACAAAGGAATTATGTCGGATGGGTGTTGATGCCTATATAGATGACAGGCTCGAGAGTGGAGAAGAAATATCATCAGCACTTCTCAGTGCAATTGAAGGATCACTGATTTCGTTGGTCATATTCTCAGAAGATTATGCTTCTTCAAAGTGGTGCTTGGAAGAGCTTGTGAAAATCATGGAATGCAAGGAAGTCAATGCCCAGATTGTAATACCAGTTTTCTACAATATAGATCCATCGGATGTAAGATACCAAAATGGCACTTATGGAGATGCATTAGCCCAACATGAACAGAAGTTCATGGTTAAAATAGAGAAGCTGGAAATTTGGAGATCTGCCTTGAACAGAGCTGCTAACATATCTGGCTATCATCATTCATTAATATTTGAGTAAGTTTCTTTTCTCCCTTTTTTTCTCTTCTTTGGTTTAATATGCATACATTACGTTAATTTCTCACTGTTTAATATATAACAGCCTGCATAAACTACAAGAACTTATTTCCTAGAATTTAGTATTTTGTAATAGAAATATGGCTGTATCCACGGACAACTCTGCAAAGATTTGATATTGGATCCTAAAAGTTTTATACACAAGTAAACAATTCATATAAGTCATTCTTGTTGAATTATTCCGCTAAAAAATAAAATATCGCCGAGCTACACGGTTTGTGATTTTGCTGTACTACAGGATCAAATGTTAATGCATCAATGCAAATTGGGTTAACATTATTAGCAACAATATAAAAGTGAAATCATTTTATGGATAGGACTATTTATTTTAATGGTTTGATTAAAGAATTTAGATAAAAAATCATTAAATTGTAAAATACATACATATAACACTTCTTCCTTGATTCTGTTTTGTCTATTAATTGTCATGCTTCTTTCATCTTTTCATAATAAAGGAACGAATCAGAACTCATTGAGGAAATTGTCAAAGATCTTTTGAAAAAATTGGATGATATCCACCCAAGTGAATCAACTGACCTTGTCGGGATTGATCAACCCATTGCATGTATTGAGTCCTTATTGAAAGTGGAGACAACTGCAGTTAAGATCATTGGAATTTGGGGCATGGGTGGCATAGGTAAGACAACCGTTGCTCAAGCTGTATTTGAAAAATTTTCGTCCCAATATGAACGTTGTTGCTTCTTAGAAAATGTAAGAGAAGAATCACAAAGGAAAGGACTGAGTCTCTTAGGAAAGGAACTTCTTAGTGAACTACAAGTGGAAAAATCCCCTTTTCTTAAGAAAAGACTGAGTCGGAAAAAAGTTCTTATTGTACTTGATGATGTGAGCACTCCAGAGCAGTTGAAAAATCTGGTTAAAGAACAAATTTCCTTGGGACGGGATAGCAGAGTCATTGTAACAAGCCGAGATAGGCATGTGCTTATTAGAGGAGGAGCTTATCATAATGACATATATGAGGTTAAAGGATTGAATTTTGAAGACTCCCTGAAACTATTTTGCTTGAAAGCGTTCAACAAAAGCCATCCTGAAATGGGATATGAAGTGCTTTCAAAAGAAGCAGTTGATTATGCTGATGGCATTCCTCTAGCTTTAAAAGTTTTGGGTTCATTTCTTTATTCTAGAAATATAGAAACATGGGAGAATGAGTTGAGAAATCTCAAGAAGTATCCCAATGAGGAAATTCAAAATGTGTTGAAACTAAGTTATGATGGATTGGATGATGTGGGGAAGGAAATATTTCTAGACCTTGCATTCTTTTATAAAGGTCAATATAAAGATGATGTCATAAGGCTACTTGGTGAGCCTAACCATGCA
Organism: Delonix regia; assembly: GCA_037074485.1. Lineage (NCBI taxonomy): Eukaryota > Viridiplantae > Streptophyta > Magnoliopsida > Fabales > Fabaceae > Delonix > Delonix regia. The sequence continues at coordinate 27,977,739 of CM073459.1, read as the reverse complement.
TCTGGCGGAATAAATTGTCTTTTGGATAAAGCCCTGATAACTATTTCCCATAATCGTATTCAAATGCATGACTTGATACAAGAAATGGGTTGGAAAATAGTTCGTCAAGATTCTAAAACAGACCCTAGATGGCGTACTCGGTTGATGGATAGCCATGAAGTGTATGAAGTATTAAAGAATAACATGGTAAGAAGAATATGCTCTAATCACTCTTTGCATTTGACTTTGTGCAAAAATTTTAGCAATTTTGATGCCACATTTAAGAATTGTGATCTTGTTTTTCAGGGAACACATGCAATTGAAGGCATAATGTTGAATATGTCTCAAGTCAAAGATGTGCACTTGAATGCTGACACCTTCAAAAAAATGACTAATTTAAGATTTCTCAAATTCTATTCTTTCGAGTGTACATCTTTGCATCTTCCAACAGGCATTGAGTCATTTCCTAACCAGCTAAGGTACTTACACTGGGATGAATACCCGTTAGAGTCTCTGCCATCATCTTTTTGCCCCAAGAATCTTGTTGAACTTCATGTGCGATGCAGCCTTGTTGAGAAACTTTGGGATGGAGTGCAGGTATATGTATACAAACGATTGTGTTAGTTATTAGTTTTTAATATAATGAAAAAAAAATATTGTGAGGGCTTTCCCATAATGCTACTTTGTTTATTGTTACAGAATTTGGTGAATTTAAGGAGACTGGACCTATGGGGATCCAAGAAATTAAAGGAGCTCCCTGATTTTTCTAAGGCACCAAGTCTTGAATGGGTGGAACTCTCTGATTGTAGAAGTTTGTGTCGTGTTCATCCATCTATCTTATCTCTCCAAAGGCTTGTTTTTTTGGGATTATGGGGCTGCAACAGTTTGAAGAGTCTTCAAAGTAAAACTCCTTTAGAATGTCTTGAACATCTTGATATTGGTGGCTGCACTAGTCTATGTGAATTTTCACTATTGGTAAAGGAATTAGTAGATTTAAGGATCTCACCTTTTTCAATCAAAATTGTGCACTCGTCAGATGGGCATCTAACTAAACCTGCAAGGCTCTTTTTAAATGGTTCAAAACTGGAGATTCATCAAGTGGATGAGTTCTATTGCTTGAAATCTCTTGAAGAGCCTAATCTTTCTGATTGCAAACAAGTAAATGACAAACCGATGCTCAACTTCGAAACTGGTGACTTGTGTTCTCTAGAAGAATTATATCTGCATGGATGTAGTGACCTCCGTTATCTCTCTGGCATCAAATATTTATCATTGTTACGAGCATTAAGACTAAAGGGATGCGGTATTGAGAGCTTGCCTACTTGCATCAAGTTTCTTGAAATGCTGGAGTTGCTTGACTTGAGCGATTGTAAGAGGCTTGGGTCTCTACCAGAACTTCCAAAATCAATAATAAATTTAAATGTCAATAACTGCACGTCACTGAAAATTGTGTTCATTGTGACTTCTTTACAACATAGTTCCTCGATGAGATTCCTTTCACTCATAAATTCCACAGAATCGTGTGAGTCTGGTATTATGAAACACGCTTATCTCTTTTTCCAGCGACTACCATTGATGGGCATTACATCAGCTAGTGTTTGGTACCCGGGAAGCGAAGTTCCAATGTGGTGCAGAAATAATCAGACAGAAAAGGCTTCCATAACTGTTGAGCTTTCTCCAGATTTTTGGGACTTGAAAGGTTTTATTTGCTGCTTTGTTCTTCATCCGTTCAACACAAAGCAGAAGTTTCAAATTCACTTGAACTGCCAATGCTACTTTGAAGATGATGAAGAGGTTCAAGGAACAAATGGTGATAATTTAAATATGATGACAGAATTGAGTTCGGATCATGTTTTTCTGTTGTATGATGGATCTTGGTGTCATCAAATATTAAGGGGATTACTTAATAGAATAAGAGATGATCAAGGCACCACTCATATCCAAAAGCTCTCATTTGAATTCTCTGTTGTTGTAAATGGTAAGACGGCCAAACATGATGACTTGATCAAAGAATGTGGAGTCTGCCCAATGTATGTCTCTGAATATGAAAATTTTCTTCAATAGAACAAATTTGAGAGGCAAACATAGGGAGGGAAGTATACCTATTCTGCTATGCAGCTTTGTGGTTTATAACATAGTATCATATGGAGATGCCCGGGAAGGTCCGAATGTCTAGCGTATATAAACATATGGAGAAGGACCTCTTTCTCATGTGTGAAGCTTTGGCCGAAACTGATTTAACTTTATATTACTCATTGCCAAAGGGACACGATATCCCATTTTTTATTAAATAGAGAGCGGTACCTTATATATATTGAATTCTATTTCTATGTTTAAATCCCTTGTTTCCCAAAATTAGACTTTTACTTCTTGTGCCATCTTCTCAAAGAACTAAAGTGGTATTTCTCTTGCTGCACAAGATGGGTCATATGCAGTAAGTATTGTGTAATTAGTTGGATTGATTATCTTCTAACTCCTTCACACAGCATTGTATGCTGTAGTCATGCCATCATTTTCTTTCCGAAGATGACAAGCAGCTGCAGCCACAATCTCGACTTGGCTTAGTTATTTCAATTAAAATTTGAAACTAGTTCTTAATTTATATCTTATTTTCTTAATTCTTGGGTTATTACATGGGTAATCATCAAGAACTGTAATAAGAATGAACATCATGAGATTGAACCTAATACCAAGAAATTTTAGGAATTTCTCTTCCAATCGCTTCCTTCTGAAATGTGTGTGTATATATTTTACTGTCAAAGCCTCATGTTCTCGTTAGTGTATGGATCCTTCACTGGTTCATTTTCTTAAATGCTTTATGGTACATATTTAGTTCTTTCTTTTCCCCCTAATTAGGGTCAAGGGATTGAAAAACCACAGTTATAGAGATTCATTTCTTTTTGGATTTTGTGGAGCAGTGCACCATGAATTGTTTGACAATCATTGAAGTTTGAGAAAAGGGCTGCGGAAGATAGTGGGATAGAGGTTTATTGTCATTAGTTTTCAAAAATTGAATAATAAATTCCATCCATGAATGTTTTCTTTGTCTTTCCCAAAAAATGGCTCAAAACTATCCGATATGAATTTAATTTTCTTCTTTCTAATATTAGCAATTGCAATTAAGACGGGGGAAATCAATGTTGAAATTAACTGTCATGTACCTTAGAACTTCTTTTGATTCAAGCTTCTAGTACTACTTACATAAATTTCTAGTTAGAGTCTATCTCTATGCCGTGTGCTTTTTGTATGACATCCATGTTTCCATAGCTTGAAGCTGAGTTCATCAAACTTTATTTTAGTAATACCCTTGGTTAATAAATCTGCAACTTGAGAGTATGTTGGAACACAAGTTAACACCACATAACACCTGACTCAATTTTTTCCCTATGAAGCCTATCAATCTCCCCATGCTGCATCCTATCATGGTGAATGGGGTTCTTCGCCATCCCAATAGTAGTCATGTTATTAAACAAGATCGTCATAGGCATGTCGATCATTATCTTTAGCTCCTCAATTGTCTTTTAATCTAAGTAATTAAGTACCCACACAAATTTACAATACCCTATTACGGAGCCAGCCCATTTGCGTAAGGGTTCAAGATACATGAACTTACTCATAAGATGTTGGTACATCCTTGTGTTGACAGGAGCATTCTGATGTTAGAATCCCAGTTTGTCGTTAGCTTCTATAGGGATATTTGCTGGTTTACTCCTGAACAACCAAGATGTTAGGACTCAAGCTAACGTTGAAGAATATCCAAGCAATTCATCCTGACGTGGCTAATTCATATTCCCATATCTGAATTCTGTTATAACGTATTTGTTATTCTTTCATTAATGTGCATAATAGTGTCAGGCGTAATAAGGCAGTTATAAGGTGTCATCATTTACAATGCATCTAGAGGGGCGAATATGCAGTAAAATAATTTCATTTTTTAAAACAGTTAATTAAGAAAATTATAATTTATTGAAAAATTAAAAAAAAATTAACTATGTTCAAAATACAGTTTAGTGTGTTTGAGAACCAATCCTCTTCAATAATTAGAGGAGATTCCTTTTTCTTGTAAAATTAGGGTCATTTTAAAATTTAAAGATTTTTTAAAAATAAAAATAAAATTAAGTTTTTTTTAATAAGATATTTAAATATTTTATATCTTTATTATATAAAATGGTATCTTATTGGGGAAAAAAAGATAGAGTTGCTTCTAATACTTTACAATCTATTCTACATTTTATACAGTGCAATTTAGTTTTTTAAACTAAAATATCATCCTATATAATAAATATTTAAAATACTAATATATCTTATTTTAAAAATACTTAATTTTATTTTTTTTAAAAATTTTACATTTAGAGCCACTGGATTTAAGATCCAACATCCAAATTTTACAGGAAAGAGGAAGGGATCTACTCTCCTCCTTTTACTTTTTGCAATTTTTTTGCCCATTTTTATAAAATTACTCTTTTAAATAGAATACTAGTATAGTGAGCTTTTAGCTAAGGATAATATTATAGTAACCATACTACTAAGTCTTTCCATTCCATCCTTGACCAACATTTTGAAGGAATAACAAAAATGAGGTTTTAAATGGCAAGAAATGACCTTAAAGTCCTTCCTTTGTCATTCTATTTTATCTTAAAACAAACTTCCAAACATGCATTTATATTAAATTAGCTATTCCACTATTTGGCACTCATGTGTTGGCTATTCATCCAAACATACTTTAACAGTATCGTGAACCTGATATGAAAGAGTTGGATTAGAATGTCGCAACAATATAAAGTGATATGGGGACTCATTGGGATCTTCTTAAGTTTCTACAATATTTATATTGGACTATTAAATGAAAATATAATAATCTAAAATACACTACATAATTTTTTAATTTAATTTTAATAAATTATTTTAAAAAAATTATTATTATAATACACAAAGTTATATTAATATGTTAGAATAATTTTAATATTTCATGGATTAGCATTAACTATATTATTAAATTAGTATCTTACTAATTCTAGTTATGCAATTAATGTTATAATTTATAAACTGTGAATATATTGAGTTTTATTTTAATATGTGGATAATCGGTGATGAGTTCGATTACCCACGAACCTACTGGACAGAAACCTAACTCACAGCTCAAGAGTATTAGTAATCATCCCGTCAGATTACTAATTTGAGATTGTTATCAAAGATTTAATGGGCTTATTTTAATTTATTAATTAAATAAGAAATTGTTTTAAAGATTTTGGAGGATTTTATTTTAATAATATTGATTAATTATATTATTAAATAAAATCCTATAAATAACACACTGAAATCCTAACTTTCATATAAAAAATCTATCATTCTCTCTTTACCGTCAAAATACTCTGAGAAACGCTATTAGACATATATCAACGATGTCATCTTCATCAGGTCAGATTGTTAATTTATTTATTCTCCCAATTTGTGATCATGTTTAATTACATGTTTTAATTCTGCTTTCATAATATTCTAGATCATTTGAAGAAAAAAAAAATCCAACAACTTCTAAGAATTTACAGTCTATCACTCATATCCTAAAATTTATATTGTTCTTTGTACGTGTATGTATGATAAAGAAGGAGAAGAAAGTAAGGAGTAAATTCTTCTGTAACTGTTTTGTTGTAACAAAAAATCCAAGGCCATCATGACAATTTGAAAGAAAAAACAAAAGCTAACTACATATTTTAGTAGCATTGGGTAAGAAGACTCGCTCTATTTTCTATTTCAAATGGAAGGAAGAAGAAGAAGGGGCAACCAAGGGTGAAGAGAGAATAAGACGACTTGATTTCGAATGGGAAGAAAAAGAAATTAGCCACATAAGCATAGAAGAGCCGAAGTCATCCACCTCAACAAAAAGATAAATAAATAAAACTATGTTATAAGTTGAAATTATAGAGTGATTTGAAAAAAAAAAAAAAATGTAAGGACTGGTTTATAAATTGATGTAAACTTTAAGGACTAATTGATTAATTTTTTTCATGGATACTCATACTTCAAAATTGTGTCTGCAATTTGTTAATTTGCATGGGAAGATAAGTTAGAATCCAGTCAAGCCCAATATAATTAAAAAAAGATTAATTGCCGTCATCTCTTTTCTAAAATATTATTTCTTAAACTTCCTTAAGCAGTGGGGCAGACTTCTGGAGTTTATAAAAATATCATTTGTATATTCTAAAAGCTTTGGACATTTCTAGATTTATATATATATATATCACCACATTTTGCTTGTCTCAAACTGCATTATCCTCTTCACTTTCAGTCAATTATTCATGATAAGCAATCAACCATTCATCTCCTAAAACTCAATTTTTCATGTCTCTAAAAGCATCATCCACTCGAAAAACTCTGATTAAGGATATAGTTTTCTCATATACCAACAAGTATTTCAGTATATGTAAATGTCTATGTAGGTTATTTTTTGAAGGAATGAGATCAAAGACGAATGAGCCTCAATATCAGGAGTCGGATAGAAATGTTGTTGATTTTGATGGTTATTTGAAAAAATTATCTTATTGTTTTGGACTTTAAAGACAACAATTTTTAGGGTTGTTCATGCAATTTTTATAGAGTTTGAACATATTCAAGTGGATTATGCATGTTTAGGTGCTTTTGGATTCAAATGGGTAAGGTTATAATGTTACTAATTTTTGTGGGCTTTTAGAATGAATATTAATTTTTAGGGTACCATTTGTAAATATCTAAATTCATGGGCTAGCTTTTGCATCTATATTTTCATGAGTCTCTTATGCAATTTATTATGGGTTGAAGTGCAATTTTGTGAAATCTATAGCCTTTTTTTTGTTTATAATTCTCTTTTTTTCTATCATGCCAACAACTTATTCCATATGTCATTCGTTTGGCTATCTATTATTGGTATATTTGGGGTTGCTTCTACCTCATTATAAGCTGCGTAGAAGAATTTGCCTGAAAAGAAATGTAAGAAGGCTACTCCACTAAATATGCAAAGCAAATGGGTTGTAATTGTGATTATCCATTGATAGTAAATTTCACTTGCTAATTGCTTTGGGAGTGACTAGAGATTCATATTAAATTTGGATCACTATTACGTTTTGGTATGATTTTCCCTTAACATTTTGAATTTTCTCTATTGAGCAAAGATAACTTTTTTTTTTGGGTTGATAAAAAGCAAACATAACTTTTGAACTTTATTATTTTCATCACACCTTCGTTGATTCCGCACATACTTCTAAGAAACTCTATTTTGGGAATAATTTTTATTTTTTAATTTCAAAATTTTTTTAAAGGCTAAATTTTCCCCACCTCATTTTTGCACTTGGGATTCAAATTGTCGCCAGCTAAGCCCCATAGAAATTCAAGATGATAATAAAAGTAATAAGCATTTTCAGTATTCTATGCTTACTTCGTTTGCTTATGATCAACTGGTCATTTCTTTTTATTATAAAATCAGGGTATCTGCACTAGATAAAGGGCAATAATTGAGAATTATAATATACTAATACTACTAGCTTTTTCTTTTCGGGTCAATAATACTACTAACCTAGTGATATGTCGAACTTGGTGTGCTGAACAAAGCAAAAGACTGAATTTATTTGCCATAAAGTCAAAAACTGCATCGTTAATGTTTGTTAAATTGATGAGGTTCAATACTAGGGAAGCATAGTGATTTCCTGGAAAAAGGAAGGAAAATTGCAGCATTGTTTTATTTTATTTTATTTTATTTTTGGAAGGTCCATAATATTTGAAATAATCAACACAGTTTTTCTTTGGAAAGTAATAAAAAAAAAAAAAAAAAGAGGTGCAGTTTAATTGCTCAGAAACTTCAATGCAAGATGTAGGAGCTAAAGGGATGGTTTTCCCTTTTTTTTTTCTTTTTTCTTTTTTCCCCCAGTGACAAGAAAGGAAAAATTAGATATAAATTTTAGAAAAACAAAACAAAAGAAGGATGATTTTTTAGGAGGATTAGAGAAAAAGAAAAAAAAAGAGAAGAGACTTTCTTTAAGAATGGATAAGACTATTAAATTGTTATTAATTTTAATGTAAATCACTCTGCAAATAACTAGTTTATTTTATTATATGTTAATACATTTTATATCAATGATGTTTGCAAATACTTGTAAAAAGTTAAATTTAATAATATATTATGATATAAAGAAAGTATAATAATTTAGAGAAAATAAATAAAATTAATTCTTTAAGATTGATAAAAAAAAAAGTGATAATAATGAGCTTATTAAGATAACACCATCATAAAATATTTTCTTTGTCATACGAAATAGCTTTTATTGTTAGAATCTTAAAAAATGATATAATCATATTTGACTCTATTATTGACTTTGAATAATATATGATGATAGATGATTTAAATAGTTAAATTACTTAATTATATATCATTCTATCTTAATTTAATTTTAAATTATATCAAATTATATTTTGAGTACCTTATTAATAATTTTATATACCGTTAATTAATTATATTTATTTTTGAAGAAGACTTCCGTCTGACTTCATAGTCAATATGAATAGTCTTCTTGAGCAAGTTGGCTTCTGGCTAGCTTCTGGGTTTCTCGCCGGTTGTTTTTAATTGTTGAATTGGATATATACAGACGCACCATATAAAGTATTTCATTGTGGAAGTGGTCCCTTATAGTATATAAAATATTCATACACAGATGCACAGCAAAGCCCATCGTATATGTTTAGTCATTTAACTGGTCTATCACTTAGTTGGCAACGAAATATAGACAAACGACTAAACTGACGACGAATTCATCGGTGAGAACTTATTCCGAAAAAAACAATGTGTGAGATGTAAAAAGATATTTTATTTGATACCAAATCTGTATAAATCAAAATGATGATTTTGTCAGCAAGAAAAGTGCTGATAAAGTCTTTCTCACTTTTCGAAAGCATAACATAATGTATAGTTAAGGCAAAACAAAAGGGAGGACGATAGAGCATGGGAGGAAAAAGAAAAGACAAAAAAGGAGAAGAAAGAATACACTTTTAAATTTAAATGTAGCAATATTCAAACATCAAAGTTCTCGTATCACCAACCAAATTAATTTAATGGACCAATGTGTACGATTTTGGGCACAGAAAGGTGCTTGCAAGCCAAAATTTTATTAAAATATTAATACATCAATTTAAAAGATAATATAATATTTCACTTTTCTTAAAATGAGTAAAGGAAAGGTTAATTCATAGTGGCGTTTAATATTAGCATATCACGTGCTTGTCACCAAATCCGTCCAAAACATTTGTCGTTCTCTCTTTCACCATTTTGGTTGATCTTGGTGTGGTCAATAAAACATTGAAACATACGCCAATTGGGAATATAGACGATAAAAATTGACTTCTTTTTTTTTTAGGTAAGACAACTTGGGGGATTAAAAATATATATAAATCTTTAGGTTAATTGAGATTCGTTGTTCAATTGTGAAGCTTTTTAATGCAATAAAAAAATGTTAACGTAAAATTTGTTTAATAAATTTTAATTTGGAAGAGAAAACTAATTTTGGACACTTGAAAAGGACAAAAATTCCATTTTAATCCCCTATTCAACTCAATTTTCATTTTAATTCTCCATTCATTCAGACATCTTTTAAGTTGATCCCTGTTATTAAACTGCTGATATTTCACATGAGGCGTCGATTTGGGGAAAAAAAAAATTTGGTCCCTCCTTGCTACGTCACAAGCCAGCTAGCCCTAAAGTCCAAGGCGCACCCAATGTTCGTCCATCAGAAGTTCAGACAGAAACCTTCATTAAGCTCTGTTGGGCCATCTACCATTAAGCCTTCACCTGCATTCAACCAAATGGGATCTTGAAAGCTGTGGGGAAGGAGAACAAAATGGACGCAGACTTTGCCCAGTATTCTGGCATCTGCTAGTAAGGGTCTTTCAATGTGAATAGGTACGGTGACATGTTGGAAAGTGGCTTAATGATGATGTTCAGGCTAAATAGATGCCCAACTATTCGAACATAAAAAAATTAAGGACTTTGTCCTTATTTGATTTTGTCCTCCTTTGTGGTGTCTGATAGTAAAAAAAGAATAATTAGAAATAAAAAATAAACAAATAAATTTAATGAAAGTGCTTGCTTTTGTAATTTGAAGCAAATAGTATATGCACAGGGTATGTTCTCTAATGCATAAATGTCATGGATTATACTGTATTTGCTTTTGTCCTCATTTATTTTGATTGGAAGACTGGGTCCCAAAAAGCAACAATTTCGAAACTCACAGTTTTGTTTAGACTGCAAAGTCTTCGCACACAGTTTAATTATTCACTTGTTATAAAATTATTAATTTATTTTTAAAAAATATGTTATATAATCTCTCATTTATTATTTAGTATCTTCTTAAAAAATAATAAATCAAGTATAATATTTTCAATGAATAAAAAGTTATTTTAAATATTTCAATAAATAAAAAATTAAAATAATTTTATAATAAATGAAACTCTTTCTCCTTGCGATAAAATCATCGTTCAGATTTCTCCAGATTTAGTATCTCGCACATTGTTCTTTTTAAATTAGGTTCACACAGATGATTTCGTTATTAGTTTAGTCGTTCTTCTATATTTCGTCGCTAACCAAATGATATGGCCAGTTAAATGACCAAAAATATACGATGAGCTTTGCTGTGCATCTGTTTGTGAACATTTTATTTTCATGCTGTGTTTTTTATGGACATCTTAATTTAGTCTACATAATTTAATTTTTTAAACAAATCTTTACTTGTTCTAATAACTGCTAAACAAGTTTTGACGTCAAGTTATATTATAACACCTTTGAATTCATATTAAAACTACTAATAAATTGTCCAAAGGTCATATATTAGAGTTGATAACTTTATCCTTTTGTGATTTTAATAAGTTTCTGGACTTTCAGCTTTTTCCACTTGACAGCTTTTCACCAATTGAAAAGTCAAAGGGACGACTTCCATAAGAAAATACTTTATGTGACCAATTGAAAAGTCAAAAGATAAGTGACCGCTTATTTTATGTCACCAATTGGAAAGTCAAAAATAAGGGACCACTTCCATAAAAGTCAAAGATAAGGGACCACTTTCATATGGAAATACTTTATGTCACCAATTGAAAAGTCAAAGATAATGGACCACTTCAAAATATTTTATGTCATCAATTGAAAAGTCAAAGATAAGGGGCTACTTCCGTGAGGAAATACTTTATGTCCATATCAACAATTAAAAACAGCCCACGCGGAAACTCCGAAGTCACAGAGAAGCCAACTTGCCTTATTATATTAGCCAACTTGCTCTCCAAAGAAGACTTTCCATATTGACTATGAAGTGTCTTCTTCTCTTGAATTGCATTATTGCTGCCTATTGAAACATCACTATTGCTTTTACATTGAAAAAAAAGGGATTGATCCATATCCAGTTGGCCCAGGTACTATGATCATCTTTCTTATTCTTCATCTGCTGGATTAACAGGATATAGATGCTAGATGCATTAATTTAATCCATGAAAGCCGTTCTTCTCTTTACTTTCTGCCTTAGTTTGATTTGTTCCGCAGTTTATGGAGAATAGACCTAGATTTACATTCGGTTCCGGATTTGTCAGGAATATTCGACACACTATTGATCTTCTCCAGTAATGGCTTCGTCTTCCTCTTCCCATGTTCATCAAGTAAATTATAATATCCTCAATGAGAAAACAAAATGTGCAGAAATGAGTAATCTTTACATAAAAAGTAGACTTGAAATTTTATAGGGGAATAAGCAACTCATCGTGCCAAGCATTTAGATGAAGATACACTGATTTGATGAGTTGTGTTGGCTGATGAGAGATTAAGAAGCAGTGAATCGTCCTTTTAAAAAATTTTAAGTATATTTTAAAAAATTTTGCTTAAATTCAAGTTTGTGAATGATATGTGGTCTGTAAATTGGTTCTCAAATTCAGGGTAAATCAATCAACTTAAGAGTCATCAGGCAAGAAGATAGGCCGTGCAGTTCTTGTGCATTCAAATAGCCATAACCAGAATTCCACAATATGCTTGCTGCTGCGTCTTCCTCTTCCTCTTCTCCACTTCCTCCTAAAAAATATGATGTGTTTATCAACTTCAATGGTGAGGACATTCACACCAACTTCACCAGCCATTTATATACTGCTCTCTGCCAAAAGTCAATCAGAACCTACGTTGCTTATGAGCCTCCCAAAGGAGATGAGATCTCAAAATCACTCCTCCAAGCAATCGAGGACTCAAGTGCATTTGTGGTGGTATTCTCTGAAAATTTTGCTTCCTCGACATGGTGCTTGGATGTACTCACCCAAATACTCCATTGCAGAGAACATCAGGGACGGATTGTTATACCTGTGTTCTATAAAGTGAACCCATCAGATGTGCGAAAGCAGAGTGGAAGTTACAAGGAGGCATTTGCAAAACATGAGCAAGATTTCATTCACAACCAGCACAAGGTGAATGACTGGAGAAAAGCTCTTCACGAAGCTGCCAATATGTCTGGTTGGGCATCTCAAGTTCACGGGTTAGTCGTTACTCGCTAGTATTGATTCTTGCAAAGTGAATCTTCACATCAATGCTTAATAATTATATGCGTATAATCAGAGGAAATATAGTTTCTGTTCTTGAAAAATATATACATCACCTTTTTAGTTTTTAGATTTTAAAATTATACTATTCTATCTGTGAAACATATAGGCCTCAGTTACTTTAAGGTATATGATCCACTCCCTAAAATTTTTTCACTAACTACTCATTTGTCTTTATCAACACACAAGGAATAACGAGTAGCAAGTCGAAAAGCTTGATTTTATATTTTTAATTTGAAAAATAAATAGCTAAATTAAGCATATATCTTTCCAGAGTGGAATTATGTATCTAAAATTTAATGACTATATAATTGAAAATATGGTTTTCAGATATAAAACGTATTTTATCTCTTTTTTTTTTTTTCTAGTCAATTTTTTTGGTCCATAATTTCATACCTTGAGCTGTCATTCAAGCTTATGACACGACAACTCATACTTATCAATGACAACTTACCCAAACGAATATGAGTTGCATTTAATAGCATAAAGAATAATTTTGTGGTTTGATGGTGATACTCATCTTCTCCCATTCTAATTGAAATGGTGTCATTCTCAAGATTTATACTCCAAGGATCAAATCATCAAATTCTTCTGTATATCCACTTTTTCTTTCAAATATATTGTCAAGGGAATAACATTCATAATAATCCCAAAATCTTTGTTATCACTTGATTTAGTGGCATAATTTACTAGCGACGTTTCATGTAATGATACATCAATTCTTTCTTATGTTTTCTGTTTTCATATTTCAGGGACGAATCTGAATTCATTCAGAATATTGTCAATGACGTTTTGCAAAAGTTGAATCTTAATTATCGAAGTGCATTAGAAGATCTTGTTGGAATTGATAAAAATTGTCACAGTATTGAATTGTTACTGGAAAAAACCCCAAAAATAGGAATTTGGGGCATGGGTGGCATAGGTAAGACAACCATGGCTAGGGTTGTATTTGCCAAACTCTCTTCCCAATTTGAAAGTTGTTGCTTCTTGAAAATATAACGGAAGAATCAAAAAAGTTTGGACTGTCATATATACATGATAAACTTATGCATACGCTACTAGGGAAAAGAAATATCACAGATAGCATACCTGCTATGAGACCCTATCAAAAAGTTTTCATTGTGCTTGATGATGTCAGTAGTTCACTGCAGTTACAAGTTTTGCCTCTAGTATATAAGTATTCGAGAGCAGACAGTAGATTCATCATAACAACAAGGGATAAGCATTTGCTCAAGGGAAGAGTTGACAGAGTATATGAAGCCAAAGCATTGAACTATCAAGAATCCTTACAACTTTTTAGCTTCAAAGCTTTCCACGAAGGCCATCCAAAAATTGGATATGAACAACTCTCTAAAAGGGCTGTTATTTATGCTCAGGGCATTCCCCTAGCTTTAATTGTCTTGGGTTCATTTCTTTATTCTAAAACCATAGAGGTATGGTATAATGCATTGAAAAATGCAAAAAAGACTCTCGACAGAGATATTTTGGAAGTCTTAAAGTTGAGCTACGATGAATTAAATCATGATGAGAGGGGCATTTTTTTAAGTATTGCATGCTTTTTGAAGGATGAAACTAAAAAACATGCAATAACAGTATTAGACTGCTTTGGTTTCCGTGCGGATATTGGCTTAACAATCTTGGAAAACATGGCTCTCATAACTATTGATGACAGAGTGAGGATGAATGATTTAATACAAAAAATGGGTTGGACAATTTTTCATCAAGAGTGTACTGAAAATCCTACAAGACATAGTCGATTATGGGATATTGAACAAGTCTCTGATATATTGAAAAATAACGGGGTAAGCAAAAGATACCCATACATCTTCAGAAGATGTCCAATAATAGCATCTTCTTCTTCTTCTTATTCCCATGCTATTCAAATAAAACATGATGTGTACATCAGTTTTAGAGGCTCAAACATCAGACATGGTTTTCTTAGCCATTTGACAAAGGAATTACGTCGGAAGGATATTGATGTTTATGTAGATAATAGGCTCGAGAACAGAGATGAAGAAATGTCATTAGCACTTTTCAATGCAATAGAAGGATCAATGATTTCATTGGTCATATTCTCCAAAGATTATGCTTCCACAAGTTGGTGCTTGGAAGAGCTTGTGCAAATCATGGAATGCAAGGAAGTCAATAACCAGGTTGTAATACCAATATTCTTCGACGTAGATATATCAGATGTATGGCATCAGAAAGGCACTTATGAAGATGCGTTTGCGCAACATGAACAGAAGTTCAACATTGACAAGCTGCAGATTTGGAGATCAGCCTTGAAAAGCGCTGCCAACATATCTGGCTATGAATATTCAAGTTTTGAGTAAGTTTCTTTTTCTTTTTCTTTTTCTGTTTTCTTTGTGGTTTTATATGCATATTTAACATTTCTTTCTATTTAATATATTAAAAAGTTAATCATTTAATCTCTATACTTTACATGAATTTGCAAATTAGTTCCTATACTTTAATTTTTCAAATAAATCCTTATAGTTTGGAAAGTTTTCAAACTAGTTCCAGCTCTTAGTGAGTCTCTTAACACCGTTGTGGAATGCTGATGTATAGTATACATATAACAAATAGAATGTCAAATCAACTCTGAACTTAATGACTCAATTTGTTTTAAATATTTTGAAATTTTAAAATAAGAATAGCCAATACGAAGTTATTGTACGCAAAGCCCTCGCAGCCTGTGCTTTTCCACATAAAATAAGACAACAGTAAATATTACTAACACAATATGTTGGGCCTTTTTATTTTAAAAGATAAAATTTATATGAAGTTCGTATTTTGCACAATATTAGAAAACAAAAACGAAGCATGAACAGGGTAAAGAAGGACTGATCGTTAGCCTCGGTTAGTAATTTTGGAATGGAAACTTGTCCAATCTTACAAAAACAAATCCAAAAAGGAAGAAATAACGTGTGTAAATTGATTTAGAGAAGAAAAACGGAAAGGAAATCGTGACACCTAAGAGAACGAACGGTGAGGTGGTGGGAGAGAAGATGGAAATAATTAGTTTCGTGAAGGAACACGACGACTCTAGTGCAACCCAGAAGGAATAGCTCCACCATCATTGGGTTTCCTTGTGTAGCGAATCTAGAGAGGAAGGATCAAGCAGTTTCAGAGTTTCAGAATGAAAACGGAATAGAGCAGAGACAGGAAGGATGAAATTGGTATACGTATAGTGCACCCATAAAAAACGATTTTCAGATGGAAATTAAGGTGGATTGATACGTCATCGTCTCGATCCTATCTGCCATTCCTAAATCATAACTGGGTGATCATTGAGGGCGGCACTGTGAGTGGGCATGGTGATGGTTTCTTTAACTCTGGGCGAATTGCATTCCGTCCCACACTTTCCCACCACAGGCACTCTGGGCTTTGCTTATTGCATTTCGGTGGGTGCTTCTTATTTCAAAATTTTAAAATATGTTTTTAAAAGTAGAGTCATCAATTTAGAAACTGCCTTGATATCTTACTTGTCATATAATATTCTACATTAGTATTTCACACATGATGTTGAGAGACCAATTATTGGTAAGGAAGGGTTTAGAAGTTTTTTAAAATCATGAGAACTGATTTTAAAAAAATTAGAGTGTAGAAACTAATTTGCAAATTCATGTAAAGTATATAGATTAAATGATTAATATTCCCTAATATGCATGACAGACTACTTAAATACATGAACTAATTTCTTATATTTCAAATATTTTGTATCAGAATATGTGTGGTTTAATCTTCAAAGAACTCTACAAAGATTTCATATTGCATTCTAAAGTAAATAATTCGTAGAAGTCATTTTTTTGAATTATCTTTATTGTTTGATGAAAAGATTTAGCAAAAATGTCACTAAATTATATAAAACATATAACACCTCTTCATTAATTCTGTCTTGTCTTTTTGCTTCCCTATTATTTATTTATGATACACTCTTTCCTTCATTTTATAATAAAGGTGCGAATCTACACTTATTGAGGCAATTGTCAGTCACATTATGGAAAAATTGGATCACATCCGCCCAAGGGAACCAGCACGCCTTGCCGGAATAGGCCACCACCTTACAAGTATTGAATTGTTATTAAAAAGGGAGACAAGTGCAGTTCAGATCATTGGAATTTGGGGCGCGGGTGGCATTGGTAAGACAACCATTGCTCAAGCTGCATTTGACAAATTTTCTTCCCAATATGAATGTTGTTCTTTCTTAAAGAAAGTACGAGAAGAATCACAAAATTATGGTTTGAGTTCTATGAAAAAGCAACTTCTTTCTGAACTACTTGAGGGAAAATCCAATTTTCTTAAGAATAGGCTCAGTCGGAAGAAAGTTCTTATTGTGCTTGATGATGTGAGTACACCACAGCAGATAAAATATCTAATTAAAGAGCAAATTTCCCTGGGAAGAAATAGTCGAGTCATTGTAACAAGCAGAGATAGGGATGTACTTAGTAGTGGTGGTGCTGATGCCTTCCATGAGGTTACGGGATTGGACTTTGAAGACTCCCTCTTTCTTTTTTGCATAAATGCCTTCAACAAAAGCCAACCTGAAAAGGGATATGAAGCACTTTCAAAGAAAGCAATAGCTTATATTGGTGGCATTCCTTTATGTTTGAAAGTTTTGGGTTCATTTCTTCATTCTAGAAACATGGAGACATGGGAGGGTACATTGAAAAAACTCAAGATGTGTCCCCGCCATGAGCAAACTCAAAATGTGTTGAAATTAAGTTATGATGGATTAGATCCTACGGAGAAGGACATATTTCTAGACATTGCATTCTTTTACAAAGGTAAACATAAAGATGATGTCATAAGGCTACTCGATGAGCCTGGCTTTGCATCTCGTAGAATAATTGGTCTTTTGGGCAAAGCTCTTATAAATATTTCCTACAATTGTATTGAAATGCATGACTTAATTCAAAACATGGGTTGGGAAATAGTTCGTGAACAGTCTATGAAAGACTCTGGAAGGCGTACTCGGTTGAGGGACAATGAGGAAGTGTATGAAGTGTTAAAAGATAACAAAGTAAGAGGAATGTACACTAATTTCTCCTTACAAATGATTTCATGCAGGAATAGTAGCTAGTTTGATGCCATATTTACCATATAGTTATGGTTTTCATTTTCAGGGAAATCATGTCATTAAAGGTATATTGCTGAATATGTCTCAAATTAGAGATGTGCGCTTGAGAACTGACACCTTCCAAAAAATGACTAATCTAAAATTCCTTAAATTCCATTCTTTCGGGTGTACGACCCTGCACCTTCCAAAAAGCACTGAGTCATTTTCTTGTAAGTTGAGGTACTTACAATGGGATGAATATCCTTTAAAGTCTCTAACATCAATTTTTTGCCCTAAGAATCTGGTTGAACTTCTCATGCGATGCAGCCTTGTTGAGAAACTTTGGGATGGAGTACAGGTATATATATATATACATACACACACACAATTGTTTTTCTTATTTTTGTTTTTAATTTATTGAAAAAAAATGTGATGGCGTTCCCATAATACTACTTTGTTTATTGTTACAGGATTTAGTGAACTTAAGGAGAGTGGACCTATGGGGATCCAAACAATTAAAGGAACTTCCTGATTTCTCTAATGCACCAAATCTTAAATGGATGGAACTCTCAGATTGTAGAAGTTTGGGCCATATTGATCATTCTCTCTTAAGCCTCCCAGGACTTGTTTATTTGGGATTATGGGGTTGCGAAAATCTAAAACGTCTTCAGAGTTATGCTCCTTTAGGTTCTCTTGAACAACTGGATATCTGTGGCTGCTCTGATCTAAATATATTTTCATTCTCGGTAGGGGAAATAATGGATTTAAGGTTCTCACCTTTTTCGATCAAAATAGTGCACTGGTCAGATAGGAAACCCGACAAGGTTGCAAGTCTCTGTTTCGATGGTTCAAGACTACAGATTTTTCAACCTTGCTTGGAAGAGCCTGGTCTTTGTTATTCTAGAGAAGTGAATGATAAACTGATGCTGAATATCAAAACTGATTTTTTTTGTTCTTTACAAAAATTATATTTGGAAGGATGTAGTGATTTTTGTTATCTCTCTGAAAGCGTCACTTGTTTATCATCTTTACATGAATTAAGGCTTAAAGGGTGCGGTATCAAGAGCTTGCCTGCTTGCATCAAGTTTCTTGAAAAGTTGGAGATGCTTGACTTGAGTGATTGTAAGAGGCTCGAATCTCTACCAGAACTTCCAGAAGGCATCAAACATTTGAATGTAGATAACTGCATATCACTGAAGAGTGACTCCGTTGTAACTTCTTTACAACGTAATTACTCAATCACATTCCTTTCACTCATAAATTGCATGGAATTGTGTGAGTCTGGTATTATGGAACATGCTTATCTCTCATTCCTGCTAACGCTATTGAAGGACAATACATCAACAAGGGTTTATTACCCCGGAGGCAGAGTTCCAGAGTGGTTCAAAATTAATCAAGAAACAAATGCTTCCATTACTATTGAGCTTTCTCCAAGTAGTGGGGACTTGAAGGGTTTTGTTTACTGCTTTGTTCTTGGTCCGTTCAAATCTGAGAAGAAGTGTAAAATTCACTGGAAATGCCAATGCTACTTTCAAGATGATGAAAAGGATCGATGCATAAAGAATGGTTCTGTAGATTTGACGACAGAGTTGAGTTCAGATCATGTTTTTCTGTTTCATGATGGATTCTACAGGGATGAAATAAAGAGATTACTTGACAAAAGAAGAGATGACCAAGGCACCGCGCACAGCCAAAAGCTTTCATTTGAATTCTCTATTGTTATATATGAGAATGCCAAACATGATGACTTGGTCAAAGAATGGGGAGTTGGCCCAATGTATATCTCGAAAGATGAAAAGCTTCTTCAACAAAAAGAATTAGAGAGGCAAAATATGGAGGGTTCTAGGATGCTTCAAAGCACGCATGCAAGCGAAGAAAAATTAAGGAGGCCCGCGATGGATGCAGTAGGGTCAAGAACAGGAAAGGCCAAGGGTGTCAAAGTGGCGGAGGCGTCAAATACTGGGTGTGAGGAGGCGACCGTGGGGGAGGTTCACGGCAGAGATTCAGGACTCAGAGGCAGGGCCAGAGACTGTGGCTGGGAACTTTCAACACGGCAAAGGAAGCAGCCAGGGCCTATGACGGGGCTGCTTACTCCATGAGAGGCCCATTGGCAATCCTCAACTTCCCACATGAATACCCACTTTCAGCTGGTGATGCGAATACTGCTGCTACCTTGCATTCATCTATTTCTTCGTCTTATTCTTCAAGGACTCACGAGCACATAGATCAAGTGCTTGAGCCCGAGTACTTGGATGATGAATTGTGGAGGAGACTCTTGATTATGAGGAGATATAGATAGAAGAAAAAGTGAAAATTGGTAGGATTATTACTATTATTGGGAGAATGGGCTGTGTATGTTATCTTTCATTCATTTTGTTTGAATTAAATCTCTTTCAAGAATGATTTTAAGAGCAAATTTTCTAATGTGGATTTAGAATATAATGGTTCTTAATGTCGTCATGGGATTTCTGATTTCAGGTGTAACTGTAAATATGGTGGGTTTAAGGAGGAAAGCATTTGAGAGAAATAACTTTTCTATGAAGGTATCTCTCATCCTCTAACAAATTTTCCCTTAATTATGCACAACTTTGGTATTGGTACACAACTACACAGGAAGCTAACTTTCTATTGTCTATAAGAAAAATTTCATGGATACTTAGATACTAAGTCAAAACACCACGTCAATTCATGTCATTGCCTATATTCGTTTAATTAATGTCTTAGCATCATCTATTTCTCCTATTGGCCTATAGTTATAAATGGTTTCTTTGATGAAGGAGACTTAGCTACCTGGACCCTGTTCTTCGGTACTGTGTACGTTTGTCTCACGAATCACAAGCTTTCAACTGCACTTACTGAAAGAGAGGGAAATATGGTAGCTCATTCTCAGGTAAATGCTGCACTCTCCTTGCCAAATTCAATTTAAACTTCTTTGTTTCTCTTGGTTCAGTTGATGATGTGTAAATTTAAATGAGTTAGCTTGGTATTATTGGGCATTTCTACAAATAACTTCGTCCAATGCATGTTCATAAAAATTTGTCCTGACTCCGAACTTATTATTTCTCAGTTCTCATTGTTCTTGCCTGTTAGAATTAGGGTTTGTCTCCTGATTTCTTGAAATTCAGTAGCTAAAATATTTGTGTCTATCAAACTATTATAGCAATAATATCGTCAATTAAAATTGTATGGAGTTCTATTTTCCCCCATATTGTTCTCTGAGGAAACAAGTATTGCCGTTAAAAAATAAAATTTAGGAAACCAAAAATATACATTAACTTATTAGGTCGGCATTATGAAAATAACTTCGAGCATGATTCTAATTCTTTGTTTTTTAATGCTTCTAAGAGCAGACAGCTTTATCAATTGTAATATTGTACCTTATGGTGGACTTAAGTGGTGGAAATAATAAATTTTTCAGAAAAAAAATTGGTCAAATCATCATCAGTCTATATCTTGCATTTGAGGACAGTAGATATAATGAGTTCATGCAACAGTAGTTTATGGTTCTTTTCATGTCAGCAACCTTGTTTCTTGTTTGTAACATCTTTTAATCGAAACAGGATTGCTAACAATAAATATACCGTGAGAAAAAAATATAACATTCTGGTTTTAAAAAGAAAGCAGTCGCTCTCTATTGTATTGACTCAATTTTATTTATATATTTTAATCTTTTTTTCTTCAAAAATTAAGCAAATTTTAGATTTGGCTTGTTGCCATGAGCTATTCTTCTCAAACAAACTGTATTTCTCTTGGTGTAGGTGTGCAGTCATACAGTGGCAAGCACCATGTTTGTAGTTAGTTGCATTGATTATCTTCAAAGTCCTTTATAGAATTATATGTTAATGTTTGTATTGAAGTCCGCATTTTCTTTCTTAAGATGTCAAACCTTCCTTCAAGAATCACTCTGTATTTCCAAATAAAACAAATAGAAGAGGTGGTGGTTACAATTGCAACGGTGGCTATGCAAGTCGGAGTGTGACTCAGAAGGATGATGTTACGATCCAATTGCAATGTATGGGATGGGAGTTTCACATCGGAAGTAAGATCTTGAATGTCACAAAGATTTGGCAAGACACCAAACCTATTATGGTCATACGTAAACATCGTAAAAAATGCTTTTAGTGCATTTTTATACAAGATTGGCTAACTATTATCAATCTTGCTGAGACTTGAAACATGTCTCTTTATATATTTTACTCTCAAAAGCCATGTTTTATTGTCTTCGTTATGAACTTGAACATGCTAGATTATTGCCTTCACAGCTAGGAGCTAAATTTCCTTCATTTTCTGCTACAATCCAGAAAAATGGGCTCTCAGGAAAACTGCATCAGGAACTTGACATGTTTAGGAAGATTATACTAAGATTATAAACACATTATCATCAACCCAGTAGATCTGCGTTTGAAAAATCTCCATCCAAAAGCACTGAATTGATTAAAAAATCACTTGAATCAAATCAAATAGAAAACTAGCATATATATGGTACAAAAATATAAAACAGTGGTATTGAGTTACAAAATATATGTAGAGTATATAAAAGCCCATGAAATCATAGGACTAGAAGAGTATATTGTTCATTACCGTAACAATATTGCATGTTTGGCATACATATTTAGTTAATTAGGACTTAAATTGCAAGGATCAAGTGAATCCAAAGCCTTTCTGTAGGACACTACATTCAATAACCACTTTTCCCTTTCCATTTCAGTACAGAGGGAAAGCAATTACTCACTGGTTCTTATTTTAATGTGTCTTCTCTTTTGGTGAAATTTTTGTAATGAATCTTGTAATTACATAGTCCAATATGGTGTTTATAGTTAACATTTCCAGAACCTTTTTTATCCATGTGAAACCACACCCTCAACAAAACAAATTGAAGCTAGATTTGGGGTAATCATCATCAAACTAAGACAAGTACTGAGAATGAAGATGAGCTAGAACCACTACTGCAACACCATGAAATTTTTGGAATGTCTCTTCCTACCATTTCCTCATGAAAAAAAAGGACTTGAGCGAAATAATTGCCATCTCATTCAGCATCTATAAGTTATTCAACGTTTTAAGTATTTTTTTTTTCTTTGAACACCTTCTATCTTTATTCAGTGTTAGAATTCCAGTCTTCACTCATATTTTTGGGGTAGCATAAAACAGTTCAAGTAATCAAAGACAAAGAAATGTGTTGTTTACTCTATTTTGATAATATAGTTTGAAAGGTATTTGATATACGTAATTTCAACAATAATCAAAGTTTGAAATACTGGAAAAGTCATTTTTTTTACTCAAAACACGGCAAAAATTATTAATATAAAAGAAATTTTTACATCCCTTAGTGAAATGAGAAATTTTAATCATAGGAAACCTTCTTTTTAGTCCAGAATTGAAAGAGAGAATATTTGGCTAAATTTACATCTAAAAAGAAATGAGAAATAAATCTTAGAAGGTTTTTTTTAAGGAAAATCTTAACAGGTTAAAAATGGAAATTTATGGACAACTTGAATAAGTGCGGGAAACTTTGAAAACTTTTGAGTATTTTGTCGCATAATTTGACGGAGAATTTAACCTCTAAATTAGAAATTACAGAATAACAACAACGTAGATCTTACAATTAAATCGTGAAAGTTGACATTGAACAAGAACTTAAATTTTAGTTAATTGATTTTTGTTGTTGAAATTTCTATTTATGTTTTATTTAGTAATCATATCTTGCTTAACTGATAATCAACCCTCCTATTTGCATTTCTTACTCGTAGCTAATCTTTTGGAATTTAGTTCTATCTAGATTTTATTTTTATATAAACGTCTCCAATCCATAATTTTTTTGGGAAAAAAATAGTATCAATAAATTCTAATCATAGTTTCAACTATGATCTAATGAAACTTATTATAGTTTGAATCTTTTCATTATAATCTAATCTTTGTCACAACCTGAGCCAATAAAACGTGACCGATATGAGGAACAAGATATCCCTCATTCTCGTAAACCTGTCGGATATCATAAGACAACAGAACTTTAATAAATACATGAACCCACATCCGATAAACATCAAGGCTAATACATTTGCATATAATTACCAAAAAAATTAGTTAAATCTGTATAGAAATTTTAATAGAGTCTCCCATGAATTAGGTACCTCCTGAAATTTCTACAACAAAACTATCTAATATACAATAGATTTGGAGAGCTCCATTCTCCCAAATATATTTACAACAAAGTCCACAATTATAGAAGTATCTCAAACATTCAGCCTATACACATTGGAGCAACTACATCTAATTACAAATGTACCACAATAAATCATTGTTCTGGCAATAGGCTAGGCTCACCGAAAAAATAAAAAGCACTGCAACTCATAGGTGTTTTGGATCGGCACTAGAATCTGAAATGTTAAATAAAGGAGTGAGTGAAAACTCAATGAGTAGATACTTCTAATGCAAGAAAATAAAAAAGAGACTCATAATGGTAAGTTTTTTCGTTGATTAACACCAGATAACTTCCAACCATAAATTGATAGTACCAAAAGTAGAGAAAAACTATTAACAAAATATATTGGGAATATCCTACAGAACCAGTCAATGTCCAAAATACAAAACTAGCCCAAAGGCTAGTTAAAACAGATCAGAGCAATTACTCATTTTGACCTCAAGCGCTGAATAATTATAATAATGGCCTTAGGCCTCAAACAGAATATAAAGGTAAGGCATCGTACCCAACTGCATTAGAATACCAATCGTAGTACACTACAACTAACATCTAATACTGTTAGCTATAGGGTTTTGTTTTGAACACATTCCCAAAAGTTTGAAAATTAATAAACATCCATATTCAGAAATCAAAATTTTAGAGTTAGACCACTTCAGAATTTCATATTTCAATAATTTGGATAAATAAAAATACAGAGTCAAAAAGTTCATAAACTAATAGATAACCTGGTCTTAGAATATGAAATAAAATTTATAAATTAGTAAGTCTGCCTAAGATACTAGAGATAACAAACATTTATATTTGAAAATAGATAATTTGAAAGAAACTCCTGCATAATTATGATTATCTATTCATCTGAGAGTAGTATATCAAACTCTTCCTAACCTTGTTTACAATCCCCATGTTGACAGTTGTCCTAGCCACTTATAACATTAAATAAAATGCTCTTAACCTCTAATATTCATGAATAATTTTAATCATCTAATCCTGCTACTAATTTATTTGTCTAGTCCTTCATTCACTTTTAACTAATCACTTCTTCAGCTATAAGCCTAACAAATTTGTAGAAATTTCGGTAGAGTCTCCTATGTAACTGAGACCTCTCGAAGTTTCTACAAACATCTGCCAAAACAATCATATACATAAAAGAGAGCTTCGCTCTCAATTCAATCTAGAAACAACTACAACACAGAGCGAATGGGGAATCTACCTGTGGTCATACATATCATTTACATCTTTACCACTTACATACCAAATACAACAAAAATCTCAACAAAATGGAGAAACCAAAATGTCAACAGTGCCAACAAGGCTCCTCTATCCTTCTTGATTAGCAAACTGCTCAGGATGACTATCTGAAATTCATTAAAACATAAATGGGTAGCATTTCTAGTAATAAATCAATAATACCTTTTTAAACCGGTCAATTTTTCATAAGTTATGATTTAAACCTTTACACTTTAAACCATAACATGCAATAACATTCATTCCATGGAAAATTTAAATTGGTCAAGGGTACATAACCCTTGGAAATCACATTTTCACAGTTGAGGATCTACAACCCTCGGAGAATCTTTCCCATCATTAACATTAAACTGTCAAGGGAACTCAACCCTTGGATTCTTGTTAAAGATATGTAAAAACTTTCCTTTTTATTTAAAATACAGTTGGCTCAGAACCTAGATACTAGGGAGGACTCTCAAGACATCAATCATCGGTCATGGACTTGTATCCCATATAATTTGATCATCCATCAAGAGCACATAGCATCTCGGGGTAAATCATTCATATGGTCAAGAGCACACAACATCTCAGGATAAATCATTCATGCGGTCGAGAGTACACAGCATCTCAGAATAAATTACTCATACGATTGAGAGCACACACATCTCGAAATAAATCACTCATACGGTCGAGAGCACATAGTATCTCGGAATAAATCACTCATATGGTCGAGAGCACACAACATTTCGAGGTAAATCACTTATACGGTCGAGAGCACATAGTATCTCGGAATAAATCACTCATATGGTCGAGAGCACACAACATCTCGAGGTAAATCACTTATACGGTCGAGAGCACACAACATCTCGGAGTAAATCACTCATATGGTCGAGAGCACACAGTATCTCGGGGTAAATCACCCATACGGTCATAAGTCATAAACTCATGCTAAAACATCCGTTTTATCTTGTCCTCCCTAAATCTAAGGAACTGCCATAAATGAGTTTTCCCTCTTTTAATATAAATTCTTTAGTAAAACATTCCCCTATTTATTCAAACCTCTCTTTTACAAATTTTACATGAATATCACATATAAATCATAATTAATAGGTCATGTGCAAGACTAACAAGTTTGCTACCATAAATACAATGGTAATTATATAGTGGGAAAAACTACCGCTTACTTGGAAGATGTCGTGTGCTAAATAACATTTTCCTCTTCTTTTGGTTAACAATAAAGTTCACCCACAATCCCTATATTATCAAAATATACTTTCCTCAATTCCCATCACTAAACACATCAATTTAGGTTCAATATAATACCTTAACAAAGTCATAAAACAACCATAATCTCAAACCATTACTTCATCACATATTCTGTTTAATTCTTCATATTGCCATTTCCAATTTCACATTCCATTCCCTTCTCATTACTCAAAACAAGTCCTAAATCAAATTTCCTAATTCCATCCCCTAACTTTTCCCAGAATTTTCATCAATTTACACTCGCTGCCTTAAAAACTTTCTGAATTTTCACTTTAGTCCCCTATTTCATACTTTTTCCTTCAATTCAAGTAAAACCTTGAAGAACACTAGGGTTTCATGCCATACACCTTAAAAGTGTTCTTATAAGACCAATTTAAACCATTAAACTGCAGAATTTCACCATTTTCTGAAATTCCCAAAATTTAAAAAATTTTCACTTTAGTCCCTGTCAGAACAACTCCGAAAAACTTAGCTAAAATCATGCTTCCAAAGCTCAAATTCAATAGAAAAGGGCAAAAAATGCTTCTCATAACATCATTCTAATGAAAAAACTAATTAAAACTCACCAAAATTGATGAAAATTCGCTACTTGTGGCTATGACTTGCCGAAAAAAGTGGTTGTTGCTGGTCAACGACAGGCGATGGCTACCTAGAAAGCTTCACCGGTGATGGAGGGAGCCGGCCGCAGGTTGAACGTGACAGTGGACAAAGCAAAGAGCAGAAAACGAAGGAGGAGAAAATTTTCATTTTTCTCTGCAGAGGAAGGAAAAGCTTCATGTAGAAGAAGGCTACAATGGAGGGTAAAATGGTAATTTTGCTGGGGATGACATGTATCAACACCACAAAAATGCTGAGGGAGGAAGGAGCTCATCTCAAACCCATGCCCCCTTAACTCTGGATAACTTGCCTTACCACTGAGCCAAAGCTCACATCTAATAAGTATTACACATTATAAATATTTATACCTCATTCTTGCTAAAATAAAAATTTTTGCATTAACTTAGCAAAATTTACTTAGCAAGTGTTACAACTTGCCCTTAAATCAAATTTGTGGCTGCCATTCCTTGATAATATCCCATAATACTCATGGCCTTTACTTTTAATCAACCTACTCCATTATACACTTATTAAAATTCTAACACGTACCATCAACACCAATGTCACCTTAGAGGTTATTCAATTACATTATAAAATCATTCATTCGACTTGCATTATTGTTCATTGCTATTTAATCAAGTCATATAAGGTTTCCCATTCAAATTTCCTATTCACTTTTCGCCATGAAAAATCTAGGAAAAAATAAAGAAAATTAGCAATTCAACTTATAATTAAAATTAAAATTTTCAAAAATCTTAAATTACTTCTTGGAGGCATAATAATATTTGAGAAGCCCTAAAAATTCAAATTTCACCTCTGATCACACTTGCACCTATAATTTGGAGTTTTTTTTATTCTAGTAGCTAAAACTCAAAATTGATAAGTGATTTCAAAGGAGAAGAGTGCGAAATTTTCTTATGATATGGAGTTCTAACTCAATTTGAAGCAACCACCTCAAATTAAGCTCAAATTTGTTACTTCCTCACGTGAACAGTACCAAAGGTGGGGTTTTTTTATTTTTATTTTGAGTTGATGGAGCAAAAATTGATCAGTGCAATTGAGGGAGAAATGGTCGAAAATGATTCAGAAACAAAAGCCTTATGCAAGATTCAAGCAAAATGCACCAGATTAGCCTAAAACTCGATGCAAGTGCGCCAATCTAAAGCTCGCCAGAATCTCTCATTTTTTGGCCAACTACAGGCCAATGAAGGTCAAACTTTGGCCGGCAGGGAAGGTAACGGCATTGACAGCTACTGATAAACCCCAACGGCACTGGCAAAGGTGATCTGAGCTGGTAAGGAGAAGAAGTGTGAGTGAATGCTCGGTGGATGATGTGAAGCATGAAAGAGTGTTGTGATGGTATAATAATCCTACTAGGGACATATAGGTAATTTTAGGTGATTAAGAAGCAAACACCAAATGTGCATATGCAAAGGAAACAAGCATAGAATTACAGAGGATAGGTTAAAAGTTTTGCCATCTTTTATTATACAATAATGATTCCTACTATTCAATTATTTGTGATTGTTAAATTAAGTTTTTAAGATTGCAGCTGTCAAATTGAATTTGAAAGAGTGAACAATTTGGTTTTAAAAAATTATCAATTTTAATTTCTAAACTTTAAATACTAATCATTAAATGATGCTATTAAATTAATATTGACCACTGGATCAATGTAGCAATGATATCTTTGAATAAATTTTAACGAGAAAATTACCTTTTTGGTCATTTTTTTTTAATTTAGTATTATTTTAGTTCTCCATAAATTAAAAGTTTTAAAATAGTCTTCTACTTTTAAACGTTTGATCTCCACAAATTGAAAGTTTCTAAATGTCCCCCACTTTCCAAAATCTAACCAAAATAGTCCATCTATAAATGACACTAAGTTCATAAGTGATGATTATTTTGAGTCAAATCTTAAGAAATGAAAGAATATTTTGAGACATTTAATTCTTGAAGGATCAAAACGAGACTAAATTCAAAAGTGAAAGATAATTTTAAGACTTTCAATTCATGAAGGACCAAAATGAAATTAAGTTTAATAATATATGACTAAAATAATATTTTTCTCAACTTTTAATAGTAGGTAATAATGCATTTCAGAAGCAATTAAATCATGGGACTTGGAGAGTTATTTATTATTTTCCTTAACAATTCAGAAACGGCATCTTGTGTTTTTATAGAAAATTGCAGCCTTAATAATTCCATTATCACGACTAGTGATTACACTATATATAATGAGAAAGAGAAGGCCAACTGAAGCTTTCTATCACTTTGAGCCAAAAAGAATTTCGTCTTACATATTGAATGAAGAATTCGTATCACGCACAGCTAATTTCCACCCATTGTTTGTTTGGTTGTTAGATTCAATACTCAAAATCTCATAAGCGTATGATATATATATATGATCATCCTTGCCGTGCGTTTGTGTATAAACATTTTATACAACTAATTTTTGCTTAAATTATAAATGCTAACCTTTGGGACCACAAATGCATAAATAATGTACGCATATTCGAAATTTTCTACTTTTCACTGCAAATTTCCACCAATTACTCCTTGAGCTCAGTACTCGAAACTCAAAAGCTTACGATATGATGTTCTTTGTCGTGCTGAACACCAATACACTAAACGAGAACTCAATATAAGGGATCCCTTCCACAAGAAAAAGATTGATCCATAGCCATTTCGCCCAGGTAGGTATTATGATCCTCTTCCACATTCTTTATCCTCTGGATTAATTTACTTCATGAAAGATGTTCTTCTGTTTACTTTCGGCCTTGACTTTGTTTAATTTGTTCTGTGGTTTCCAGAGAAGAGACCTAGATTTGCGTTCTTGTGTTGAGGGACTAGAATCCAGATTTTTCAGGTTCAGAAATATTCGTCACACTATTGATCTTGTTAACGTCTAGTAATGGCCTCTTCTTCTTCCCCTGTTCATCAAATAAAATATCATGTGCTCATCAGCTTTAGAGGCCCTGACATCAGACGTGGTCTTCTTAGCCATTTGATAAAGGAATAATGTCAGAAGCGTATTAATGCCTATGTAGATGACAGGCTCGAAAGCGAAGATGAAATGTCACAAGCACTTCTCAAAGCAATAGGAGAATCAATGATTTCATTGGTCATATTCTCAAAAAAATATGCTTCTTCAAAGTGGTGCTTGGAAGAGCTTGGGGAAATCATAAAATGCAGGAAATTTAAAGGACAGATTATAATACCGGTTTTCTATGATATAGATCCAACATATGTAAGATACCAAATAGGCACTTATGAAGATGCATTTGTCGAACATGAACGGAAGTTTAGGGTTAACATTGAGAAGCTGAGAATTTGCAGATCTGCCTTGCACATAGCTGCCAACTTATCTGGCTATCATAATTCATCAAATTTTAAGTAAGTTCTATTATTATTATTATTATTATTATTATTATTATTATTATTATTATTATTATTGTGGGCATTATATGCATATTTAACATTTATCACTATTTTGGGCTACAACAGAACTACATGAACTTATTTTATAGAATTTAGAATATTTTGCATCAGACATATGTGGTAGAATCCCCAAAACAACTTTACAAAGGTTTCAAGTCATATTGGCTCCTGAACGTTCCATAAATAAGTAAACAATGCATAAAAGTCATTCTTTTGAATTGTTTCCAAAAAATAAATAAATAAATAAAACATTCCTGGAGATGTTGGGTTTATGATTGTGTTGTACTACATCAAATGTTGATGCATTACTGCCAATTAATTGGAGTAATAGCTATAGCTGGAAGCCTAAAAATATGAAATCTTTTTATGGATAAGACTTCTTATCTTAATTAATCGATGAGAGAATTTAGATAAGAAGTCATTAAATTATATAATGCATATAAAACTTCTTCATTAACTCTGTCTTTGGTTAATATTTTCTTGTTTTTTTATTTCTATATTGTTTGTGTCACACCCTGAACAAAAAGTGTGATTGGCACGAAGACTGAGACATAACTCACCTTTGTGAACTAATAGAAAATCATATATTATGACAAAAATAATCACAGACTGACATGCAGAGAATACATAGCTACACTAGTAAGTTACCATACGTAATCCATAGGAAGTGAAGATACACATATGATAACACTACATGACTTTTATGTAGAAATTTCGGTAGAGTATCCCATAAAATATGGACCTCCCAAAGTTTCCACAGATAGCCACACATATCAAAAAAATTTAGAAAGCTCTGCTCTCATAATAGTTTCCAGTCAAACAATCTAGTATATTTATATATAACCTACAAAACCCTTCCTGTGACATATGGAGCCACAAGAGTTCAATATAAACATTAATTACAACAAAAGAATACTTTTGCCCTTGCAGACAATGTAAGGCTCACCAAAAGGAATCTAACTCAGCGCTATATTGCAAAGCAGGGTCTAGGCTCGACACTGTTATTTAAAAAATGTAGATAAATAAAGGTGAGTGATAATCACTTAGTGAATAAATACCCCTAACTATACCAAGAGGAGAATAAACGAGGATGATAGAATATTTCACAATCATTTTATAAAATAGAAAATTAATAATATACATTTATAAACCTTGAACTTCCAAAACATTGCAATGGAAAGACATCCCACATAACCAAACAGTAGATCAGTAATGATATACTAACAATTTGCTAGTGATAGCAGTACAATACGATAATAGTGGTGAGCAAAATGGCTCACATACAGTCAATGGTACGACATAAAGCCTTAGTAGGGTAGTACAGTTTATGGTGCACTATGACTAACGGCTATTGCCATTAGCTACAGAGTTTTGTATGAGATGGAATTTCCAGAAAAACAACTTTATTCATAACCATGAAATCATTACTAATATACTTAAATAGTAAAATTCTAAATTTCCAGAAAATCAAATACCGAACAACATCATTCAGTATAACCAGTTTATTCCAAATATTCTAAGAATGAAACACAATTCACCTTCATCAAGAGTTTTTAGAAATTAGACAGTATTTTAAGCCTTATACAGAATTCAATACAGTTGAAATTGAAACTTTATAATAAAAACCTGATAAAATTCTAAAGAAATCAAAATAATTCTCAAGAAGAGACAGTCTATCTTAGGAAGTTTGTTCCCAGGGCATCATAGTGAAATAAAACATTGATTTACAAAAGGAAAATTTCGAAATACAAAAAAAAAGTATAGTTAGTAATATCGACTCACCAAAAAAGATTATACCAACCTCTTCTTAACCCTGTTTATAACTCCTTTGTTGACAGTTGTCTTAGCCACCTATAACACTAAATAAAATGCTATTAACTTCTAATATTCATGAATAATTGTAACCATTTAATCCTTCTACCTATATATTCATCTAGTCATTCATTAACTTTTAACCCACAACTTCTTCAATCTCACTTATCCCACTTACCTCTCAAAATCTTAATAAATCAAAATTTTGGCTCACATTCATTTGATAATACCCTAAAATGCTTATGGCCTTTAATTTTATTTAATATACTTCATTATGCACTTATTAAGATTCCAATAAACCACCATCAACACCAATGTCACCTTAGAGATTATTCAATTAAACTCCAAAATCCAAGGCTATTTAATCAAGCCATATAAGGTATCTCATTCAAATTTCCTCTCTTTTTCTCTATGAAAAATCTAGGAAAAATAAGGAAAATTAGTAATTCAAGTTATAATTCAAATTAGAACTTCCAATAGTCTTAAATCACTTCTTAGATGCATAATAACAATTGAGAAGCCCAAAAATTCAAAATTTTACCCCAATGCAAGATTACACATACACATAAAATTTAGGGTTTTTCAATTTGGTAGCTAAAACTTACAATTGATTTTTTATTTCAAGGGAGAAATGTCAAAATCATCTAGGAAGTGAAACCCCAACTTAATTTAATGGGATTACACTGAATTAATCTCAATTTCCTCACTTTCTCGCATGAATAATGAATTTTGCGGATGAACAGCACAAAAATTGGGGTTTCTTCAATTATGAGTTGTTTTGATCAAATTAATTGGTTCTTAAGACAGAGAACTGGCCAAAAATCATAAGGGAATTGAATTGCTAAGCTAAATTAGAGTAAAACGCACCTAATTTTGTGAATTTTGAGATAGAGTTCAGCCACTATTCACCTGCTGGAATTTCGTAGTGTTTGTGACCACCTAAAGGTGACAAAGGTCCTACTCAAGCCGGAGGTGATGCTGCGACATTGGGCAAGCTCCGGCAGCATTAAATGGTGATGAAAAATGTTCCACCAGTTGGTTGGCAAAGTTATGCAGTTATGGTATGCAAGAAGCAAAAATGTCGAGGTGTATAAGAGATTTTAATGGTAAAATAACTTAATTATGACATTTTGGTATTTTAAGTTGGAGTATTTTGCATTATCAGATCAAATTTTTTCCTTTGAAGATACTTAGTTTCCATATTTGTTTAGTTATAAGTGTTAAAAATGCACATGATAAGACTTAAGTACTCACATTGGTTGCTATCTCAGGTAAAATTTCATCTACATCTACATTTAATACTTCTTGAAGTTCCTTTTTGAGTAGTCCATCAGCATGTAGATCATATCCCTATCTTAAGTGAATTTCTTCCCTTCCTTAACCCTTAAAATAAAATAAATTATTATTTTTTTCTATTTTATTTTATTATATATTTTATTTTTTTCTTGGGTATTACAGTTTTTGATACATTCTTTCCTCCTTTTTTTATAATAAAGGAATGAATTTGAACTCATTGAGGATATTGTTAGATATTTTGGCAAAATTGGATCTTCTCCACTAAAATGAATTTGTAGGCTTTGTAGGAATTGATCAACACCTTTCTCAAATTGAATCATTATTTAAAATGGAGGCAAGTGCAGTTTAGATCCTTGGAATTTGGGGCATGGGAGGCATAGGTAAGACAACCATTGCTTAAGCTATATTTGACAAATTTTCTTCCCAATATGATGGTCGTTGCTTTTTGAAATAAGTAAGATGATTCATAAAAGCGTGGCTTGTGTACTTTACTAGAGCAACTTCTTTCTGAACTACAAATAGAAAATTCCACTTTTCCTAAGAATATACTGAATTGAAAAAAGTTCTTATTGTTCTTGATGAGTGAGTACTCTAAAACAACTAAAATATCTGGTTAAAGAGCAAATTTCCTTGGGATCAAATAGTAAAGTCATTGTAACAAGTAGAGATAGGTATGTTCTTATTAGTGGAGGTGATCATGATCTTGCCATATATAAGGTCAAGGCATTGAAATTTGATGACTCCCTTGCACTTTTTTGCTTGAATGCCTTTTACAAACACCATCATGAAAAAGGATATGAAGAGTTTTCAGAAGGAGTTATAGCTTATGCTAATGGCATTCTTTTAGCTTTAAAAGTTTTAGGTTCATTTCTTCATTCTAGAAATGTAAAAATATGGAAGAGTATTTCAAGAGAACTCAAGAAGTATCCCAATGAGGAAATTCAAAATATATTGAAACTAAGTTACGATGGATTAAATAAAGTGGAGAAGGACATATTTCTAGACGTTGCATTCTTTCATGTAGGCAAATATAACGATGATGTTATGAGGCCACTCCCTAAGCCTGATTTTGCACCTAGTGGAATTGATCATCTTGTGGATAATGCTTTCATAACTATTTTTGACAATCATATTGAAATGAATGATTTATACAAGAACTGGGTTGGGAAATAGTTCGTCAAGCTTCTAAAAAAGACCCCTGAAGATGTACTTGATTGATGGATGCTAAGGAAGTGTATGGAATATTAAAGAATAACAAGGTAAAAGAAAGATGTACTAATTTCTCTTTACAAATGATTTTATGCATTTTACTTGAGAACTATAATTTTCTTTTTCAGGGAACTGATGTAACTGAAGGTATAATGTTAGATATGTCTCTAATCAATGAAGTTCACTTGGGTGTTGACACCTTTAAAAAAATGAATCTAAGATTTCTTGAGTTCAGTAATTTCAACATTAAGAGTCTATTATATTCTCATTGTTCAACAATCCTTGGCACTGATGTAATTGAGCCTTTTTCTCAAAACCTATGGTATTTTAAGTGGGATGGATACCCTTCAAAGTCTTTACCACTATTTTTTTGTCCTGAGAATCTTGTTCAACTTTTTATGCCATTCAGCCATGTAGAAAAACTTTAGGATGGAGTGCAAGTATATATATACAAATGTGCATGTTAGTTTTAGTTTTTAACTTAATGAAAAAATGTGAGGACTTTCCACTGATGCGACTTTGTTAATTGTTATAGGATTTAGGGAACTTGAGAAGATTGCACTTATGGGGATCCAAACAATTAAAGCAGCTTCCTAATTGCTCTAAGGCACTAAATCTTAAATGGGCGGATCTCACTAATTGTAAAAGTTTGTGTCATGTTCATCCATCTATCTGATCTCTGCAAAGGCTTGTTTATTTGGGATTAGTAGCTACAAAAATCTGAAGAGTCTTCAAAGTAAAAGACCTTTAAATCTCTTGAACAACTTGATATTGCTAATTGCTGGAGTCTATATGAATTTTCATTGTTGATAATGGAAATAGTAAATTTAAGCTTCTTCCCTGGGATAATCAGTATAAAGCACTCATCTAATAGACATCTCATCAAACTTGTATGGCTTAATTTCGATGGTTTAACACTAAAGATTGATCAAGCTAATAGGTTTAATTGCTTGGAATCTCTTAACAAGCTTAGTCATTTTGATTGCAAATAAGTGAATGAAAAACCTAAGCTAGATATTGGATTAATTGATAGCTTGTGTTCTTTACGAGAATTATATTTGCATGGATGTAGTAACATTTGTTATCTCTTTGAAGGAATTAGCCATTTATCAATGTTTCATATACTAAATCTAAAATGATGCCGTGTCAAAAGCTTACATGTTTCCATTTGGTTTCTTAAAATGCAACTTGAGCGGTTGTTAGAGACTTAGGTCTCTTCTTGCACTTCCAATTATATATTTAAATGTCAATAACTACTTATCCCTTAAGATTGAAATCATCACAACTTCTTTACTATAATTCCTTGCACTCATAAATTGTGTGGAATTGTGTAAGTATGGAATTATGGAAGATACTTATCTCTTATTTTAGCAACTACCATCGGGACGTCATATATCAACAAATGTTTATTACCCAGGAAGTAGATTCCAAAGTGGTTTATAAATAATCAGACAAGAAAGGCTTCCATAATTATTGAGCTTTCTCCATACTTATGGGACTTAAAAGGTTTTGTATAATGGTTTTTACTTTAATCAAATATTAAGGGGACTACTTGATAGAAGAGATTTTCATGGTATGACTCATAGAAAAATGCTCTCGTTTGAATTCTCAATTGTTATAAATAGTGTGATAGCCAATTATGATCACTTGATCAAAGAATATGGAGTCTGCCAAATATGTCTCTAATGGAAAGATCTGAGATCCTAGACTAACAAAACCACTCTTTTAGAGTAAACATTGCAAGGGATAATGGAAAGCATACGAGAGAAAAAAAATTTCTACAAAGGTATTTCTCAATCTCAACTCTTTTTCCCTTAATTTAGCTTAACTAGTTGGTTACACTGGAAGTTATGATCTTTAATATTGTATACAAGAAGAAATTTGAGAAATGTTGCTTGAAACTATGCTATTAAGTTATTTTATAACATGTAGAAGAACTATTTTAGAAAGAATCAATCTTATGAACCTCAATTGAAAATGGACTTCATATAAGTTTTGTACTTATAAATATGGAGTTGTGTGAGCCAAAATTAGAGATATAATAAACTAATGTATATATAAAAGGGTTATTCTCTGAGAAAATAAAGAAAGAAGAGAGCTATAGAAATAATTGCTAGTCTTGGATAAGCATTAACATAGTAGATCTTAAGGTAAAATTAAGAAAGAAAACAAGTAAAGATGTCAAATATTTACTGTACTTTGTTGATCTCACTATGGTTTAAATATAGTTTCTGCACTAAAAAAGACTAGTATGTATGAAGTCTCATTTTGCTTAGTAAAACTTTTAGGGAGTGAATATTCTTTTATTCCACTTAAGTAAGAGAAAACAAAGTTGGTTGATCAACTTTTTATGCTCTTTAAAGCTGTGCAAATATGAAGCATACATATTTTCCTTAGGAACACTTACAACAGGCTGATTAAACATTAGAGTGAGGCTATTACAAATTATGCTTTGCTTACCAATTAATTTAATTACCTCAAAGTAGCACAAAACCATTTTGTAGATTCATGATTTTTGTATAAATACTTCTATCATAGCTTCTCAAACAAAATTTATTTGAAATTGAAGTGTAGATAAAACACAAGTCCACCATATGCTAAATTTTCATTTAATCTAATTCTATTAAAATATATTTTTGGTTGCCTAATTTTGTATGGATATCCATTATTTCCCCCCTTAAATGTTCTTAGAAAATAAATATTATAGTTGAAAAGTACAATTTAGGAAAACAAAATAAACATTAACTTTATTATTGTAGTTAGTGCATTGAATATCTTTAAAGTCCTTTACAATAGTACATGTTAATGTTTGTGTAGAAGAATTATGAAAAGCTAAGAAGAATTAGGAGAAGTTGAGAAGTATGTATTTTTATTTTGAAGAATGATTGTTCAAAGGTACTAATAACTCCTTATGCATAAGCCTCCAAAATTTATATATTTTGGAAACCCTAACACCTTAGACTAGGTTAGGCTGCTACTTGACACACTAAATGGGCCTATTGGCCCTGCGATTTAACACATTAGAAAATAATCTAATCCTAATTTAATTCAAAGAATGATTATAACCTAATCCTAATTTAATTCAAAGATTTATTAATTACATCAATAAAACATGGAAAATAACAGAAAAATAATAACAAATCTTAACGCATAACAACACTAGCCCTCAAGCTAGTGAGTGGATGTCGATCATTCCCAGCTTGCAAACTAGTTTTTTAAACTGCAACTTTGAAAAAGATTTAGTCAGGATGTTTATAACTTCTTGTTTAGATGGAACGTAAAGAAGTTTTAGTGTATCTGAACCAAGTTTCTCCTTGATGAAGTGTCTGTCTATCTCAACATGTTTAATCCTATCATGTTGGACAGGGTTCTTGACAATGTTGATAGTAGCCATGTTGTCACAAAACATTTGCATGGGACCATCAGTGCTTACCCTGAGTTTATCAAGTACTCATTTTGGCCATAAGCCTTCACAAATACCTTGTGATAGTGCTCTATACTCTGCTTCTGCATTGCTTCTTGCCACAACTAGTTGTTTCTTGCTTCTTCAAGTAACTAGGTTACCTCATATATAAGTGTAGTAGCCTGAGGTCGACCTTTTATCAGTAATGCAACCAGCCTAGTTTGTATTTGTATAAATGTTAACACTTCTATCACTTCCTTTCTTAAAGAAAATTTCCCTACTAGGAGCCCTCTTTACATATCGCAAAATCCTATAAACCATCTCCATATGTTCTTTAGTAGGTTTTGCCACATACTAACTAGCCACACTTCTAGCTGTGAGGATGGCTTCTCCTAAGTAGGATTTAAGAGTGTGGCAAGCAATTAGGAGGGCCCTGGCTACTTCTAATAGGTGCCTATTTTTGCTCTCAAAAACCCTATTATACTTTGGTATGTTTATACAGGAGCTTTGGTGAATGATGCCATGTGTAATACCTAAAGAAAAAAGTAATTAAATAAAACAGAATATAATAATAATAATAATAAATAATAATTTATCTTATTTTAAGAGTTGGAGAAGGGAAGAAAATTTACTTGAGATAGGGATAATATTTATATGATAATGAAATACTCAAAAAGGAACTTCAAGAAGTACTAAATGTAAATGCAGATGCAATTTTAACTGAGATAGCAACCAATGTCAGTACTTAAGACTTATTATGTGCATTTCTAGCACTTATAACTGAACAGAGTATGGAAACCAAGTATCTACAAAGGAAAATTTTGATCTAATAATGCAAAATATCCTTAACAAAATTACCAAAATGCCTTAAGTGGATTATTTTCTTCTTCAAACAACTCATCTCGTTATTTTTGCTGCTTCCCACATTTCTCACTGTATGCATTGCTCCTCTATGCTCTGACCATTTCCAGCACCGTTTAACCTCACTGACGAACGTTAGGCATTGCAACATCCTCAACGATGTCACAATGTCCACCACCGACCACCAATTTGCTAGAAAACGAAGCTTCAGCAGAGATGAATAGTGGCACAATTTCCAACTCAAATTTTGTGGATTTAGGTACTTTTACTCCAATTTGGCATAGGAATTTGGTTTATCTATGATTTTCGACCATCTCTCTTCCATTTCCATTGATCAATTTCGATCAGCTCAAAATCAAAGAAACCCCTATTTTAGTACTATTCATCCCTTAAATTCATTGTTCATGCAAGAAAGTGAAGAAATTAAGCTCAATTAGGTGTAATCCTATGAAATTGAATTGGGGTTTCACCACCTAGGTGATTTTCACACCTCTTTCCCCTAGAATAACTAATTAATTGAGTTTTAGCTTCCAGATTGAAAAACTCCAAAATTTTTATGTATGTGTAATCTTGCAAGGAGGTGAAATTTGAATTTTAGGGCTTCTCAAATATTATTATGCATCTAGGAAGTGATTTAAGATTATTGGAAGTCTTAATTTGAATTATAAGTTGAATTGCTAATTTTCCTTTTTTTTCCTAGATTGTTCATAGAGAAAAAGAGAGGAAATTTGAATGGGAGACCTTGTGTAGCTGCATTAAGTAAACTTGAATGATATTGTAAGTCTAATGAAGGATTTTGGAATTTAGTTGAATAATCTCTAAGGCAACATTGGTGTTGATGATGGGTTATTGGAATTTGAATAATTGCATAATAAAGTATGTTAGATAGAATTAAAGGCGATAAGCATTTTTAGAATTTTATCAATGAATTTGGGCCAAACATTAAGTTTCTCAAGATAT
Organism: Delonix regia; assembly: GCA_037074485.1. NCBI lineage: Eukaryota > Viridiplantae > Streptophyta > Magnoliopsida > Fabales > Fabaceae > Delonix > Delonix regia. The sequence goes on along the minus strand of CM073459.1, from coordinate 27,937,851 downwards.
TGAAGGCAAAAGGGACAAATGGAATTAAAGGAATTACGGGAAACTCTATTTGGAAATTTGAGTTTTTTTTTTAAAATAGTGGAAACTCATGTTATGGGTTAAAAGTAAATGAATGACTAGATAAAATAGTTAGGAAGAAAGATTTTAATCATTCATAGATATTAGAAGTTAAGGGCATTTTATTTAATGTTATAGGTGGTTAGGACAAATATCAACAAAGGGATTGTAAATAGGGTTGGGAAGAGGTTGGTATAATCCTCTTCAAGTGAGTAGATATTACTAACTAGTTTTCTATATTTCAAAATTTTCCTTTTGTAAATTAGTATTTCTATACACTCTAGTGCCTTGGAAAAATGTTTCCTAAGATAGATTGTTTCTTGTTAAAATTATTTTAATTTCTTCAAAATTCTATCATATTTTATTATAAAGTTTCATTTACAACTATATTGAATTCTGTATAAGGATTTAAATACTGTCTGATTTCTGAAACCTCTTGAGGAAGGTGAATTATGTTTCATTCTTAGAATACTTGGAATAAACTAGTTATACCAAATGATGTTGTCTGTTATTTGATTTTCTAGAATTTGGAGTTAGACTGTGACAGTATTAGTAATGATTTCATGGTATTAAACAAAGTTTTTTTTCTAGAAATTTTATCCCATATAGAAACCTGTAGCTAATGGAAGTAGGTATTAGCCATGGTGCACTATGAACTGAATTACTGTACTGAGGCTTTATGTCGTACCACTGACTGTATGTGAGCCATTTTGCTCATCACTACTACTGTACTGTACTGCTACCACTAGCAAATATTGGTATATGATTACTGATATACTGTTTGGTTATGTGGGATGTCTCCATTGAAATGTTTTGAAAGTTCAGAGTTTATAAATGTTTATTATAAATTTTCTATTTTGTAAAGGATTGTGAAATATTCCATCACCCTTGTCTATTCTGCTTGGCCAAGCAACTAACACCCAAGAGGGGGTGAATTAGGTGTTTGCTAAATTTCAGTTCTTTTCAAAACTTGCCTCACAGAAATATTTGTTATGAATTTATGCTTGTAAGAGTATGACGTAAAGCAACAATTATATGAATCAATGAAGACTTAATGTGTATGCTTGGGTATATATATCAACACTTCCAATAAATTATCAACAATAAATGGAGGGCATAAATATGATAATTCTAAATATAAATGGTATAGGAATAGAGAAATCAAACTAAGTAATTTATCTTGGTTCGGCTCCAATCCAAGCCTATGTCCAGTCCCCAAGCTATCTATTGAGATTTTCCACTATCTCAACAATTAATTACAACAACAACAAGGGAGAACCTTTTCGTTAATCTCAATTACCAAGAAGAGCCTATTCCTTACACTTAAACAGGGGAACCTCCCCCTCAACCCTATCATACCCTTGCTTGACTTTCTCAAGGAACCTCCTTGAGCTTCTCTCTCTCAAAGAAGAAAGGAATACAATTGAATAACTTCTCTCAAAGAAGTAGATATACAAATGAAGCTCTAAGAACTCAAATCACAGATATTTAGCAAGTTTGGCTCAATGATGTTTAAATCTCTCTCAAAGATGACATAAAAAGATAAAGATCACATTCTAGCATTTGATTCTACTCAAATATATGTTTGGAATGTCATATTTATAGATCATGATGAGATATCGTAGTTACACACTCAAAAGAGCTGTTATTTACTTCAGAAAATTGTCCCTGGGTGCGACTAGTTAACTGTTAAGGGCTCACTAGATGACTGCCCATCAAAATATAACCATTATTTCAATTCTGTGACTAACCAGTCAACTTTCGAGAGTGGACCAGTCGACTGCTCACTTTCTTGACTGTACTAGTCGAATAGTCACTTATAGTGACGCAATCCCAACTTCAAATAGTCATAACTTTCTCATTTGAAGTCCAATTTAAGTGCATAACCTATGGTTGGAAAGCTATTTAAGTATTTTGTTAAATAAAAGAAGTTTCATATCAAAACTCATTAGAGTTTTAGAGATATGATTAAAATAGTGACCAAAAGTCAGAATACAATTTTATACAGAATCTAAATCTCGTCGCTCAAATTTATGTGCTCATAGATTTTTCGTTTGAACTCTATTTTAAGTGAATGACCTGTCATTGAAATGTTCTTTGAGTCTAGTTTCTAATAAAATAATGTTCATAGCAATATCACATATGGTTTGTAAGATATGGTCAAAAACGATTTTAAGCAAAATTTATATTTCACAATCTTTTAAGTCCAAATTTATATTTTGAGAACCAAAATATCTTGAGCCAATAAATGCAATTCTAAATCATTGAGTTTCACAAAATAACACTTAGCCAATGATAATTATACCTATTCAATCCGTTGGCTATCTTGATGCATCCAAGCTTCCAACTCTTTAAATATTTAGCTTCTTTAAAGCTTAAAGCACATTTCTTGCTTGCTATATCTTTCTGTAAAGCATGGTATTGATATTTAATTTTCTTAATTTCAATGCCCACTTTTCCTTCTTTGGACCATCTTACAGATAATAGATATTCAACTTGCAAATCAAATAGTTAGTCTAAATAGTTAATCAATTAAGCACAAATTACTATTATATTTCTAACTCATATGTTTCATCTATTTGTCATCATCAAAACAATCTCAACATGTTCCTGTCTCAGTATGGTTAGGGCTATTTACTCACTGAGTGATTGTCACTCACCTTTATTTCTCTACAATTTTTAGATAGTAGTGTTAAGCTTGGGCCCTCCTCCATAGTATAGCATTGAGTTAGATTCCTTTTTGGTGAGTCCTGCATTGTCTGTAAGGGCAAGAGCTTCTTTTGTTGTAAATATGGTATATATTGAACTCTAGTGGCTCGATATGTCACAAGCTGAGTTTTGTAAGTTATATATATACTAGACTGTTTAACTGAGAACTATTATGAGAGTAGAGCTCTTTATTTATATTTTTAATATATGTGGTTGTCTATGAAAATTCTAAGAAGTCTATATTTCAAGGGAGACTTTACCGAAGTTTTCACACAAAAGTCACATAATATAACAAATATTTATCTTCATTTTCTATATATTATGATGTTTACTGACTGATATGACTGTCGAGAAATCTGTTAGTATTTTGATCAGATTATGTGATTTATTGTTGGTTCATGAAGGTGAGGAATGCTTTACCCTTCGTGCCAGTCACATCTCTTGTTTGGGGTGTGACACCATAATTTGTAAGGAATTTGTCTAGGTTTTGGTGAAAATATTCCCTCCCATTGTCAGATCTCAAAACCTTTATGGTGTTGTTAAACTGAATGGATATGAGGGCATTGAATTGTTTAATGATATGGGGAGCTTCAGATTTTTCTTTCATGAGGTATGTCCATATGAGTCTAGTGCGGTCAACCAGTCATCAATGAATGTCATGAACCATCTTGCCCCAGTAAGGGTTGGTGTTTTTTATAAACCCTAAACATCACTATGAATAAGGGAGAAAGGTTCAGAGGTAAAGAGTGGATGGGGTTTGTAAGATGCACGAATGTATTTAGATTGTGAGCATACTGGACAATAAAAAGAAGTAGAATCTTTATTGGTCAAACTAGGATACATTTTTTTCATATAGGTTGGATTGGGATGACCCATCCAAAAATGCCATAACATAAAATCAGAAAAAACCATAGACAAAATAGACTTGCAGTTGTTGCCATGGAGAAAGTAAAGACCAGTACGTTCCTCAGCACTACCATTCGTATTCCTCAATTCCAAGTCCTAAAAGACACAACCACTAAAATAGAATTTAGCAATCCATTAAAGGTCTTTTGAAATTTTATTAATAGATAGTAGGTTATGAGATAATTGTGGTACTAACAAAACATTAGTGAGAATAAAATTAGTAGTGATTCTCATTATACCTGAGCCTAGAATCTTTGAAGGAGTCCCATCAGCTAATTTAACATGTAAATTTTTAGTACAAGGTATAAAATGTTCAAGCAGGTCCTGATTACTTGTCATATGATCAGTGGCACCTAAATCAACTACCCATGTTTCATTATGTTCTATTTGGGAGTTTAATGCCAGAGGAGGTTTACCTAAGTGTGTTAGTAAGCTAGTACCTATTTCATGGCTGGAGTTTGATTGGATTTGAAGTTGTTTGTTTCCAAATAGCTTATGTAATAGCATAAGTTGATCACTTGTGAAGACAGTTGATTCTGAAGCAACTTTTTTAGTGTGTTGGCAGTAGAGGGTTTACATTCTTGCCTTTATTCTTCATGTGTGGTGGCTTATCATGGAGAACTCAACACTTTTCTTTACGGTGGCCAAGTTTTTTGCAATGATCGCACCATGGTTTGCCTTGTTTTTTTATTTTTATACTTATGTAATTGAGGCCCCTTAGACAATAGGGCAATCAACTCTGATGGGGAATTAGATGGCAAGGATCCCAAAGTCAGTTGTTTTTTGCTCTTCTCCCATTTTATTTCTGAGAAGACTTCTCTTAGTGGTGGTAGAGGTTCAGTACACATTACATGGCTTCTAATTTCTACAAATTGAGAATTTAGGCCTAAGAGGAACTTAAAGACATGCTTTTCCTCCTTGACTTTCCTGTAATCATTGGCGTCTGCAACACAGTGCCATTGGTGAGAGTTATAGAGGTGAAGTTGCTGCCAATGACATAGTAATATATTGTAGTAGTGCATTACATCTAAATCGCCTTGTCGAAATTCATGTAGGAAGTTTTCAATTTCAAATATTATAGTTTTGTTTTTGGTTGAAGAATAATTTTCCGTTACTGCGTCCTAGACTTCATTAGCAGTTTGATATAACACAAAATTCTCCTTGATGTTAGGTGTCATGGAATTCATTAACCATGACTAAATCATATTGTTTTCTATCTCCCATACTTTATATCTTGGATCATCGTGTTTGGGGGGGTTGGAAGCACTAGTTAGATAATTAGCTTTGCCCTTTGCCATCAGAAAGAGCATCACACTAGTTGACCATTGTAGATAATTATGGCCATCAAGACGGTGTATTGTGATCATGATAGGGGAGGGTTCATTGCTAGTGGTTTGGACAGGGAAAAGGGTGAGGAGTTGCGGCTAAGAGCAGGGTCATGGCTAGAATCCAGCGTTGTGTCTTGGCTCTCTGCCTATCAACATTGAGGCCAAGCTTTCCAAATTTGATCATTGTGCTACATTGTACTAGAGCCCTAAGGCTCTAGTACCATGTAGAATAATTAAGAGAAGCTGAGAAGTAGGTATTTTTATTTTAAAGAATGAATGTTCAAAGGTACTAGATAACTCCTTATGCAGCAGCCTCCAAAATTTATATATTTTGGAAACTCTAAGACCCTAGACTAGATTAGGCTGCCACTAGACACACTAAATGGACCCATTGGGCTTGCGGCTAAACACACAAGAAAGTAATCTAATCCTTATTTAATTCAAAAACTGATTAATTACCTAATCCTAATTTAATTTAAGGACTTATTAATTGTATCAATAAAACAAGAAAAATAACAGAAAAATAATAACAAATCTTAGCGCATTACAACAGTTTGTGCTGATGCAGTCATTTTCTTTCTTGAGATGGCAAGCAACCGCATCCTCAACTTCAACTATGCTTCCCCTTCATATATTCCTTCAAGAATAACTATATACTGCTCTAAAAATCCTCTAAAAAAAGAATATACAAGATGTTCTTGTAACATATGGGATTTGAGTTACCCATGGGATGTATGAGATTCTAATATGGAGCATATATGGATGTCACAAAGATTTGCTAAGATAGAGAATCAGTTATGGTTGCACATAAATATTGTCGAATGTACAATAGCATTTACTATGTGCATTTGGTGGATTAATTACTGTTATTGAAACTTTGGTTGCATGCGAAATAGAAGCTAATGTTCTTCTTGCAATGTTCTTTTCTTTCTTGGTGAAATTTCCAGTCTAATATGGTGTTCTTGCGTAGTTGGAATAGCAAATCAGCATTACAAATACTTTAGTTTCTTTTAACGAAATGCAGCTACATGATATTATGTACTTGTTCATTTTGTTTCAAGAAATTTCTCTTGAAATAAGAGACGCATGCCTTCATATGATTATCTTACTTTATTTATATGCAATGAAAGGGTGAAATTGTTGTATCTATGTCATAGTAAAAAAAGAAATCTTAGATTATTTGCAGGTACTATTTTCAGAACCACTCCATCAAACCAAGAGACTGGAGGCTAATGAACGAGAGCTAGAAGCCTAGAATCACTTCAGCGGCACCCAGAAAGTTTTAGAAATTTTCTTCCAACCTTTTCCTTCTTAAATTTGTACTCGGAATTAATGAAAGGAAGGACCAGAGTGAAACAGTATTCCAAATATGTCATTTCTTAATCACCATCTCTCTCAGCATCTGTTAGGCCCATCATCTTCATCTACAATCCAGGAAAATGGGTATTCAAAATCTCCAATAAGAAAAAGAGAATGTTTCTGCTTATCATGTGATCATCTTGAATTTCTATGGGGCCTGTGCTGTTTTACAAACATATGATGCATTTTCTGACTTGAAGCAGGAAAGGAAAAGTTGCTTTCTTCCTTTTTTCATTTCTCTGTCAATGGAAAATAGATTCAGTAAGTTGCTGGAACTTGCAAGCAATGCAAATGCTGCTTCTAATGATTCAGTTAGAGAGGTCTAAGGGTGGCAGATAGTAAACCTCAGTGAGAGAAGAAATTATAGGGTAAATTCAATATACACACAGTAATAAGTGAACAATAAAGCAAATCAGTAAATGTAAATCCACTCCAACGTCTATGAGATCTTCTTCACCTTAAATGTAAATATAAAGTCAAAGCTTTATCATTTTCTTCAATACTTGGTACTTAAATATCAAACGATGAGCGAGGAAGTCATCACTAACAAACACTGAATATCTTTATGTGCGAATCAACTCCAACAGCTATGAGATCTTCATCTAACGCCGCAGCCATCTTCAGCTTCCTCCAATGCTCATCTTGACTTCAATAAACGTTGGAGCATTGCTCTTCAGCTTCTTCCAATGCTCATATTGCCTTCAATAAACGTTGGAGCATTGCAAGGCTTCTTCCCTTTCTTCTCCAGTAGCCAAATTTGAAGAGAATCCTCAGAGAAAATCTACTTTTGAAACACACCTTTTGTCTGATCATTTTTTTTTTTTGTTGAGATCATTATATTTTAAATTTTGATGTAGTAGCTGTAGCTCAGCCACATTGTACTTGGAATACAGATCCTCTATTTAGAACTCTGTGGCTCTGTGCATTTACAAAAATTTAAAGAGAAATAAATAAATGAATAAGAGAGAGAAGTTCTCCTTTTCTCTCTTTTTCTAATGGCCTGGAGATATTAAATTTTGGAATGTTCTAGCATTCATTTTCTTGAGTTCCTTCTTGCTTGATGTTGCATGATGGACCAAAGCTATTCCCTATGGACAAAGGACAAGAGTGTCGAAAGCAATGTAATCAAACTCGCGAGTCAACTCGGTTGACTCGCCGAGTTTGCGTTTTTAGGTAAGCATTTCGAGTCAACTCGGTTTTTGACTCGGAACCAGTTCAGAATCGCTTTGACTCGGTGATTAACTCGGTCAAACTCGGTAAAAATCGGTCAAACTCGGTTCTTAACTCGTCCCAACTCGGACGAGTTGACTCAGTACCATTGTTTTCCAAAAAAAAAAAAAAAAACAGAACCACTTCCAGGATTCGAACCCATGACATGCCAGCACAGGAAAATCGTACGTTTCCGCTGAGCCAACGTTACCATTCGTTATGTATGTGTGTTGTATTATATATATTTGGACTTTATGTTCTTAGTTTAAAAGAACACATCTCCATATACTTAAACCCACTCATTTAGAATAAGTTCATCACCTATTACCACATAACTAATAAAAACTTTATGTTTATCATTTGTAATGTATTATATATATTTATTATTGACTTTTATTTATAGAAATTTTATTTTAAATTTTTTATTAGTCATGACTTGAAAAGTTATCTGTTATTATCTTTTGACATATTTTGATAAGGTAATCTTTAATAATTATATTTATTACTCTATAAATAATTTTAATTCAAATTTAAAATTACTAGTATTTGATTATTAGTAGTTATTATATTTAGATTTAAATATATAAAATTTTAAAAAATATCTATATTTAATTATCACTTATTCAACTATAATCAAACTAATAAACTATTAATCATTGCATTCAGTAGTTTTAGTTATTAGTCTAAATTTAAAAATATTGATTTTAATTATATAATTGTATATTTTAATAATTATTTTTTAATTATAGGTAAACTCTTACGATTCTACGTTACGAGTTTACCTCCCTCAAACGATTTTACCTAAACTCGCGAGTTTGACAACCTTGGTCGAAAGTATGCTTTTTGGCATTTAAAAAAAATAAATAATGGGCTATTGCTAATTTAACGTTCTTGAATTTGATCCAAGGATGTCATTACTAATGACTCAAACTCTCAACTTTTTTTTTTTTAAAAGAAGTTTGAGGAAATATTATAAAATGTATTTCAAATTTTATTCTGTTAATTATGAAATTAAAATAAATTTAATAGTAAAAAAATGCACTCTTTTAACGAATAAATCTATTCATAAAATTAATCTTATTATTTTATATGTAAGTGTGGTGATTGCATTGAACTATTACTTTTTCTTTAGGGGAAGCTTCCCCTAGCCTTTAATTTGTCTATGTATGGTCATATTATACAGGCTGAGTCATTAATAATAAATCTTAAACTTTAAATTTAAAAAATTAAATCTAATCATTTTTTGAAAAGTGAGATAAGTGTAACATTTATAATGAGTGGAGGAAATTTTAGATATTACAATGAATAAAGGACCAAAATATTATAACAAATGGGGGTCCAAAAATGTATCTTACTCTTATATAATGTATATGTGGCGTTCCATAAGGCGCTGGATAGACTTTACCAACGTGAGATGTGGGTCCAAATTTCTCTGATATTTTATATGTAATTCTGAAAGAAAATATGTAAAAATATGTCCTTTTTATATAAAAAGAAAAGACTAAGATCCTGAACTTGGAGTCAAAAAGATTATATTCATGTAATATTTTTGTCTTTGGCAGAAGTTACTATTCACTTTTAACCGCAAATGTGGACAATATGATTCAATATATTATTTATCAACAAAAAAAAAAGATTCAATATAAAATATTCAAAAAGAACACTACACGATGGCTTTTTCTGCGAGTCTGCACTGCATATAATAAACATTTTATCATAATTTAAAATTGATTACTAACTTTCAGGTGGGTAATATATATATATATATATATATATATATATATATATTGGTCATTGAAAATACATCTAATTAATTGCTGGGATTCACGTTTTAAGCAACTGAGCAATTAAGCTATAATTCTATTTTGCGAATAAATAATGAGCACTTGACCAAAAAAAAAAAAAGCCAATGGACACATAAACATTCTTTATTTCAACTCTTGCTAAGATTTCATTATTTATTTTACTTCCAAACTATTACATTTTTTTAATTTGTATTTTCCTCCATGTCATTTTCTTTTTATATTCTTATTTTTTATTATTTTGAAAATTTTCTTTTCTCTTTTTCCCCAATTATTGTTATTTTCTTCATTTCTTTAATTTGTGATATTTTGGCTTTTTTTTTTGTTTTTTTTCCTAATCATTGATATTTTTGCTGATTTTTTATTTTTTATTTATTTCCAAATTCTTGGTTTTTTTATTAATTAATTATTTTTACCTCTCTCTAATTATTGAGATTTGATATTGTTAGGATAAATTATCAGGTTCAGACTCTCAAAGCCATGTTTATGGTCTTAGTTAAGAACTTGAGCTTGCTAGGTTATTGCTTTCACAGCTAGGAGCTAAACTACGTGTCCTTTTTTGGAGTAGGCCATTCATTATCGTCTACAATCCAGGAAAATAGGTACTCAAAATCCCCATAAAGAAAAAGAGAATGTTTCTGCGTATGTGATCATCTTAAATTTCTTTGGCGCTTGTGCTGCTTTACAAACATATGATGCATTTTCTGAATTGAAGCGAAGAAAGAAAAAGCTGCTTATTTCCTTTTTTGTTTTTTTCACGTCACTGGAAAATAGATTCAGTAAGTTGCAAGCCATGCAAATGCTGCATCTAATGATTAAGTAAGAGAGGTCTAAGAGTGGCAGATAGTAAACCTCACATAGAGAAGTAATTCAGTAAATGTAAATCAACTCCAACAGCTACGAGATCTTCTTCATCTTAAATGGAAATGTATAGTCAAAGCTTTATCTTCTTCAATACTTCACCTTAAATATCAAATGATGAGTGACGAAGTCATCTATCACAAATATTGAATCTCTTCTAATGACTCTTCAGCTTCTTCCAGCGATCTTCAGCTCATGGCAGTAAGCTTGAACCTTACTGCCATGAGCAAAGGAAGGGAATGATCCACCAGACACTTGACCCAAATGAACCTTAGGTTTCTGAAGAAAAGAAAACCACCTTCAACATCTTGTGGGCTACCGACGAGGTGTCCAAGTAGTTCTGCAACTTCTTCGTTATGGTGCTCAAGGGGGAGCCCCCAGAATTATACCCATACAGTGACCCGGTATACCGTGACTTCCCTGAGAATCATATTAGGACACCACGCTTAAATGATCAGGAGTATGTTCATCATTGATCCGGGGCTGTTTTCGAAGATAAAGCGCTCATCCTCGCGGTTTTAAAACTATACAATGTAAATATTGCGGACATGCCTTAGCACTCTGAAGGGACTTTGCAGTTGCCATGCATGGTGGAGAGCACGATCGTGTCTGTGTACAAGTATCACATTTTCATCGATCAGTATGGCTAGTAGGCATGTTTTCCAGTAGTTCCTAGGTTGATGAATGAGGCTGTCATCGACTTTGAGAGAGGGACCCTATCAAGGTAGCCAGGAACCATATGGATCATCTTGCCTTCAGCTCACAAATATTGGAGCATTGCAAGGCTTCTACTTTCTCCTTCTGCAGAAGCCAAATTTGTAGAGAATCGTCCTGAGAGAAAATCTATTTTGAAAAATGCCTTTTGTCTAATCATTTTTGTCGGGATTATGATATTTTAAATTTTGATGTAGTAGGATACAATAAGTCATATCAGTAGCCTCTCTTTTTCTCAGCTCATGGAGTACAGAATTACAGGTGCTGTGTTTAGTACTCTGTAAATTGAAATAAATTTAAAGAGAAATAAAATAAATAAGTAAATAAGAGAGAAAAACTCTCCATTTCTCTCTTTTTCAAATGGCCTGGAGATTTTCAATATTGGGATTTTCTTCAGCTCCTTCTTGCTTCGACCCAAGGATATTAAAAGATGGACCAAAACATAACGGGCTGGTGCTATTTATGGTCTTACCCATCTGGAATCTTCGCCCATTTTGAACATCTAGATCCTTCGAGTTATAGATTTGTCACAAGTGATAACTTGGCCCAACAATAGATTCTGCTTTTGCAGAAGCTATTTTTTATCAGTATATATGTGAGTCTGGTGATAGCCCAAAAAAAAAAACCAAACAAAAAGATGTACTGGTGTAGCAGGAGCTGCATGAAGAGAGGGAGCCAATTACTTTGTTTTTAAGTCTCTGAAGCCAAAGCATCTTTCTCTTTCGTGCGCCTTAGATCGGCAAGAAGGCATCGAACTTTGAACCATGAACTTAATTATTAGGTAGACCATATTGGAAATGTCATTTGAATATTGTTACTTTGAACAATTACATTCACTTTATAGCAATACTATATAATGTCTATACTGCTTTCAGAAACGCGCATGATAGCCTTTATTAACGTGAGATGTGGGTCATAATTTCTCTGATATTTTATATTTAATTCTAAAAGCAAATATGTAAAAATATGTCCTTTTATATTAAAAGAAACCACAATGAACTTTGGCGTGGAGTAAAAAAGAATATATACATGAAATATTTTGTTTCTTCGAAGAAGTTAGTACTGACTTTACACCACAAATGCAAACTACTTTTTTATAATTTAAATATAACCAATATAGTCAATGATGACTTTTTCTGTGAGTTTGCATATAAACATTTTTATATAATTTAAAATTGATTATTAACTTTATATTTAAATTTTAATTCAAGTAGGTAAGATATATATATATATATATATATTGGTCACTGAAAATATATCAAATTAATTGTTGGGACTCTACTACTGAGAAACTGAGCAATCATTTTATAAATTGTGCCTCAGCTTGACGCGAGATTGGATCCTCTCCAGTAAACTATCAAAGATTCTCTAGTATCATCTGGAGCTATTAATAGATTCAAATTCAATAGATATTAAAAAAATTAAATATAAAAATAAATATTTTAAAAAATAAGATATATTAAAATTTTAAATTCTATTAGAATAATTTTTAATATCTTTTAAGTTATTTTATACATCTCACAATATAATTCAAAGAGAAAAATAGAATAATTTTTAGTATTTTATAATTTATTTTACACATTTCACAATATAATTTAGAAAGAAAAATAGAATAATTTTTAATATCTTATAACTTATTTTACACATCTCACAATATAATTCAAAGAGACTGGAGAGGATCCATTCTCAGTAGCGTGAGCTACTGGAGATTCTTCAGATTTAACAAATATAAAAAAAATTTAAAATATAGAAATAAATATTTTAAAAAATAAGATATATTAAAATTTTAAATTCTACTATAAACAGTCCAATTTCTCTAAATTATATTGTGAAATATGTAAAATAAGTTATAAGATATTAAAATTATTCCATTTTTTTTTGGAATTATATTGTGATATGTGTAAAATAAATTATAAGATACTAAAAATTATTTTATTGTTCTCTCTAAATTATATTGTGAGATGTGTAAAATTAATTATAAAATATAAAATATTATTTTTATAGAATTTAAAATTTTAATATATCTTATTTTTAAAAATATTTATTTTTATATTTTAAAAGTTTTTTATATCTATTAAATTTAAAATTATTAAATCTGAATCCAACTCCAGAAGATATAAGATATAGATGACATTAGGGAATCTCTGGTAGCGTGAGGATCCAATCTCGATCGAGGATCCATACTCGACTTGACGCGTCTTACTCTTGATACTATCAAGTCAACAAAACGCTTCAGACTTTCGAGGCATTGTGTGGCTGGTCGCAGCATCTTTCATTCTCCCTGTTGTGGTTGCAATTCCAATTTAGTGAGACTGGCCACTTTTTAAAATGATATGGGTTCCTTCCTTCCCCATTCTTTCCATGATTAATTTTAGCAACTTTGTTTTACAGTCTTGATTATCAGACTCTCAACATAGAGAATGAGGCATTGTAATTTCAAAATAATAAAATAACAATAATCCCTTCCACAAAAAAGAAAATTAAATTAAATATAAATGACGCTACCATGCTTTTCTAGGGACAATGATTTGCATTAACGGATCAAAAATTTTATTTAATGAGAGTAAATTTTTTTGGTTTAGAATTTAGACCAAGTCCGAATTTTGACAAAATAAAATGGGTGAGTTTTCATTAATTAAGGAGTCAATTTAAAAATATAAAATAAAATTACATATAAAAATTAAAACTTAAAAAAGAAAATAAAGGCAACCGTAGTCTATATCCCCTTAAATTCATATGCGAATTAGAAAATGTAATAGTCACGGAAATTCCATCTAATAATTTATCTTAATGAGACTTTTTGTAAATATTTGCATTAAAAGGAACAAACAAACAAAAAATTGAAGCTTCTTATTAAATTTGAGTATAAAACTTGAAGTTTGGGTTGGCATAAGTGACTAAGTCTTACCTATACAGGAACCCAAGTTTGAACCCCCACTATGTGCAAATCAAGCAAGTCCATTTTTTTTTTCTCATGCTGACACATGTCCCCCTATTGAAAATTATCATTTTGTCCTCTATTATTTCTTCTTCCTTTTTCCCTCTTGCATATCTTCTTCACACAACAAACTCCAGCAACTTCGTTCATCCTTCCCCTACCTACTCATTTGTTCTTGTGGCGCCAACTTGATCAGGTCGTTGCCGACAAAAGCTCAACCTTCTTCAGCAGTGGCTCGTGGTGGAATGCATAAAAGTTCAAAGTGAGCCTCTTCGTGATTTCCTCTAAAATTTGCACAATATGGTGAGGTTTAGTTTGAATTTTGTTGGGCTTTTCTTTTAAAAGAGTATTTCCATCAATTCTCCTTGGATTTCAGTGCCTACTTTAGAGTTTATGTGGCAAAAATCAAAACCCCTTTTAGCTACGCAAAGAACATGAATAGTATTTGAAAAATTCAAAATTTGGGTGATTTCGGTGAGTTTCTTGCAAATTTCTTTGGGGTTTTGCTTAACCCATGTATTTCATTCCTTTAACCCTCATAATAGCATTGAATTTCATGGTTTTGCTTCATAAATAAAAAACCCTCTTTCGCGTGAACTGTACATAAACAATATCATGAACAATATGAGAACAATGATGAAATTTAGAATTCAAAATTGGGGCTCAATTTAGAGGAATTTTGTGAAATTTCTTTAGGGATTTTGATCTTAGGTAAGTATCTAACAATTCTCATGTGTTAATTTAATGATTGGATTGCTTAATTTAAAAACCTCTTTTTCATGGTAGGGAGTTATATGTTTAAAGTGGAGGAATGTGAAGATTTCTTATTCCTCTAGCATCATTAGACGTCAAGAAGACAAATAAAATTTGTTGATAGCTTTTGTTGTGAGTGGTAAGTTATTTTGAGAATTTTCTCAAATAATCTTAAATTTGTTGTTATAAACGAAAGCTTGATGAAAAGAAAAAAGTTCAATGGAAATGGCTATATTGAATAATTACTTTATTGATTATGGGTAAAATTTTTAAATCATTGATATTGAACAATTCAAGAGCGAAGTAGAATGGATTAATTGACCTATTTAGGCAAATTTAATTTTTAGAGTTGTATATAAATAACAACGTTGGAAAGTGTGTTTTAATGTTGCCTATACGATGGGAGCTTTGATATCTACATTAGAAATAATTTCATTATTAGGGATGAAAGTGGTAATAAACTATGAGGTCATAAGCTTAGAATACTTGTGTAATCATATTTTTAGACTTAAAAGCAATGAAATTGCCAATTGGTGGAAATTTCTATTTTAAGGATATATGGACGTTATTAAAACCTTGGAAAATTTTTCTAACTGTAATATATATATGTATGTTGATCTTGCTCATAGGTGGAAAAATGAAAACTTTAACATACAAATCATTTGGGTCCCATGAGCATTTTTCTAAATGTATATGCATGTATTTGTTAGCCTTGACAATTATAATCATTTGAGGGAATATATGTGATTTTAAAGGAAAGAAACAATTTTGACGAAGGTCATTTGAAGATGACAAAGTATTTATTAATCAGTTCATTGCAAGATTACTTACTATAAATTTATTCAAGCTTAGATGATTATAACAAGGGACATTAAGGTTGTATTTTTGTTTTTAAGAGCTTAGAGAGTGCACTGTATCCAACAGATAGTAGAGGAGACAATAAGAAAATGGGTTATGTCTGCCTTATCCAGGTGAATAAATAATACTAATTATGTGTATTTTCTGATTTACAAAATTTTCATGTGATAATAATAATTATTAAATATCTTTGTGCTCTATGATAGACTTCTTGGAATTTGAAATTTATATCATTTCAGTATCCTCTGAGTTTGTAAGCTTTAGATCTGATCAAAATCTTACTAAGTATTTGACTAAATTTTTTAAATGTTTGAATTACTCTAATTCTACAATTTTTTTGAAGCATTCTGATTATGTGTTTTTGAATTATTTTGATTGTGCAAATTCTGAATTACTTTGTTTTTGTATTTTAGAATTCCTCTTATTTGAATATCTCAATTAAAATGACTTTGAACTTCTGAAATTCTCTGTTCAGTAATTTGAAGTATTTTGATTTTATATTTAGGAAATACTTTGAGTCTTTAATTACAAAGATATCTGATTATGTATGTATAATGTACTGAGATTATGAGATTTGGATACTATATCTGTCACTATGCAAAGTTTGATTTTGAATTTTCTGAAACTCTATATTTTGATTATGGATTTACATATGTTAAAGAAATTTTTGGGAATGTATCCAAAATAGGACCCTATAACCAATGACAGTAGACTTTAACCATAATGCTCTACGATCTGTATTCTGATACAATTGGGCATGTTGTCAACATTATGTTATTCAGTTTGAGGCCTAAGGCCATTATTCTGAATATTCTGAGCTTTAAGCTCATGACTAATATGTGATATATTCTGATCATGCTAACCTTGACCTAATTCTATTATTCTGGACTTCTAATGATTCTGTTAGATATTCCAAAGCATCTTGTTTTTATTTGGATATTTCTAGGAATTCAGTTTTGATTTGGATATTTCTGAGAACTCAGTTTTGATTTGGATTTTCCCATGCATTTTATTTTGATTTGGATACTCTTATGTTGCAAATTAATTGATGCATTTTCATCCAAGATTTTTTGATATTTTTGTTTGGAATTTCATGTGAAGTTTGACAATGTTTCCTCATTTTGGAATTATTCGTATTAATTGCTAAAGGTATTCAGATTTTGAGATAATAAATGGTTTGTGAAAAATTTTATCATACCTAGTCAGTCCCTTCCATTACGTAATTAGTATTATCTGCTCACTGAGTTTTTATTTACTCCTCACTGTTTAACATTTTTCAAATGATAGCATTATTTTGGAGTCCCCTACTTACGAACTAGGTGTTTAGCAGGTGTCTTTTATGTGAGCCTTGTATTGCTCGCTAAGGCAAGTCCTTATTGTTGTAAAGTTTGTATTATTGATCTAGTGGCTCCTATGTATACAGGCATACAAACCTACTTTGTTATTGTTAACCATAACTATCTGTTGAGAATTCTATTTACTACACAGTAATTAGATTTCTTAAGTTGTCAAGTAGGCTTACGAGAACAAGATTTATCTCAATCATTATGCCAATCATGTCTTCATTCGTGGGGCTATTATAAAAAATATTTATGATGGTATATTTAACTTTATTTTAAATAAAAGCAGTACTTTTCTTAAAGTACTATAGCAACTAATAATTCTAATTTTTACAAAATTGATATATGACATTATGTAATATGATAGACCAATTTAAACTAATATCTATTTATTCCTATTGTGTTTTATCATCTACCAATATAAATTTGTGAAAAATAACCATGAAAATGAACCCCTGTCATGCAAACTTATTTTGATTTAAAATAATAGTAGAAGTTAAAATTTTTTACTATTAGCTTGTCTTTCTTTTTCGGTTTTATGTTGTTCAGGTTGAATATTTCCCAAAATCAAACTAGCAATTTGGATGTAATTGTTAAAAGAAAAAAGTTCTTTGCATCTAATTGTTGATGCTCTTAGTCGTTATTATAATATTATAACACTCAATACTTGAGGCTTCTTCTATTATGTCATGTCAACAAACCTCCTAAACTAGTATGAAAACATCTTTATGCCAAATTGTCAAAGAAGTTTGGATCATATAATTAACTTTAAGATTGACGATATTGGAATGGTCATTTTGAATATTAATAATTTTAAAAGTCGAAGGTTTTTTTTTTCTTTTAGCCTATGAATATCCTCCCTTTTAGCGTGCCTTTATCTGTATATACTTTCACTGAAAAAGCCTTTGATGAGATAGTATGTGGGGACAAACACCTTATATTGTTTGTACTAATACTAAAGCTAGATTTTGGGTAATTATCAAAGGAAGAGATGTAATGAGAATTAATGAACATGAGCTACAACAACTTCTTAAATTGATACAATTCAAGTGCTCACAAACAATGGGATGTATTAACTATTCAGTACAAAGTTTAAAAGGTATTATCCAAAGAGATAATTATCTATTAGTTTTTCAACGACTCTTATGCTTATGTTACACAAAAAATTTAAAATAGAAAATGAAAGGCATCAATTAAAACCGCAAAGGTTATTGGTATATGATTTTTTGTAATACCCAAAGAAAAAATAAAATAAAATAATAATAAATAATAATTTATTTTATTTTTAGAGTTGAAGAAGTGAAGAAAGTTTACTTGACATAGGGATAAGATTTACATGAGAATGGAATACTTAAAAAGGAACTTCAAGAAGTACTAAATATAGATGCAGATGAACTTTTATCAGAGATAAAAACCAATGCGAGTACTTAAGCCTTACCATGTGCATTTCTAGCACCTATATCTGAACAAATTATGGAAACTAAGTATCTCTAAAGGACAAATTTGATATGATAATGAAAAACATTTCCAATTAAATTACCAAAACACCCTTATTACCATATCATATCTTCCTTTCCTTGTACGCAAGCTACCAAAACTCTAGCCACCGTTAGCCTATTTTCGGCTGCCATTCAACCTTGTCAATGAACATCTGACATCCCAACATCCTTATCGGTGTTACAGCATCCTCTGCTAGCCACCAATTTGTTGGAAAACGCAACTCCATCAATGGTGAATAGCAGTACGATTTACATCTCGAATTTCACAAATTTAGGTGCGTTTTACTCTGATTTAGCTTAGGAATTTGGTTTCCTGGTGAATTTTGGCCAACTCTTTGCCTCAATCACCGATTAATTTAACCAAAGCAACCCCAAATTGAAGAACTCTACTTCGTGGTATTATTCACATGAAAAAGAGGCAAAATTTAGCTCAATTTGGGGTGATTGCTTTAAATTGAGTTAAAACTTCATATCATAGGTAATTTTCGCATCTCTCTCTCTCTTAGACTCACTAATCAATTGTGAGTGTTAGCTTTCGAACTGAAAAACCCCAAATTTTTGGTGTATGAGTAATCTTGAAAGGAGGTAAAATTCGAATTATTGGGCTTCCCAAATATTGCTATGCATCTAGGAAGTGATTTAAGATTATTGGAAGTTTTAATTTGAATTATAAGTTAAAATGCTAATGTTCCTTATTTTTCCTAGATTTTTCATAGAGAAAAAGAGAGGACATTTGAATGGGAGACTTTATGGGGCTTGATGAAATTAATGTAAGTTGAATGAAAGATTTTGGAATTTAATTGAATAATCTCTATGGTGACATTGTTTTGATAGTGGGTTATTAGAATTTTAATAAGTGTATAATGAAGTAGATTAAATAAAATTAAAGGTCATAAGTATTTTGGGGTATTATCAAATAATGTGGACCAAAGATTTGATTTCTTAAGATTTTGAAGGTAAGAGAGGCAAGTGGAATTGAAGAAATTATGGGTTATAGGTGAATGAATGACTTGATAAATAGGTAGGAAGAAAGATTAAATGGTTAAAATTATTTATGAATATTAAAGGTCAAGAGCATTTTATTTAATGTTATATGTGGCTAGGATAATTGTCAACAAGGGGATTGTAAATAGAGTTAGAAAGAGTTTGGTATAATCCTCCTCATGTGAGTAGATATTACTAACTATACTTGTTTTCTGTATTTCAAAATTTTCCTTTTGTAAATCAGTGTTTTTAATTGCTCTGATGCCTTGGGAACAAACTTCCTAAGATAGTTAAATCCTTTCTTGAGAATTATTCTAATTTTTTTCATAATTCTACTGAATTTTATTATTAAGTTTCATTTACAATTGTATTGAATTCTATATAATGATTAAAATACCGTTTAATTTTTGAAACCTCTTGACGAAAGTGAATTGTGTTTCCTTTTTAGAATATTTGGAATAAACTGGTTATACCGAATAATGTTGCCTATTATAAGATTTCTGGGAATATGAAATTTTACTATTTAAGTATATTGGTAATGATTTTCACTGTTATGAAAGAAGTTGTTTTCAGAAATTTCATCTCATATAGAACCTTGTAGCTAATGGCAGTAGGTGTTAACCATGGTGCATCATGAACTGTATCATTGTACTAAGGCATTGATGTCTTCCCACTGATTGTTCGTGAGCCCATTTACTCACTATTGATCACTAAACTGTATTGTTAGTGCTAGCAATGACTAGCATATGATTATTGATCTACTGTTTGGTTCTGTGAGATGTTTTTCCACTGTATTGTATTGAAAACCCATGGTTTATATATGATTATCAATAATTCCTAGTTTTGTAAAATGTCTTTGATTGATATAAAGCATGGAATCTCTATCAGATGCTTCATGTTTTATTTGATTTCAATAATTATAGTCTTTGAGTTGTTATATGTTCCCCTCTCAATAAAGTTAGGGGTATTTACTTACTAAGTGATTATCACTCACTCTTATTTTTTTTCATTTTTCGAATAGCAATGTGAAGTTTGGACCCTCCTCCACAGTATAACATTGGGATGGTTTCCTTTTCGTGAGCCTTGCATTGTCTGCAAGGCCAAAAGCTTCTTTTGTTGTAAATATGGTATATATTGATCTCTAGTGGCTCTATATGTGACAGGTAAGATTTTGTAAGTTATATACATATATACTGGACTGTTGACTAAGAACCAATATGAGAGCGGTGCTCTCTATATTTTTTTTGTTGTGTGGTTATCTGTGGAAATTTCAGAAAGTCTATATTTCATGGGAAACTGTCAAAATTTCCATACAAAAGTCACTAGTCTATTAGATATTTATCTTCACCTTTTGCAAATTATGTATGTTAACTGACAGGTATGACTGCGTATACTCTATATGAAAATATGTGATTATTTTGATCTAGTTGTATGATTTTCTATTGGTTCACAGAGGAGAGTTATGTCCCACCCTTCGCGCTAGCTACACCTCTTGTTTGGGGTGTGACATTTTTTTTGTACATGATTAGCCAAATGGCATAGGCTTCAAACATGTGTGTTTATATATTTTTACTCCCTAAATAAGTCAGGCTTTATTGTCTAAGTAATAAAAATGGAAATGTTACAGAAGTTAAACTTTCGTCAAATATAACTTTCAGCACATAAAGTTCTTCTGTTCCTCTTAACCTATACTACCCTTGTATTAACGCTGCAATCCGTTATCTCGGTGAGGCCATTTCTAATCCTCAACAAATTAAATAATTATTTATTAATTTTCTGTTGCTTAAAAAATATTAGTGAAACTAAATTATTTATTGAATAATTATAATTATTAAACGTGCAAAATATTATATCCAAAATAATTGAAAGCTTACAATTTCTGTCAAATTACTTGTGATTTTTTTTTCTCTCGAAAATTGAGCATGAAAATCATTCAACAATTAAGGAAAGAAGATGGAACGTTTCGAGAATTTACCCAAAAGCAAACTCTTTGATTCCATATTGCTTCCCGTGACTTCTCAACATTGGGACTGATGGAATTTGATTAACAAATAAATAAATAAAACTAATCCCACAATAAATGATTCAGATTTTAAAATAATATTAATTAAGAGAGGCGCAATAAAAGAATATAGCTCGTCTTTTAGCAATTTCTATTTTCCCGGATTTGCTTACCAGTGTGAATTCTTGAAGACAGCGATGGCCCAACTTTCACAAATAAATACTATTATTCCATGAAGAATTTTCGTTCCATCAGGGAGTTTTTCAGGTCCCATTGTTTGTTAAATGTGAAAATGGCTCAATAGTGAAAAGCATACAATACTACAACAGTATGATGACAAAAAGCAAACCGTCCTCCTCATACACGGTAATTTGGATTTTTTACAGGTAGTCGAAATTTTAGATCACTAAATAAAAAATTTTAGATCACGTAAGGTTAAATTTTAAAATTTTTAATCGCATGTGATTTCAAAGTTTAATTTAAATTCATAAATTATGTACTTTCTTTAATATTAACTGTTAAATTTATACATTTCTTAATAAATATAAAGAATCTATATTGTAAACATAATAGCTTCTTCTTTTAGTCTTTCCCGCATAAAATGTACCATGCGCGTGTGTGTGTATATATATATATATATATATATATTTGTATGTATTACATATTAAATGTAGAATTTTTCTGGTTTTCATAAATTATAAATTGTTTATACTGTTAGTAAACTTTTGATTATCAAGTTAATTTTAATATGTAAATGCATATTTTGAATAAAAAATTACTTAAAATTTTCTAAATCAAGATCTCTTGACGGACATGTTATGAATACTTTGTTGAAATACCATCACAAACTTGGTGTGTTGGTTGTATAGGGACATTAGTTTATAGCATCTTCCTTGCTACTTCACATTAAAGTCCTATGAAAATGTAATGTAAATTGCCTTTGCTGTGTTGAACACCAATTCACCAATTGAAAACTCTAAGATAAGCGGATCTGCCAATATATATTAGCCAGTCTGACCAGGTATTTCTATTATCATCTTCCTCATCCTTTGATAACTTCAACCCAATTTACTTCATGCCTGGCACATTAGTTCTTGAAAGCTTTTCTTTTCTTCCCTAAAGTTTACTTCTATCTTCACTGAATTACTTTTTAGTTTGCCCTATGCATGTAGTTCCTGAATTACTGCACTTTATTGAAAAGACCAAGATTTTCATGCTTGTGTTGAGGTATTAGAGTTCAGAATTGTTGGGAAAATTATTAATCTTGTTTTTCTCCAGTAATGGCTACTTCTACTTCTTCTTCTTCCTATGTTCCTGAGATAAAATATGACATTTTCATCAGCTTTAGAGGCTTAGACACCTGACATGGTTTTCTTAGCCATCTGACAAAGAATTTACATCAGAAAGATATCGATGTCTATGAAGATGAGAGGCTTGAGAGAGGACATTAAATATCCTCAACACTTCTTAAAGCAATAGAAGGATCAATGATGTCATTGGTCATATTTATCATACCCCTAACTAAGAAAATGAGACAGGCACAGAGAAGGGAGTAAACACCTCCGTGAACCAAGGTAAACCTAACGACTAATCAATTTAAGAATAAAACAACTTAAGAAGTAGTTTTTTTAAATTCCATCAATCCATCACTAGAAGCAATATATATATATATATATATATTGATCATACATGAGCATATATAACCTTTGTGTGGAAAGTTCAACAGGGTCTCCCCTGGAATATGGACTTTCCAAAATGTCCACAACTAGAACCTATGGATAAATAAATAAATAAAGAGAGCTATGCTCTCTTAACAAGTTCGCAATCAGACAACCCAATATGAATATAATACAAATTCTAATCCCTGCTTGTGACAATATGAGCTTCTAGAGTATGAAATTTACATATTTCAACCAAAACAAAATATAAATAGTGCCATTGTGAACACTCCAAGCCTCACCATTAGGTCAGTAAACATGGCTCTATACTGCAAAAGCATACCTGAAACTAACACATTATCTTAAAAACATATAGAAGACAAGGGTGAGTGCTAACACTTAGTGAGTAAATATCACTAACTACACAAGGAGGGAAACAAACAAAGATGATAGAGTATTTCACAATTAGTTCACCTGTTGTCTTTAAACCATGTAACAACATTGGAATCAAAATTGTTGCATGCCAAAAAAAACATGAATTCATATAATAACAATTTCATGCTTCATACCAGTTAGAGACCCTTTGCAAAATAGATAATAAAGTCTTTTGAAGATCCTAAGTTTTCAAAACACCACAGTGAAAAGACTTCACACAGAACCAACAGTAAAACAGTAATCATATGTTAGTTATTGCTAGCAGCAATAGTACAATACGATGATCGATAGTGAGCAAATTGGCTTACAAACAGTCAGTGGAATAACATAAATGCCTTAATACAGTGATACAGTTCATGGTGCACCATGACTAACGCCTACTGCCATTAGCTGTAGGATTCTGCATTAGATGTATTTCCAAGGAGACATTTTTATTTATAACAACATAATCAGTTTTAGATAGGCAGTGATTCTTTAGTCCAAAATTTTACAATAACTAAATTTCATTCAGAAATTCTACTGAAATGATATACAAATATTTCATATAAATCTTTTTAGAAACCATTCAATAAATAAATCATTTCTTAATAGTTGATATAAATACGAACAAAGAACTTTTATAACAAGTTCTCACAGTATTTGCCAAAGTTCACCAGATAGTTCCAATAAGAAATAATACCTTTCCATGAAGTCTATTCCCAAAGGCATAAGAGCGTATGACATACTCTAATTTAGAAGGAAGCTTAAAATACATGGAAAACAAGGAATATTTACTCATCTGGTGAGGGATACACTAACCTCTTCCTAACTCCTAGAATTTGCCTTGATCACAATAAGTCCTAAATACCTATAACATTAGACACATGCTTTTAACCATTATTATCCATAAATAGTTTAAAATATTATATCAATCTATTTATTTAACTATTTATTTGCTTCTGAACCATAACATACGCATTACTATTCAAATTCTTATATCTTCAAACAAAATATTCTATAATCACCTCCATTTCCACTTGTACTTCATACTTTTTGGTCACTACAAAAAAACTAAGTATTCCTTGCAGTCTTTTCCCTACAGTTATATTAACCGGAGGGAAAATTAACTTTTGCCTGCTGTTGACCATGTAACCGTAGTGATATTGGAGTCATATGCAATAGGCTGCTCAAGAAGCTTCATTATCAAAGACTACTTGAAAATTATTTGTTTAAATTATTGACAAAAGCCAGCTATTCAATTTCCTACACCAATTTATTTTCTTTCATAAATGCTATAATTATAGTGTTAATTAATTCTAAGAAACTCTTACATAAGAGAATAAGCCTCTGCCCCTTTTAGTGATATTGGAGTCATAGAAGCCTTATTTTTTAACTACAAGCATTATTTTGTAAACATTTCAATTGACATTACAAAGTTTTGTATTTTGGATACTTATATAATCAATACACTATTCATGTGTAACTATATGAATACATTTGGATTATGATAATTACATGTGCGAAAATTTATTTCTATCATAGCTTTTTATACTAATATTTCTAGCTTAAAAATAATAACCCCACGAGATGAAGAATAAAGGGGATAATGATGGTGCTTGAGTTATTTTGAGATAATGATGGTGTAGTGATTTTATTTGGCTAGTTTTGCTACTGAAATTGAACAGGAAAAAGATTAAAAAACATATAGATAAAAATTAGTTTTGTTTAAAAAAAAATTGCATATTAGCAGCGGTTATATGCATGATAGAATTTTCAACAATTCAACCAAACTGCAACTAATGTTGTTACTGACGTAGTTACTGTTAATTTAATCCCACATTAACAGCGGTTTTAACCATAGCTAATTGTAAACTTTCCAATGGTTGGCTAAATTGTAGGTAATTATTTACCTATGTACATTTTTTCAGATGCTATTGTAACCAAGTATTTATTTTAAAGCAGTTTAAACCACTGCTAAGTCCAAAATAAACTACAAGTAACACCATGTTTTTTGGTAGTGGGTATCTAGAGTAATTAAACTCTTAGTTGAAATTTATTCATGATTTTAAAAAAATATTTAAGGCCTTCAACCTTATCAAACATACTTTGTTGTGCACTTGTGCAAAATTTCAATGATATACCATTAATATCAATGTGGCCTTAGAGATCATCCAACCAAATTCCAAATTCCTCTACTAAGGTACCTTTATCGTTCATGGCCACTTAATCAAGTCTTAAAAGACTCCCCATTCAAATTTGCATCCTTTTTCTCTATGGAAAATTTAAGAAAAATCAAGATAAATATCAAATCAACTTAAAATTTAAAACGATAACATCTAATAAGCCTTAATTCACTTCCTAGATACTTAATAATATCAGAGTAGCCCAAAAACTTTAAGTTTCATCTCCCTATAAATATACACATACACTTCCAAATTGGGATTTTTCAATACTAAAACTAAAACTCACAATTGATCAATGATTCTAGGAGAGAAAGATGCAAAAATTACCTAGGTGGTGAAGTCCTAACTTAATTTGATACAATTACACCGAATTGAGCTCAATTTCCCTACTTTTTTTGCATCAACAGTGCCATAAATTGGAGCTTCTTGATTTGAAGTTGTTATGATCAAATGAATAAATGGAAATGAAAGAGAAGTGGTCGAAAATCATTAAGGAATCTAAGTCCTAAGCTAAAACAAAGAAAAATTCACCTAAATCGATCAAAATTGGTTGAAAATCATGTCTAGGACACATCAGCTAGAACATTCATGTTTCCAGCCAGAATGTGGCTGGAGAGGGATGCTTTTCGGTCGGTCAAGGTACAGTGACATTGGGAATTCATCAGCGAGCTCGAACGACAGTGATCGGCAACAAGAATGAACTAAGCAAAATGAGGTGCATGAACATGTTGGGGGAATGTAGAAATATGAATGAAAGGAAATTTTAATACTCATTTAATCTAATTAATGGCATTCATGTAATTTTTAACATAATATTTTGCAATGTTAGATCACAAATCTTGAAAATACCTTATTTATGCACTTTGGGACCGAATTATGTATGTTAGGAAATGTTAGGATAAGGCTTAAGTACTCATGCTGACATCTAACTTAGATATTATACTATCTAATTTTATATGTATTATTTTTTAATTTTTCTCTTTCAATATTCCCCTATTTATTTAGAATTTATGCTTACTTCACATGCATTTACTTTCTTTCTCCAACTCATAAATATTATATATATATATATATATATAATATTATTTTATTTTATTTTTTCACGTTAAACAAGTTATTTCATATAAGGATTTTATGGGTATTATAATATTCTAAAAAGATTTTGCTTCCTTAATGTGGTACTTAGAAGAGCTTGTGAAGATCATGGAATGCAAGGAAGTCAATATCCAGATTGTAATACTAGTTTTCTACCATGTAGATCCATCAGATGTAAGACACCAAAAGGACTCTTATGGATATGCATTTGCCTAACAATGAATAGACATTCATGGTTAGCAAAGAGAAGCTACAAATTTGAAGATCTTTCATGACCAAAGCTACCCCACTTAGCTAGCTATCATTATTCATCAAATTCAGAGCATTTTCTTATCTGGTTGTCTTTTGAATATATAAAATTTTATATAGAACATAAGTTATTTTATTTTTCTAGTAAAAAATTTTAAATATGAAACAAAGTTATCAAATTATATTTATGCATTAATCAAATTCTATCATGTTGAGTTGTTAACATTTCACTTTTCTTTTCTTTCATTTTATTTCTCTTTTTCAGTAAGCTAGGAATGAATTTAAATTCATCAACAAAATTATCAAAGATGTGTGGAAAAAATTGGAAGATACAAATGCAATTGAGCCAAATTGAGATGTAGGATTTGAGGACAATTTTGCTTGTGTTCAATCATTAATGAAAATTGATTCACCGAAAGTTCAAATTCTTGGAATTTGGGGCACGAGAGGCATAGGCAAAACTACCCTTGCTCGTGCTGTATTCAATAATTTTTCTTCTCAATTTGAAAGTTGTTACTTCTTGGAAAATGTGAGAGAAGAAACAAAAAAGGGTTTGACTCATTTGCGCCAAGAATTTCTTTCTATACTATTGAAGAAAAAAGATCTGGATATGAATGATGCAATGAAAGCAAAATTATCAAAAGAAGGCTACAAAAGAAAAGATACTTTATAGTCCTTAATGATGTGAATGAAGTCATGTAATAATTTATTCACAATACATGAATACAAAATTGGGAGATATTAAGATACAATGATCTGACCTGATGTTGAAGATGACGTAGCACAATCTTGCAGAGAGAAGTCAAGCCACAATACCCAAGAGCGAGTTCTCAGAGTAGGCAACCACTAGAGAAAGAGTTATTCTCGCAATTGAAATTAAGGCTCACATCAAAACAATTTATAGGGTTTTATTTTAATAATAATTATTAGTTATAATGTTAAAATAAAACCCTCAGATATACGTTAAAATAGTTTCCTATTTCATTATCTCAAGAAAGGAAGTCCATTAACTCTCTCTTAGTAATTAACTCTTAATTAGCAATCTGATGGGATAATTACTAATGCTCTTACGTTGTAAGTTAAGTCTCTACCTAGTGAGCTTGTGGATAATCCAACTCATCATTGATTATCCACAATGAATATAAACATAATCCATTCTTAGTTTATCAATTATAATATTAATTTCCTAATTACTCATAACAAGAGATTAATCTAATAGCATAATTAATGTTGATCCATATATTATTAAAATGTTCTAACAATCTCCCACTTAGATAGCATTAATTAAAGTATTGAGTCAATTAATGAATACATAATTATACAATTAACATTCACATAAACACGCGAATGTGTGCATATTTATAAACCATACAAAATTCAAAAATGAAACCACACACAAAGATCACTAAATCCGATAGGGAAACAAGTGATATTAACATTGTCATAAATTAGTTTCAATATCTAAATAGAATGGAATACAATATGATATTTGAAGCATCATATTACAATGCAAAAGTCCCTTAAGGACTTAACTCAGAAACTTAGTGTCAAATTGCACCACAAAAGCCCCTCAAGGACTCAACTCGTACTCCCACTAGACCCAGGCTACATCAAAATTCAACAAGACCCATATGAGTTATACGATTTGAATTACTCCTATAGGTAGGCCTTTATCAATAGATTCATCATCATGTGCTCACTGCAAATGTGAACCATGCAAGTTTGAGATAACAAAAATTCAGAAATGAAATCATGAATTAAGAATATTGAATTCAATAAGGAAAGCATTGTTATAAATGTCGAAAAAATTTCAATTTTGAATTATATCCAAAATTTTGGCATAACCAAAAAATGTTGAATCTGATAAGGAAACAAATGTTATAAGTGTCAAAATATACTAAAGTGTTCCTTAAGAACACAACTCAGACTCTCACCAAACCAACACATCAAAATTTGAATATACCTAAGAGTCATATGTTTCCAAAACTCTAATGGGTTTGTCTTAGTGAACATGTCACCCAAAATGAGTATGAGATTCATAGATCTTCTCTCCAATAAACAGGAGCTGAGTATCAAAATTTAATGCAACTGAAATTCTTGTAACTTTGAGAGAAGTGAACAATAGAGTCATGTCACAACAAAATGGTCAAGACTCAAAATATACACATAACGAAAATTAATTTCTTGATCATATTCTTTAACAAATGACAATCACAAAACTAGCAACATAATCTTCACTTATATATGAGGTAGCTATAAATTTCCATCTGACACTTCTCAACAAAATAGTTCCTTCAAAACATCATATAGATGTAATCAGAAGTGGGTTCAATATCATCAAAAAATTATGTATAATCAGAATCAGAATATCCCATTATTTCAAATTATTCAAATTTCTAGATAGTCAACATGCAATGTTTTGTACCCTGAAGGTACCCCATAACTGTCTTTGTAACCTTTCAATGATCACACCCATAATCACTTAAATATCTATCAAGCACACCAACAGGAAAAGCAATGTCTAAACATGTGCGCACCTATGCCTATATTAGACTATTAACAACAGATTCACATGGAACTTTGTCCATCATAGTTCTCTCTTCATCATTTAGGGCACAACAATTTAAACAAACTATCACCACTCTACACAAATGCATAACAAGGAATGCAAGAATACATATTAAATTTCTTCACCACTCATTCAATATATGTTGCCTGAGACAATCCAAGAATGCCACAAGATCTATCACAATGAATTTGAATTCCCAAAACAAAAGAAGATTCACCTAGATCTTTCATATCAAAATGACATGACAAGATTTGTTTTGTCTTATTTAATAAGCACATTGAGTTACTGGCTAATAGGATGTCATCCACACATAGCACATTCTCATGTAATTCTTCATCCAGTGATGTTGTTTTCAACATCCATTTAGTAACTTAGCAAGTTCCCACTCATTGTTATAATGTATGGAGGTAATTTTGCCATTCATAATCTTCAACCACTTAGATGAATGAGGACCTAACACAGCTTCATCAAAAGGAGACAAAATCTGTGTCATCAATAATGTCTGACTCAAATTCCTCCAAGTACACCATGTAATCATCTAAAATTGTAGGACTACAAATCCTCTATGATCAAATTAAATTAACGACTAGTTCTCCCATATCAGTTGTAGAAGCTTCCACAATAGGATCAACTGAATTCTTAACAAGAGTGTCATCTCTAATAGCATGATCCACAAGTAGAGATGACAATGATAGCATGGGTAAGATGGCATCCTCACAATGTAGATTGATTACTCTAGGAACATCACGCCCACTGTCCATATCATCCTCAAAATAAAACGCTCTATCAAATTCAATAACCCTAGTAGTATGATTAGGATAATAAAATCTGCATCCTCTAGATCTTGAACAATACCCAATGAAGCATCTGCTGATAGTCCTGAAATCAAGTTTCTTGAGCTGAGGATTATCGAGTCTTACCTCTGCTCTATGACCCTATACGCAAAAGTGCCTCAGACTAGGCTTCTTACTTATGAAAAGTTCATATAGAGCCTTTTCAACTGACTTACTTGGAACTTGATTTAGGAGATAAGTTGTTGTCTTATAGGCATCACCCCACAAAAACTTTGGTAAGGAAGAATGACTGATCATGCTTCAGACTATGTCCATCAATGTACAATTATGCCTCTCAACAATTCTATTTTATTGTGGAGTGCCAGGTTTAATATACTGAGCTTCAATTCCTATTGCTATAAGAATAGAGCAAAAGGTCTAGGGTTTCTGCCTGTTTTATTATACCTCCTATAATATTCACCACCTTTGTCTGATCTTACACTTTTGATTGCCTTCTTAGACTTTAATTCAATAGCAGCCTTAAATACCTTAAAGGTATCGATTTAGATGTTTTATGCAACAAATCCACCCATGGCAATAAGTGATATAAGTCCACTAAATTTACGTAGATCTAATCCAAAATATTCTCATATCTATATGCCCCTTTAAATTTGAAATATATTGAGAAGTTTTCCCATAATACATGCAACATAGGATTCAAAATTTGAGAAATCTAAATAACAAAATATTCCCTATCTGACCATCCTTTTAATCTCCCTTTGGAGATATGACCCTAATGCCAATGCCATAACATAAAAGAATTTTTCTTCAATTCTTCTTTATTTGTGTCCTATTACTGCATTAATAGATGTAGCAAGTGGATAATCAGGTTTAGCATTCATATTCAAATAACATAATCTATCCATCAATGAAACTGACTCAATAATAACATAATCAAGGACAATATTAATTCTTTCTTTTCCTTGCTAAAACTAAATAATCACTTATGTTTAATACAAAACTAGAAGTCAAATTCCTCCTTGATGAAGGAGTATAATCTACATTACATAAAGACAAACAATGTCCAGATTACAAGCTTAAGATTACAGTGCCTATATAGCTAATTGCAATCCAACTTCCTTCCACTCTAAGGATGGTTCTTTCTCATTCATTTAGGCACATCTTGTCTCTGAGCCCCTTCAATAGTTTCATATTTTAACCTTTATTATTCCTATTGCATTTCTTAGGTCTAAACAGTTTCTTGCCATAGGCCTTGCCTTCACTTTTCTTTCCTTTCAACTTTACATTTCCAACCTTGCTGGATGAACCATATGAAATGTAGTTTACTAATTGTACGTGAGAATTCACCTTCTTTATCGATTCTTCCTCTTAGGTCACTTTGGACATCATATGATCAATAGACCGCTTTGGCTCTTCAAAATTATAAGTGGTTCTCAAGACCCCATATTCAATAGGAAAGGATTATAGTACTCTATAAACCAATTAGCTCTCATCCAAGTCTACACCATAGGAGTTCAGCTTGTTGTAGTAATTAACAAGCTTCATCATATGCTCACACACTTCCGACACTCCATCATAGTGAGTGTTATCTAACAAAGAAAGATAATAGGCCATTTAAGTCTTATCAAACTTTCTGAATTTCCACTGACTGCTTTGAGATACTCAACTGTAGTGTCCTTCTTAGGAATACTTTGTCTAATAGTTTTCTCAATCGTATACTTAATGTAGTCAGACAAATGCTATCGGACTCATACCACTACTTATGGTAAGCCTTGTCAGTAGCGCTAAACTCAACAGTGAGATCCACTGGCTTAGGTTATCTCATAGCCAAATTTTCTTTGGTGATCATCATATACATATCAAAGGACTCAATCCAATTATCATAGTTTTTCTTGTTCAGAGTTTTCACCATAGACAGTTATTAGAACAAAGAAGCTGAGGGAAAATAAATAGGAAACATATAATTATGTCTTGGACACATATTTATAGAACAAAATTCCATAACAAAAGGGTTCAAACTATGATAAATCAAGAAAACTCATACACACTAAGGAAGCATATTATCAAGAAAAACAACACAAAATGCACCCACAATCTTCATATTGATAGGATACGAGAAACCATGAATGCATCAATCAACAAATCTGCTGACAAGTCACAAACAAGCCTTATCCACAAAATTATATTGACAATGTCACACCAATAGGGCATGTCCATCATCAATATAATCATACTCTCTACTGCTGGTTGCCTCAACAGTAACCTCTCCCTCAATGATTCAATGCGTGCTTTCTTGAGTAAATAGACAATAACCACAACATTGGGGCTTCATTAAGCCAACACTATCATGATTGGGCCCATGATAGGTAAATACACAACCACTAGATGAAGATGGGCCAATATGGCCCAAGAAAGAGTCTGTTTGCTCATTTTATTATTTTACGCACTGAATTAGGAACAAAATATTCACATATTATGCAAATAAATTTTGTTTTAATCCCACTGGGTATTGTTAAGGAGAGTGACTAATATATATTATTTCCTATCATGTATAATTATCTCACAAATTTTTTTTAGATCAAAACAATGTCATTACACTGCATTTTAAGGCCCTAAATCTCTAAGAAATTTCAAAACATGTACTTCCAAGCTCCCAAAAATTCTAGAAAAATCTTCAAAAAATAGGAAATGGAGCGTGGAGATAAACTGTAGAAATTTAAGGTCAAGAAGATGAGCACAAGATACACACACGCTTCAAATGTGTGTGGGCTTTGCCTTGCCCACGCGTCATAACTTCTTCTTCCTTCGGTGGGTCTACAATTCGAGTCATCTGACTTGATTTACGACCCATCATTCAACCCAACAAATTCTAACTTTTTGGGAAGCATTTTAGGCATTAAAATTTTCAGAATTTCATAATCTACAACTTCTCTATCTTATCTTGCCTAAAACACGATGAAATAAAAGATAAATGGCTCGAAAGTTTTGATTCTTCAAGCATTTCCGTGCTTCAATGGCGATTTTTGATATCACGAGTGTTAGGGGTTGAAATAGGTATCAAAATGACTATTATGTAATGGTCTACAAATCCCCTAAGCCCATTTTGTCCAACTCGCTCTGTACATCAAGTAATTTTGCTTGAAATTTTTAGGTCCTTTAGGCATTAATGGGTCAAAATTGGTCAACTCTTTTTAGGCTTCATACTAGGCATCATTTTGTTTGAAATATCCAAATCTACAAAACCCCTAATTTTGTTTCAAAAGAATCCTTAAGGTTTGCATTAATTTCATCTGAAAAGAAATTAAGGTTCATACTTGTTCATGCAATATTCAATACTGCACTCCCATAACAGCCAGCAAAATTTTAGTCTAACCTGAGGCTCTGATACTAATTAAAGTTATGCAATAATTTATTCGCAATACATGAATACAAAATTGGGAGATATTAAGATACAATGATCTAACCTAATGCTGAAGATGATGTAGTGCAGTCTTGCAGAGAGATGTCATCCCACAATACCCAAGAGAGAGTTCTTAGAGTAGGCAACCACCAGAGAGAGAGTTATTTTCACAATTGAAATTAAGGCTTACGTCAAAATAATTTATAGGGTTTTATTTTAATAATAATTATTAATTATAATGTTAAAATTAAACCCTTAGATATACATTAAAATAGCTTCATATTTCATTATCTCAAGAAAGGAAGCTCATTAACTCTCTCTTAGTAATTAACTCTTAATCAGCAATTTGATGGGATAATTACTAATGCTCTTAGGTTGTAGGTTGGGTCTCTACCCAGTGGGCTTGTGGATTATCCAACCTATCACTGATTACCCATAATGAATATAAACTCAATCCATTCTTAGTTTGTCAATTATAATATTAATTAACTAATTAGTCATAACAAGAGATTAATCTAATAGCATAATTAATGCTAATCCATATAATATTAAAATGTTCTAACAGTGAACACCTCAAAGCAACTAAAAGATTTAGCAGAATAAGTTCACTTGGGACCTGGTAGTAAAATCATTGTAACATGTAGAGACAAGCATGTTCTTATTAGTGGAGGGATTGATGTCATACATGAAGTCAAAGAATTGGACTATAAAAATTCACTTAAACTTTTTAGCTTAAATGCCTTCGACCAAAATCATCCCAAAATGGGATATGAAAAAGTATCTAAAAGGGTAGTTGTTTATGTTAAAAGCATTCCTTTAGCTTTGGAAGTTTTAGGCTCGCATTTTAAATCCAAAGATAAAACATATTGGGAAAGTGATCTTAGAAAGTTCCACAATTATCCCAACATGGACATTCTAAACTTTTTGAAGGAAACACAGTAGCTCATTCTATAGTAAATGCTGAACTCTCTTTCCCAAATTCAATTTGGACTTCATTGTTTCTCTTGTACCAATGTTATAGTCAAATGATGGAAAGCAACAATTTCTCATAACAAAGATTGGTCAGAGCATCATCAGTCAATTGTGTATCTTAGAGCAATAGAATGAGTTATGGTCATTTCATAAGGCTTTAGAATGAAATACTTCTTTTTCTTCCAAAAATAGAAAAAAGATCCTTATATTATGTGATTCTTTTAATACTAGACTTTCAGGGAAGTGCACTTCTGAATTAGTGCATCATGCCCACTATGTTTTTGTTCCTTTCACCTTGCTGATATACGTGTATCTTAGAGCAATGGAATGAGTTCATCTTATAATAGGATGATTTAATAACTTTTGTGCTTCTGGAAAACTGAATTTGCCATTATCAATCATTTTGTTAAGAAACACTAAGTTTTTGTCCAATTTCATATCCAAATATTCATAGTAACTTTGGGTAGTTTTTCTTCAATATTTTAAACAAAAATCTCAACTAATGTTTGGGTCAAATGAGACATTCCCTATCTCAAGCTACAAGTAAAACATAAAATTGCTCCATTGCAGTATTTGTAGTAGCGACCACAAAATGGCTACAACAAAATGACCAAATTGAGATTTTCAGTTGTTACTTGCTAACAAGATCCTATCAGCATTCAATTGTTTGAAATTTTCATAATTTTGAATGAATCTCATGCTCTCTAATTGAATTATGTTCTAAGTGATGTTTAGGTATATATCTTGTGTTCTTTTCCATCCTCATATAATGATATCATTGGACTAAAATTAGAATTAGCTTAAATAACTGTTATATATATAAATATATATATATATATATATATATAGTCTGGTGTTATATTATTTATACTTCAATCTATTAATCCTTTTGCCTACTTTTCCTACTTACCTTCTTTCTCATTTTTCCTTTAGCAAATCTTCAAACTATTCTGTCACACATTAATGTACAATACTCCTGACCTTATCAAGCAACTTCGATTATAAGAATCCAATCATTTTGCATACTCTATATTTGTTAATGTTTGCAATTTCCCTCATTACAGTAACCTAGAAAAACTAAGTGGTTAGGTATATATAGCTACTAGGTTTATTAATCAGTTCTATCTAGTCATTTTTTGGACCAAACAATTAGTGTACAAAGAATGTACACATATTGAACTTATTTAAAGTGACTCAACTAAACCATTATTGATCAATTTGGTTCGGTTCAGCTTAGATAGATATGGTGGTCTTAATCTTTTTATTTCTTGGTTAAGGTTTAATTAAGTTATTACTTATTAACTAAAGCTACTTGTATAAAACTATAATATAAAATGACTGTTATATTAACTTTTAAGCCTAGCTAAATGACTATATTGGTTTGATGTGACTAGTATGTTTGGTTTTCAACATTTTAAAAAATACATTCAATAGACAAATAAATGTAAATGGTTTAGCATAGACTTATAGTTCTTTGATACTCTAACTCCAAAGCTGTTGTAACACTTACGAGTAATCTCTTGGTCTCACTACTGCTGGTTTAAAGTGCAGAACAAGAATAAACAAAAATAGAGGACTTTATCAAAGATATGGAGAATCTGACTGATAGATTTCTTATTCTTTTATTGTTGCAGTACATGCTACTTGACATGCCTTTAAATAGTCTTTACAATAACAAAGTAACAAAATAAATTTAGAAATTAGTGGCATTATAAAAATAGAAAGTACAAAATCAAGGAATCAAAAAATCAAAACTAACTAAATCAGATTCAAATATTTTAGTTAAAGCTAATATCACAGCTACCAACATTTGAATCATTCTCTAACACTCCCCCTTGATTCAAAGTTGCAAACACCAAGTTGAAGTCTGAAATAAACATGCTTGTCTCTTGGAAGGGACTTGGTTAGAATATCTGCCATTTGCTCATTTATACCATAGTACTCCAAAGCAATAGAATCACTTGACACAAGCTCTCAAATAAAATGAACCTGAATGTCAATATGCTTTGTTCTTCCATGATAGGTTGGATTTTTTGTCATTACAATTGCAACTTTATTATCATAGTAAATTTCTATTGCTTCCTTCTGCTCTTGATTAATGTCTGCCAAAATTCTTCTTAACTAAACGGCTTGACATGTGGATGAAGTTGCAGCTACATATTCAGCTTTAGATATAGACAAGGCTTTATTGTTTGCTTCTTTGAACTCCAACAAATAATAGCTGAACCTAAATTAACAATATAACCAGAAGTGCTCCTTTTGTCTTCCAAACATCCTGCCAAACACTATCACTGCATCCAGCTAATTTGAACTCTCAAACATGATCATACCATAGCCCAAAATCAATTGTTCCACCAATATATCACAACACTCTTTTTACAACTCCAAAGTGATGCTTTGATGGATAATGCATAATTCTAGAAATAACTCCAACTGAAAACATAATATTAGGTTGAGTATGAGTTAAGTAAATTAAACCACTAACTAGACTTCTGTAATCTCCTGCATTTGCTTATTCAGTGCCATCATCAACCTGCAACTTCTCATTCAAATTCATTAGTGTGGTTGCAGCTTTGGAATTCAACAAGCTGAATCTTTTAAGTAAATCAGTAGCATATTTTCTTTGTGTCACAAATATACCATCTTTAACGTGTTTCACTTCTAATCTAAGAAAATAGTGCAACTTTCCTAAATCTGTCGTTTCAAATTTTTTCTTCATACAAGCTTTGAATTCATTAATAATAGAAGAATAAGAACCCATATAAATCATATCATCTACCTAAAGGCAAATAATAAGAATATCATTTTTACCTTTCTTCTTTACATAGAGGCTAGGCTCATTCTTTTTTCAGAGCCATTATCAAGAAAGTAAGAGTTTATTTTATTGTACCACACCCGCAGAGCCTGTTTTATTCCGTAAAGCAATTTTACCTTTAACTATGAATCCTTCAGGCTGTGTGACATACACATCCGCTTGTAAATCACTATTTAAAAATGTTGAATTAACATTAAACTAGAACACAGGCCATTGTAAATGTGCAACCAAGGCTAAAATGATTCACATCGTCTCAAATCATGCTACTAAAGAGAAGGTGTTATTGTAATCTACACTTTCTTATTATGAATAGCCTTTCACTACAAGCCTTACTTTGTATTTTTGTTTGCTACCATCCGCTTGAAACTTTGATCTAAAAATGCATTTAACTCTAATGGCTTTCTTGTCTTCAGGAAGATCCACCAATTCCCATGTATCATTCTTTTAAATTATTGTAAGTTCATTTCTCATTGCATTGCGCCATTCTTCTGCCTTTATTGCTTCTTCAAAGGTTGATGGATCAGTAATAAACAAAGCCTGTGAAGTCTCATAAATTTTAGCTAATGATCTGAATTTTCTTAGAGGAGTTTTAGCTTCAGATAAACCTGTGTTTGAAGAAAATAAGTTTGGTAAAGATAAGGCAAATGAACTTGAAGAATTTGATAGAGAGGCTATTGTATTTCATTTTGTAGAGCTTTATTTTCATTTGAAATTTCCAATTGAACACTATTTGAACTTTCATGCCAATTCCAACTTGCCTCTTCTTTAACAATAACATTCCTGCTAATAATAACTTTGTGACTAACAAGATTATACAACCTATATGCTTTAGATTGAGAGTTATAACCAACAAAAATATACTTTGCTAATTTGTCATTAAGTATGCTACGATTGTGTGAATCAGTCAAGCCAAAGGAAATACAACCAAAAACCTTTAGATGGCTTATCCAAGGTTTTCTCCTATTCCATTCCTCATAAGGTGTTTGATTTTGAACATACTATGTTAGTGATAAATTCAGTAAGTAGATAGCAGTTGCAACTCCTTCTGCCCAAAAAACATTTAGTAGTTCCTTGGTCTTTAACAAACTCCTTGCCATCTCAACAACATTTCAATTCTTCCGTTTAGCCACACCATTGTGCTTTAGTGTATTTGAAAGAGTCAATTATCAATGCAAGCCTTGCTCTTCCCAGAACTAAAGAAATTCATATGACAAGAATTCACCACCTCTATCAGTCTATAGTACCTTGATGCATCTCCCACTTTGCTTCTCAACAAGTACTTTAAACTACATA
Source organism: Delonix regia (assembly GCA_037074485.1). NCBI lineage: Eukaryota > Viridiplantae > Streptophyta > Magnoliopsida > Fabales > Fabaceae > Delonix > Delonix regia. The sequence continues at coordinate 27,899,090 of CM073459.1, read as the reverse complement.
GAGGCTTGAAATGTTTCTAACTTGCATTACAAGAAATAAACGCAACTCATGCGGCTATAGTCATCTATGAATAATAAAAAAATATTTGCTTCCATTAAATGAATTTGTTTGCATAGGACCACACAAGTCAGCATGCATAATTTCAAGAATACTATATGCCCTTCTAGACTTCCCTTTAGGAAATGGTCTTTTACATTGTTTCCCATATACACACCTCTCACATACATTTGGAGATTCAATTTTAGGCAACCTAAGGATCATTTCCTTTTGACTTAGTAATTTGAGGCCATTTACATTTAAATGCTCATACCAACAATGCTATAATCTAAACTCACTATTTTCTCTGACAACAAGTGCATGGTTTCTGACACTAGAAACTTCAAGTGGGAATAATTTATTTGGTGTCATAGGGATATTAACAATAATCTAATTTGACTCTTTATCCCCAATCACACATAAAGCTTCATCAAATAAAATAGACTACCCACTAGCCATGAGTTGCTCGACACTCAACAAGTTCTGAGATAATTTAGGAACTAAATAAACATTGTAAAGAAGCTTAATGTTATCGTCACCATTATTAATAGCCACAGTGCCTTTGCCATCTACTTGTATTTGCTTGTCATCTCTAAGTCTCACCTTCATCTTGTAAGACTCTTTAAGTTCCTTAAACAATGATTTTATTCCTGTCATATAATTAGAGCACCCATTATCAAGAAACCAAATGTTATTCAATTTTGTCATCTCTTTATAATAAGCCATGAATAGCTTGAGCTACTCCTCTTCTTGTTCTGCATAACTTACTTATTTTGGTATGTTATTGTTCCAACAGTTAGCTTTCACAAGCCTAAATCATTTACAGTGGTAGCCTTGAACTCCATTCTTGTAATTATTTTGCTGCTGTGTTTGATTAGGTCATCCCTGTCCTCTTCCACTTGTACCTCTCCAAAAGGATCTTCTTTTACCACATCCCTAATCAGCTGCCTCACTTTTTCCCATTTTTGGGATTGGATGCCTCCCCCATTTACATGAAAGGCCTTTTCTTTATTCTTTTCATCTTGCCTATTCAATTTTGCTTCATAAGATTGCAAGGATCCTTTCAACTCATCAAATGAGTAGGTAGTTAAGCCCTTAGACTCTTCAATGGCAGCAACTACAAGATCAAACATTGGAATCAAACTCCACATAACTTTTGTTATAATTATTTGATCATGAACATCTTTTCCAAAGGACCTCAATTGATTGACAATAGTAGCAACTCTAGTTAGATAATCTTACACTGATTGTACACTTTTCATATGCAAATTTTGAAAATCATGATAAAGAGATTGAAGCTTTTTAGTTAATACCTTTTAAGGAACCTTGAAAAGCTATTTGTAAAGTTCTTTATGCTTCTTTGGCTGTAGAAGATGCAATAATTTTTGAAAAAATTGACTCATGAACTACATGTTAAAGATAGAATTTGGCTTTAAATCATTCTTCTTGTTCTTTTTCAATTTGGCTTCTTTATATGGATCTATGTATCCATTCTCAACCAAGTCCCAAAGCTCCTGAGACTTTATCAAAGTCTTCATTTTAATGGTCCAAAATTCTTAACAGTCTCCCTTAAAGACTAGTATTAAAGGTTGAACCACATTCATGACATTGCTATTTGTCGCCATGAGTTGCACGCCCAGTTACAATTAAAATCAACTCTGATACCACAATGTTGGTTTAGAGTACAAAACAAGAATAAACAAAACGAAGGACTTTATCGAAGAAAATGTGAATCTAACTGAAATAGATTTCTTATTCTTTTTATCGCTACAGTCTTTACAATAACAAACTAATAAAATAAATTCATAAATTAGTGGAACTATCAAAAACAAAAAGCACAAAATCAGGGAACCAAAAAATTAAAACTAACTAATTCATATTTCAAATATTTCAATCAAAGCTAATATCACAACTGTCAACATTTGAATCATTCTCCAACAACTGCATGTAATTGCCCTCATCTACATTAAACTAGCTCTTATTATATCTTTTAGCATATAGATGAACATTCCATATGCCTCTAAGGAAGCCTGGGTATGAAAACTAAAGCAGATTTGGAATTCTTCATTATCTTGTATTAAGCCACATTTTTAAAACATACATTGTAAGGTTTAAGAGAATCCAAAGCATATCTGTAGTGTCACACCTTAAACTTCCGGAGTGCAACCAACATAGATAATAGGAATAACCCATTCCTGGAAGCCTATCAATATGTTTTTTGACCGAATTATAAATCATACAATAATGTAAAATCATGGAAATCTTATTACCAAGTAGATTAACAATCATAGATTTTTGTAGGAATTTTGGCAAAGTCTCCTCTGTAACTGAGGCCTCCCAAAATTTTTACAAATATTTACCCATAACAACAACATCCAGAAAAGATAGCTCAACTCTTAGATTAACCAATAACTGATAAACTAGAACAAAATAGGGGAATGGGGAATCTGACTGTGGTCATCCATACACGTATACAATTATTTACATTTTTAACAATTTACACTATTACAACAGTACAAAACCCTAGCATAATAGGGAATAAAATCCTCAGCAATACCAGTAGGGCTCTTCTAGCCCTCACGATTTGGAAACGGTTCTAGAAGGTTACTTGAAATTAAATAAAATATAAATGGGTAGCATTCCAATAATAAAACCATTACAATACCTTTAGGTATGCAAGGTTTTGTGTAATTTAATGCATAATAACCTCTCAAATGTCTAATACTATACTTGTTGGCATCAAATTTTTAAACTATTAGTACTCTATGAATCAACATTAAATCCTTACCATCATAAGCCATAAACATGCATTATTACAAGCAATATAACAATAATGATCATAGATTCATTTCCATGAAAATCAAGTCAGTCAAGGGTATATAGCTATTGGAAAATAAATTTATTAGTCGAGAATCCACAGCCCTCGGGAAACTTTATCATCGGTCAAAGGTACTTAGCCCTTGGATAATTTTATCATCGATCAAGAGAACTTAGCCCTTGGGTAATTTTATCATTGGTCAAGGGAACTAGCCCTTGGGTAATTTAAATCAAACGATCGCAAGGCATAAGCTCGCAATATTTAACACATCTAGTACTCACTTTTCTTCTAACTTTTTGTTAATGGATTTTGCATGGCATCGTATACAATTCATAATTCAAGACTAATCCAGTATAGCAAGCTATGCCACCATGTAATAATGTAAACAGTAAACAAACATCATATAACATGTCATACGGTTGGAAGAGTTACTGCTTACCTAGTGAGTGACATAGTCCAAAAGAACCTTGCCTCTTTTCTCTTGGTTATAAGATATTTCACCAAATAATCCCTATATCACAAAAGTATAATTTCCTTAATTCACCATCACCAATATGCATTAATTTAGGCTCATCCCAATGCCTCTTAACAAGTTCATAACTGGAAAAGATTTACTAAAAGTAACCAAAATATCTGCAATTCTCATACTAACCCATAATAGCAATTCAACACATCATTCAAATTATAAAGAGTTTTCTTCTTTTAGTTCATATCATTTCCATAACCAAACTCATGTTAAACCTCTTTCTCTACCATTAAAAACAATTATACCTTGGCCTTAGCTCATATTCCATGATTTCACCACATGACTTACTTAGTTTTTCCATCAATTAAATTCACTTCCCTATAAACTTACTAATTATTCAAATTCATCTCAAGTTTCCATACTTTAACTCTTCCTTTCACCTTTAACCAAGCTTAACCATGAAAAAACAATAAGATATCATTGCCTAAACATTAATAGTGTTCCTAAAATACCAACTTAAACCATTAAATTCTATAATTCTAAAATTCTCTGTAAAACCCTAAAAATTTTGAAAATTTTTAGTTTGGTCTCTAAGAGAACCAATCTCAAAAACCTATCCAAAAACATGCTTCCAAGGCTGAAATTCAAAGGGAAAGGACTAAAAATCCATCTACCATCAACATTTTCATGAAAAAACTGAGCAAAACTCACCAAAAAATCACTACAAATCCTCTCTTCTCGACTGCCAATAGAAGACGCTGGAAAAAGGATGTTGTTACCAAAAACTGCAAGATGTGGCAATGGGAGAAGAAGCTTAAAGAAGTGCTAATGTTTCTACAAACAAAAAAATGCTCAAGAAGAAGAAGAAGAAAGTGAGCAATTTGGTCAATTCACCTAGTAGGACACATGGCAGCACCAGAAAAATTCTGAGGGAGGAGAAAGATGGGTCTTGAACCCTTACCATCAAACTTTGGACACCAAGATCTTACCACTAAGTCATAGCTCATTATCTAATTAATAACATTCACCATGGACATTTATGCTTTTACTCTTTCTAAGAACAAAACTTTGCAAGTGTTACATGTAGGATAACCACATTACACTATTAAGAAGGAAGGAAAAAATATGTATGACGAGGATGTAGTATCTTCCTCAGATAAAGTTTAGGGCTAGAACAGGAAAGAATTGTTTTAAAGATGACCATTAGATTCTTGAAATTTAGGGTGAGTAGTATAGGAACAAAAATCCCTTGTTTATGCTATATTTGACAAATTTTCTTACCAAGTTAAAAGTTGTTGCTTCTTAGAAAATGTGAGAGATGAAACTAAAAAGGGTTTGAATCATTTGCTTCAAAAACTTCTTTTTGAATTATTTTCAAGTAAGAAGAAATTTTCCTTGTGACTTGGAGAAAATTATATATAGATATATATAATTAAGGAAACTGATGTATTAAGGATAGAAATTAGATAAAAAGGAAAATTAATCACAGGACACAACATTAGCTTAAATATTAAGTTGGTTCAAATGAGACTTGAAGATGAGGCTAGATCAGTAGGTCTTAAATGCCTTATGCAACCAGATACTCAAGTTTGAACCCTTTGAGGGCCTTCAACGGCATAACTCAATCTTTTTTAGTTAGTGCCACTTATCCCTTACTTGAATTTACTAAATTTCCCCTCTCATAATTTTTTTTTCTCCTCACACGTACTCTCTTCGTCGCGTAAATATTATCGTCTGACAAGCACTGGCAGAAGACTTCTCCTCCCTCATTCATGATCCCATCCTGATCTATTCTTCTATGTTGTTCTTACTAGGATTTTTGCTATCGCCAATTGTTTTTTGGCATGCTTTGGACTAGAAATTTCTAGATTTTCAATGAAGAGATTCTCTTCTTCTTGTTGTCAATCTTATAGTATGATAAAGTGAGAATTTCATAAATTTCCTTGTGCCTTCGCATTATCATTGGATTTCTATCAACATCTGCATTTTTTTTCAGTTTAAAATTAAGGTTTTAGCTCTTAATTTCTGTAACCCTTAATGGTAAGATGGTTAGGGTAGAAACGACGTAAAAATATAAATTTCTACCTTGTTTAGTGACCAATAAACATCAAAGGAGGAAGGGAGTTGACCATTGAGAGTGAATCGTTAAGGTAATTTTAGTTTTAGTGAAATTACATCCCTTTTAACTTTATTGTGTTATCAAGAATTTATGAATATGGATTTTGTGCCAAGAGAATGTTTGGAGTGAGATTCAATTTTGATTGGAGATAAGAAATGAAATTGGAAGAGTACAAGATAGAATGGCAGAAAACTATAGTATAAATCATGGTGTAGTGAATTTTGAAAAAAAAAAAAAGAATTAAAAAGAAACTAAGTAATGGGAATTGATCATCTTTTTACTTAGTTATTTAATTATTGTTCCAATAGTGATGAGAAAAGTGAAAAAAAAAATCCTTATTTTGGGCATGTTAAATGGTATGTATTTGTGTATGTGGATCACTTGTTATTGCTAAAAAAAAATATATTAGGATAATGTATAGAGGTTCAAAATTATAGATTTATGTCTTTTCGATTAACATGGTGATGATATTTCATATGAAGGACTAAAACATGATGAGAAAGTAAATTATTGGAAATAGTGTTACCCTTATATTAAAGCTCTCATAATTCTAAGGACGACAAATGAAATCTTTAAAGTACCAAATTATAATACTTATTCTAACGGTTGTTAATGCAACGAGTAGAAGAGTTTAGTTGAAATCCTTACTATGTTAATTGCATGTGAATTGAAGTTTCCTTTGCATTTCAATTTTATAGGGAATCAACCGTAAGTGAACTTCACCCTGGGTGAGGAGTAAAGTTAGGAATAGCTAGAATTATCCTTTTCAAAGGTAAGCAGTAGCATTCCTAACAGTATTGTATATTACATTTGCATATTTCTTTAAAGGTTCATGTTGGCATTCCTTCATATATAGTTTCATTTTGTTTGTGAACCCTATTCAAAGCAACTGAAATAAATTTAAAAGGAATGTAGTTCATGTTCATTTACAGAATGAAAGATGATGCAACGTGAGTAATAGTGTTCCAAGTTCTTTAAGTGAAGTATCTCATTCACAGGTTTCTTACGGTTAACACTATCTTGCTTACATTTTTATGTTAATGTAAGAAGTTGTTCTTATCCTTTCAAAGTTCAGTTTTAAAAGGATTTTAGTCTAGTCCTGTTGATTTGTTAAATATTCCTAGATATGTAGACTGAGTATTGTTTTTATTGAAATATCGATACTTATTCTGACAATGTTTATATTGAAAGAAGAAAAACCATGTATGAAAACTTATTTAGATTTAAGAAGGACTAGTCTAGGATGAATGATTTAGCGTAAGCTTATGACTCATAACCATATGGTTAGTTTAACCGTAGGCTATGTGCCTTCGACTAACTATGAATAACCAAAGGGTTGTGTGTCCTCAACCAATATTGATTACCTGGAGAGCTATGAGCTCTCGATAGATAATTATAATGCATGGGTTGGGAGCCTAAGATAGATGTTTGATGTCCTTAATAGTCCTCCTTTGAATTTGGTTTCTAAGCCAACTATTTTTCGTACTAAAAGTAAGTTTTTTTTAAAATGTATTTTATTAAGATTCATGCATATTTGATAACGTGTAGTATTCTACACTCGTAGATACTATTTTAAGGTCTCGACAAATGGTTAGGACTTCATGGTTGCGTGCCTACAATAGACGACTTATATTCCATGATGGTCCTCTTAATTATTGTTTATGGTATGCGAATGAATTATTTTCTCGTATTTAATGTTGAACAAAAGCTTTTGCTATCAGTATTCTAAAAAGAAAATTTGATGCCAGCTTTGATAGTTTATGAAGTTTCCTAATGGATGTTACTTACAGTTACTATTTTTGAATTGATACAGTGATGACTATAGTTTCACCAGATTTATTACATAATTACTTTCTTAACTTTTTTTGTTGTTATATTGTATTATTATGTCTTTATATGATGCTACTTGTTGACTTTTATCTTCTTCAAATGGTCAGATAGAGTCACTCTCAGGATTAAAGGATATGACTCAGTTACTGGTATGGCCTATATTTGTCCCACTAGGGCGAGATCTTTCATGCAATATATGTAACTCTATTATTAGGGATTTGATTTATGTAGTAGAAACTTAATATGTTTTCAAATGACCACAGGCAAGGCTTCCACCTGTTTAGTTATTTTAAAAAAAATTAAGAGTGGAGCACTCTTTATTGTTAATAGGTATGAGCTGGTAGGCATACCATTGAAATTTCAAGAGATCCTTATTACAGTGGAGACTTTGTCAAAATTTCTATAGAATTTAAGCCTTGAGAAAACCTTTGACTCTAATTTGGTAAATGGAAATTCCAACATGATGTTTCCTGATTATCTTAATTTTGATGGATTATTGTGAGATTATTTGTTTAAGCTTGCAGAAGCGGGGTTGTCCTTATTATTTATGCCATTTACACTCCAAGTTTTGGGATGTGACATTGGGAGACCTTTGTAGTGTCACTAAGCAATTGTTCAATGAAGAAACTCAAAGGAAAGATTTTGGGACACATAATTCCCAAGCCCTTGTCATAAAGAACAGGGGAAGAAGTAAAAGCAAATGACTTTCTTAAAAATCAAAGATTGATCGCAAACTTTGTCTAGGAAAAAATTCAATTGCTCCCATTGCAGCAAAGAAGGACACATCAAAAGGAATTGCAAGGCTTGGAAGAATAGAGATAGGAAAAATTAGAGGAATCAAGGAATAACTGATGAAAAAAATTTCATAACCTTTTGGACAAAAGGGGAAGTGGTGATCTTTCTGTTAACGAGGAAGAGTGTCATGTTGTAGATTCATGTGCGAAATGGTTCATTAGCTTAAGCACTTCATATCATGTCACTCCTAACAAGGAATTCTTTATCATGTACAAAGCAAGAAACTTTGGCAAAGTAAAAATAGGTAATAGTAGTAATGCAGACATTGTGGAGGTTAGTGATGTGTGCATTCAGACTAATTTTTGTTGCACAGTGACATTGAAGGATGTGTGATATGTGCCAAATTTACACTTGAATCTGATATTCATGCATGCTTTGGATCAAGCTAAATACCACAGCAACTTTGTTAATGGCAAATAGAAGCTTTCCAAAGGCTTGTTGGTTGTTACTAAGGGAATAATGTCGAATACACTATATAAGACTCAAGTTAAGCAGATCGGATGGCTGAATGCAATTGAAAATAATGCTTCACCAAATTTGTGGCATAGAAGACCAGTTTATTTAAGTGAAAAGGATTGCAGATTTTAGCTAGGAAGTCCCTTATTCCTTATGCCAAAGATACAATGCTAGATCTTTATTATTATTGTTTATTTGGCAAGCATCATAAGGTAACTTTCAGCAAAATATTGAAGCTGAAAGAGAATATTTTGGATATGGTTTACTCTGATGTATGCAATCCTTGTTATTATTGTTTATTTGGCAAGCATCATAGGGTGACTTTTAGCAAAATATTAAAGTTGAAAGAGAATATTTTAGATATGATTTACTTTGAGGTATGCAAACCTAATGAGGTAGAGACTCTAAGTGCTAATAGTTACTTTGTAACGTTCAATGATGATGCCTCATGAAAGGTGTGGGTGTGTTTCTTGAAGAGGAAGGACCAGGTGTTTCAATACTTTAAGAGGTTTCATGCCATGGTGGAGAGAGAAACCGTGAAACCTTTAAAGTTTCTTTGGAGCTATAATAAGGGTGAGTATAGTTCCTATGAATTCAACAGCTATTGCATTGAACAAGACATCAGGCATGAAATGATGGTTCTTTTCACCCTACAATATAATGGTGTGGCTGAAAGAATCAACAGAACCATTATAGAAAAAGTTAGATGTATGTTGAGAATGGTTAAACTGCCTAAGCCATCTGGGGTGAAGCTGTTCAAATGACATGCTACTTGATTAATAGATATCTGTCTCCTTTGGGCTTTGATATTCTTAAGAGTGTATGGTCTGGACATGATATTAGTTACTCTTATTTGAAGGTATTTGGATGCAAAGCTTTTGCTTATGTAAGTAAGGAGCAAAGATAAAAGTTTGACACGATGGCCACTCCTTGCATATTTATGGGCTATAGAGATAAGGAATTTGGCTACAGGTTACAAGATCTAAGAAAAAGGAGGATTATTAAAAGCAGAGACATAGTATTTTGAGAGCTAGAAAATATGACGAATTCTGCAATTCCAAAGAAAATCGATGAACTTGGTGGTAAGGTTGATTTGACATTAGTCTCTCCTACCAGAGATAATGCCAATGAAGGGAGAAAGTTACATGAACAAGGGGTTAATGATAAGCTAGCTATAGATGTTACTATTGATGGAGAAGATGTTGAGTAGAGGGAGTAAACTACTACATCACAGCTCAAGAGATCTAACATAAAGCATTATCCATTTAGCAAGTACCCCAGTTTGGAATATATTCTTCTCACCAATTAGAAGGAGTCAAAGAGATTAAAAGAAATTTAAACTCATAAGGATAGAGTCTACTGGATGAAAGCCATCTAAGAAGAAATAGATTCCATATGAAGAACAACACTTATGAGCTTGTGGAACTTCCTAAAGGCAAAAGGGCCTTAAAGAATAAATGGGTGCTCAAGCTTAGAAAAGATGGTAAAAAGCTCATGAAGTATAAGGATCACTTAATTATGAAAGGATTTAGACAAAAGCAAGGAATAGATTTTGGTGAGATCTTCTCTCTAATTGTCAAAATGAGTTCTATTCAAGTTATACTCAGATTGGTAGCTAGCTTGGATTTAAAGCTTGAGCAGCTAGATGTAAAGACTATATTTTTCCATGGAGATTTAAAGGAAAAGATCTACATGGATTAACCAGAAGAATTTAAGGAAGCTAGGAAAGAGCACATGGTTTGTAGATTAAAGAAGAGTCTATACTAATTGAAGCAAGCACCTAGACAATGGTACAAGAAATTTAACTCAGTTATGGTGGATTATGGTTATACCAGGATTGATGCAAATTATTGTGTATCTATCAAGAAATTTTCTAGTGATAAGTTTATCATCCTTCTATTGTATGTAGATGATATATTGGTAGTGGGATGCGAAGATGATTAGTAATTTAAAGAATGAGTTATCTAAGTCATTTGATATGAAAGATCTAGACCCTACAAAGTAGATTTAAATTATGCAAATTTTGCAAGATAGAAAGGTTAGAAAGCTTTGGTTGTCACAAGAACGATATGTGGAACAGGTTCTAGAAAGATTCAACATGAAGAATGGTAAGCTAGCAAGCACACCAATGGTTAATGACTTTAAACTCAGTAAATGAAGTTACCCCACTACTGATGGATGAAATGAAGGAGATGGCTACTATACCTTACTCCTCTGTAGTCAGGAGTTTGATGTAAGCCATGGTTTATACTTAGACCAAATATCGCTCACACGGTTGGAGTTGTTAGCAGGTTCCATTCAATCTAGATAAGGACCACTAGGAAGCTGGGAAGGGGATATTGAAATATCTTAAAGGTAGTTCAAGAATGTGCTTGAGCTTTAGAGGATCAAAACTAATTCTGGAGGGTATGCTAACATAGATATGGCAGGTGATCTAGATGGCAAAAAATCTACCTCTGGATTCTTATTTACTTTCAATAGGAGATTAGTGTCCTAGTAATCAAAATTGCAGAAATGTATTGCCCTATCCACTACTGAAGCAGAGAATGTTGCAATGACTGCAGCCAAAAAAGAAATGCTTTAGTTGAAAAGATTTCTTCAACAAATGGGAATGAAGTATAATAGGTTCGTTATTCATTGTGATGGTCATAGTGCTTCAAATTTAAGCAAGAATGCAATATACCATTCATGTACGAAGCACGTTGATGTCAAATATCATTGACTGTGTCAACCAGTAGAAGACCAATAGTTCTATATGGAAAAGATTCACATTGATAAAAATCTCACAGATATAATGACAAATGTTGTGCCATGAGAAATGCTAAACTTTGTGCTGAGTTGATCAGCATAGATCTTAGATGATTGCTTCTCAAATTATTTACCCCTTTGGCTGGTAAGGGAGAATTGTGGGGTCTAGCCAAACATCAAATGTCAAAGTAGATAAACTACTTTTTTGAAATTTAGTGGTACTACAATGTGAAGTCTAGCAACATAAGCTGAAAATGTTGAAATGTTGCACATGTGAGTTTGAAATATGCATCTTATGCATGCGCAAGTGAACCACTTGTGAACAATAGACCAAATGGTATGGTGTCTTGCATGACTTTGAGCTTCTATAAATAGGAGTTCACTCTTGCCCATTTGGATTATCAAACAGCAAAGAGTTTAGCTACATATTGAGTAAGTGAGAGAGTTCTTCTTTGAGTGTAAGAGAAATACAAAGTATGATTAAATCCCAGAGAATTTAGGGTGTGGAAAAAATACACCGGGGATATTTTTTTGGGTATCACTTCTATTACTTCTTAGTATTCTAATTACTATAAAATTGTAGTCTTTGAATAGAAGGGGTCTCACTAGAAAACACTATATTTACCTCTTGTGTGAGAGTGTGGAAAGGATATTTTATAATTATCCTAAATATAATGAAGTATTTTTGGAGTTTGTCCCATAGTTTTTCCCTTGGTGCTTAGAGGTTTTCCACGTTAAATTTTGGTATACCTTCTTTGGTTGCTTTGCACATATTTTATTTTTGTTGTGTTGTTTTACTAGTAGATTTAATTCTATCAAGCCTATTTAGTACACATTGCCACATTGGCATAATGATAATTTACATTGAATCAATCTCATAGCCCAATATACACATCATTGGAGACTGTATTCTCCTTAAAATCTATGCAAATATCCCCTCATGTATCTTTTTGTTCAATAATTGTGTAAAATTGGATGAGTATTTACCTTCCTATATTATGAAACTAACTCACTAAACAAAATTTAAGCATGGAGTTGTCAATGTTTGTTATTCAGGAAGCAGAGTTCCAAAGTGTTTCAGATATAATCAGACGGCTAAGGCTTCCATTACTGTTGTACTTGCTCCTCCCTTTGACCAATTATTGGGTTTCATTTTTTGCCGCATTCTTCCTCAGTTCTTCTCAAAGGGAAAATGTTTCGTTTGCCATGATTACTCTCAAGATGTTAAGAAACACAAATTCTACACCACATTTCACGAGAAGAGATTTTTAAATGAATTGAATTCAGATCATGTTTTTCAATGGTATAAGCCACAAAAATTAAAGCACGCTCAAAGACGTTTTGATGTGGGTATCACTCCTAAGTTGGCATGTGAATTCTGCATTAGATGTTATTATGATTTTGTGCCTTTCCAATCTGATGGCTTGATAAAAGCATATGGGGTCTGCCCAATATATGCCTTAAAATATGATAATATCATTTGAGAAATGGTATTACAGTTGAAGTTGAGTTTGAAACCAAAGAGGCATGGAAATATTGATGTTCATGAACAACTAACTCCAACAAAGAAGCTGAATGAATCTTCTATCGTTCAACCTGTTCATGCAGGATCGTAGTTGGAGTTGGCCATTGATGAGTTAATCTTTCACTCCAAGCAACTGAAATTTATACGCAGCTTGAAATGAAAAGCACCAAGAGAAATACAGTATCTCTAATAACTTTACAGGTACCTCTACCATGTTTATGAGAATTAAAAAAAAAAAAATCTTTGATACACAGGAAACTATCGTTATATTATATACGGGAATGTGTGAGAAAATATTTAGACATAATTCATGACTTGATTTTCTTTTTAATCAAAATTAGACTATGATTTATTTCCAACTTGTTGCCATAACTATGTTTCTTCGGAAAGAATTTAAGTGGTATTTCTTTATATGTCCGGCGTATTCTCAATGCAGTAAGTGCTTTCTTTTTGGCTGGTTACATGGTATAGTTTTTGCTTATTTTCATTGCATTGCTGACTTGTGTTCACTGTCATTTGTGATGTAGTTAGACTTAGACATTGTTTGAATCTAACGTTGTCATAATCTAATCTCCTAGCACAAGTGTCGTTCATATTTTGATTCATTTCATGCCCTTCCTCATAACTACATCCATTTTTCTAATCCACTATTGAAAAGTGTGTATTTCTATTGTGTTTCATCATCTGTCAAAAATAGAGGAAAGAAAGAACCATGCAATGACTACTAGTAGTCTTGGATAAGCATAAATTATAGACACACTCCCTCTGAGAATGGGACACAAAAGAATAAATAATTATTATCTATAGTTGTCAAACTCACGAGTTTATTATCAAAATTTACGAGTTTACAATTATACATAAAGAAAATTAGATAACTCAATGTAAACTCAGACTTAGTACAAACTCTGATAAACTCGCGAATTGTATTATTGAGTCTACCGATTTACGATTTTAATGTGTCAACTAACTTGTAAAGTCAACAACATAATAATTTAAACTCAAGGCTAAATAAAATATAGATAAATTTCTTTTCTATAAAACATTTACAATTTATTTTATCACAAGTTTGAATATACATAAAAAAATAATAAAATTACATTCAATAAGTACTTATTAAAAAAATAAAATAAATATTATTTAATTATTTATATTAAATAATTATTTATGTATGATTATCTTAAGATATTCATATTAAGTATTATAAATTATAAAATATCAATAGTATTCGTTTAATTAAATATAATTTGAATTACGTTTGAATAATTATATCTACAATATCATTAAAAAAATCTAAGATTGTTTGCAAGTACAATTTCCATATCTCTTCCTCAACACAACAAATTGAGAAACCGCGTTCTGTATTTTCATAGAAAATTGAAGCCTTAATTACTCCATCGTCACAACTAATATTCTCCACTAATTTGATTAAAATACCCTGTCGTGGCGCGCAAATGCATATTTGCAATTTGGTGAAACATTCTCTATTATTCATCCCAAAAATTACATAGAATAAACTTAAGACCTTATGTTATTCAACATCGACCTTCAATCAATTTACCGAATGTTATTTTTTTCTTTAACCATAAATTAAATATATTATAGCCATACATACATATATATATATATATATATATATATTCTTCAGTTAAAATTTGAACTTGAAATTTTTCTAGGTAAAGAAGCAACTCATCGGGCTTCTAGTCGGGAAGACATTGATTTGACGAACTAATTACAACGTATCGACTTGGAGTATTAACAGGACAAAAATGAAAGGATTTTTTATTTGGAGTCCTCAAAAATTCGTATTCAATGTAGAATTTTCAACCCTTCGTGGAAGTTGTTCCTTACTTTACGCAACGAATTTCCGCCTATTAAATATGGCTCATTAGTCAAAGTCTCCCAAGACTTAAAAGCATACTGCTTATTTCTTTTAAATATGACAAAAACTCCCAGAAAAAAAAGAAAGAATCAAAACTTTCTTTTTCTTGGAAATCTCGGAATAGATTACTCCAATATTCCTTATTAATTAGCACAATACTGGAACATTTTAATTAGTAATGGTGTCCAATTTCGTGAGACAAAACTTTTATTGCTTTCACCGAAAGGTGCCCAATTTCATATTGATGTACTGAACAACTCCCATAGAAAAACTAAAAACAAAATACACCTTAATCCTGTATATTTCTTTCTGTTAATTATTTTATTAATTTTGTATAGAAATAGACAAAAATGATAAAAGTCCGGAACCCATTTTGCACTATAGCTTCTACTCAAATTGTATCTATTCCTCTCCAAAACAGATGAAAAAAATCAATGGAGAGGAACGGAGAGGATTCCCAAAAAAAAAAAAAAAAAAGAATGCTTCTCCTTCTTAATCATAACTATTATTAGACTAATATATAACAACATTAATTCATGAAATTAAATTTTTATTTTTATTTTTATTAATATAATAATAACTATTACAGAAACTCAATTATTTTATTAAATAAATAGAAGAATTTATTTATACAAAAAATAAATTAGGGAATAATACAATTTCATTGAATTGAATACATTTTATTTCACTCAAATGATATACAAATTTTAAAATATCTAATAAAAATTCTTCAGCTGTCATATGTTATAAATTGTTTATATTGCTAACAAACTTTGATTATCAGCTTAATTTAATATTTAAAAGTGCATTTTGAATTTACAATTTTTTAAAACATTTTAATCACGATTTCTTTTGTTGAAATGACATCACGAACTTGGTTCGTTGGTTAGGGACATTCACGCTACCATAGTCCAAAGCTACTTTCTATCTACCATGCATCTTTCAAATTAAGGAAGGTGCAATTCGAATTTGGTGTCACTATTTTCTAAGTCCACTTTTGAAACATTGCGTGTGGTCCTATGAAAAAGCAATATAAATATAGGAAAAAGCAAAACAACCTTGAAAAAATGACCCCATATAATGTAATACTAATTGAAGGTTTCTACTTTACATTTACACATCGAATTTCTAACCCCTGTTCTTTAGTCTGTAAAAACTTAAATGTGGACAATGGCTCTACAGTCTCAGACTCAAAAGCATACTCTCTGATAGCCTTCGCTGTGCGTCTTTATCATAAAAATTCTTTGGCTGAGCTGAACACCAATTCACCATAGCGAAGCAAACCTGCCAATTCATGTTAGCCAGTCCAGCCCGGTAATATTATGATAATCTTCCTCATCCTTTAACAACTTCAACCATATTTGCTTCATGCTACTACTTTAGTTCTTGAAAGTTATTCTCTTCTTTTCTTTTCTTTACTTCTGTCTTGACTTTATTACCTGCAGTAGCTGAATTACTGCACTCTTTTGAGGGACCAAGATTTGCATGCTTGGGTCGAGGGATTAGAGTCCAGACCAGAACTATCGGGAATACACTAGTAATGCCTTCTTCATCATCATCATCATCTTCTTCTCATGTTCCTCAGAAAAAATATGATGTTTTCATCAGCTTTAGAGGTCCGGACATCAGATATGGTTTTCTTAGCCACTTGACAAAGAAATTATGTCAAACGCATATCGATGCCTACGTTGATGATAGACTTGAGAAAGGAGATGAAATAGCATCAACACTTTTCAATGCAATAGAAGGATCAGTGATTTCATTGGTCATATTTTCAAAAGATTATGCTTTCTCAAAGTGGTGCTTGGATGAGCTTGTGAAAATCATGGAATGCAAGGAAGTTAATGCCCAGATTGTAATACCAGTTTTCTACGATGTAGATCCATCAGATGTAAGACACCAAAAAGGTTCTTATGGAGATGCATTAGCGCAACATGAACAAAAGCTCGTGGTTAACATAGAGAAGCTACAAATTTGGAGGTCTACCTTGAAAACAGCTGCCAACTTATCTGGTTATCGTTATTCATCAAATTTTGAGTAAGTTTTCTTTCCGATGAAATCTTTGGTGTAATGTCAAAAGTAGTTACACTAGTGTAATTATTACATGACATAGACAATAACTTGTCAAAATATATTAATTGTATGACAATTTAAAATAATTTGTCACTTTTACATTTTAACCCCAATTTTTTAAAATTTTATTTATGAACTTCAAATTTTTTAAATCTTTACCCATCAACCTTTTATTTCTTAGTAACTATACATAATCATCAAGTTGAGCTTATAAAAATCAAACTTAAATTTGGACCCAAGAAAAAATTTAAGCCTATTTTTTAATTAAGTTTTTCTATTTTGACTTTTATCCATATTTTTTGAGTCAGGTCAAGTGGGCTTTTTCTAGTCATGATCTAGTCTATTTGTTACTTAAAATTTGATATATATAATATACTTAATAGTTATTATTACTTGTAATATTATATATAGGAATGTTATAAATACAAATAACTTGTTGTATTGGCATAAATCCTTTGGATAAGGGGTATTAGTTTTGTTTGTTTATCAAAATATCACATTACACTAAGATTTTTTTAAAATAATAAATTTTGTAATATTAAAAAAGTATTAATTCAAGATTTTTGACTCAAACCATGCTTTTAAAAAAGCTCAACCTGCCTGTTTTATAAAATGTGTTTTTTTGTTTGGACTTTATTTTTTGGGATTAACTTCTTGGGACGAACAAATTTTTTAAATTATGATCAAATTTATTAGTAACCACCACAAACTAAAAATTAGTTTATAAATTGAAAATAAGGATAAAATTAAATATTTAAGGAGTTACTGAAAATATAAATAAAGTATAGGAGTGAGTTTAAAGATTTATTAACTAATATTGTTTGTGGGAGTTATTGAAAAAAAACAAGTAGATGAGTTAAATTGAAAAATCCAAAAAGAGTTTAGGGTTTACAAATATTAGGGTTAAAATATTAATGCAACAAATTAATTACTTTAATTAAGTTGGCATATAGTTATCATATTTTAACATGTTATTGTCATGTATCTTCTTCTCAATGTGCCAATTATAATGGTGCAACTACTTTTAATATTGTACCAAAGAATTTACTTTACTTTTTTTTATGGTTGGTTATTGAATATGTTATTTTATATAGTACATATTTTCATAGTTTTTCATCAAAATGATTTAAATATGAAACAGACATCAAATTATATCTACGCATTTATCAAATTCTATAATGTCTAGTTGTTAATTTTAATTTTATTTATTTATTTTCTTTCTTTCTATGTGCTAGGAATGAATCTAAACTCCTTGATGAAATAGTCAAAGATATCTTGAAAAAATTGGAAGATAACGACCCAATTGAGCCAAATTGCTTTGTTGGATTTCATGAAAATTTTTCATGTGTTGAATCATTAATGGAAATTGAGTCACGAGAAGTTCGAATTCTTGGAATTTGGGGCATGGGAGGCATAGGCAAAACAACCCTAGCACATGCTATATTTGACAAATTTTTTTCCCAATTTGAAAGTTGTTGCTTCTTAGAAAATGTGAGAGAAGAGGAAAGAAAAATGGGTTTGAGTCATCTACGCCAAAAACTTCTTTCGGAACTACTAAACCAAGAAAGTGTCCAAATGAATGATGCAATGAATAAAGCAAGATCCATTAAGAGAAGGCTACATCGAAAAAAAGTTCTTATCGTCCTTGATGATGTGAACACCTCAAAGCAACTAAAAGATTTGGCTGGAGAACAACTCTACGTAGGACCGGGTAGTAGAGTCATTGTAACAAGTAGAGACAAGCATGTTCTTATTGGTGGAGGGATTGATGCCATACATGAAGTTAAGGAGTTGAACTTTGAAGAATCACTTGAACTTTTTAGTATAAATGCCTTCAACCAAAGTCATCCCAAAATGGGATATGAAAAGCTATCAGAAAGGGCAACTGTCTATGCTAAAGGCATTCCTTTAGCTTTAGAAGTTTTGGGTTCACATTTTCATTCTAGAAATGAAACATATTGGGAGAGTGAACTAAAAAAACTCCAGAAGTATCCTAACATGGACATTCAAAACATATTGAAGGTGAGTTATGATGGACTGGATGAAAGAGAAAAGAACATATTTCTTGACATTGCTTTCTTTTTCAAAGGAGGATGGAAAGATGAAAGTACAAAGGTGCTAGATGCTTGTGGTTTCTATGCAGCTAGTGGAATAGACAACCTTGTGAATAAATCTCTCATAAAGATTTCATATGGAGAAGTTATAGAAATGCATGACCTGATACGAGAAATGGGTGAGCAAATAGTTCGTGAAGAATCTATCAAATACCCTGAAAGACGTAGCCGATTGACAGACTTGGCGGAAGTTTATGACCTACTAAAAAATAACATGGTATGATAAAGATACATGTAATTTTCTTATTTTATGGAGCAATTTTAAACAAAATTGGTAACATTTTGATTTTGTTTTTATGTTTGGGAAATGGTGCAATTGAAGGGATTGCGTTGAATGTGGATCAAATTAAAGATATACAATTGAGTGCTGACACTTTTACTAAGATGAGAAATTTAAGAATTCTCAAATTCAATTCTAGTAGTGATTTTTACGGGAGATCTAATATAGGCATTTCTTTTGGCCTTGAGTCGTTTTCTCATAAATTAAGGTACTTTCATTGGGATAAATATCCTTTGGAGTCATTGCCATTAGGTTTTTGTGCTGAGAGACTTGTTGAACTTTGCATGGAGGATAGCCGTGTTAAAAAACTATGGGATGGAGTACAGGTACTTATGTTTAATGTATGTCTTGGTCTTTAATCTAATTAAATTATGAGGACTTTACCAAGTAATATTTCTCTATTAATTGTTACAGGATCTTGTGAATTTAAAGATAATAAATCTAAGTGGATCTAGACAGCTGATGGAGTTGCCTGATTTTTCTATGGCACATAGTCTTGAAAGAGTAGATCTCTCGGATTGTACAAGTTTGTGTAGTGTTCATCCATCTATCTTATCTCTCCATTCGCTTGTTGATTTGGTTTTATCGGGGTGTGAAGAACTAAAGAGTCTTCAAGGTGAGACTCATTTACAATCTCTCGAATATATAAGTGTTGGACAATGTAGCCTTGCAGAGTTTTCATTGTCATCAGAGGAAATGAGAGGTTTGTGGTTAAGTGACGCAGAAATCAAAATATTGCATTTGCCAATTGGGCGTCTTAGGAAACTTAGAGAGCTTCATCTCAATGGTTCCAGACTAATGAATCTTCAAATAAATGAATTGTGTTGCTTAACATCTCTTGAGGCATTTTCTCTAAATGGTTTCAAACAAGTAATTGACACAATGGAGCTGCAAAACCTATTTGAAGCCTTACATTCTCTAAGAAGACTACTTTTCCACAAATGTACTCAATTGTCAAAATTCCCAGACAATATAAGTGCCTTAGCATTGTTAGAAGATTTATCACTTGAAGGAAGCAGCGTTGAGAGCTTGCCTGCTAGCATCGAACGTCTTTCAAAGTTGAGATCAATTAATTTAAGAAAATGCAGGAATCTTAGATCTATACTAGGTCTTCCACCATTCATTGAACAATTAGATGCCTCACAATGCACATCATTGGAGTTAGTATTCTCTTTAAATAAGCCAGAATCCAATAAGTTTGACTTTTCATTCCGTAATTGTGTGAAATTGAATGAGGATTCACTTTGCTATATTGAGGATTTAACTCGTTTCTCAATGACAACAGCAATATATAAGTTAGATTGCTGGAAGGCTACAATCTATTACCCAGGAAGCAAAGTTCCAAAGTGGTTCGAATGTAATCACACGACAGGGGCTTCCATTATTATTGAACTGGCCCCTCCTTTTGACCAATTATTGGGTTTCATTTTCTACTTTGTTCTCTCTCAATTCACCACAAAGGAACTCTCTCGCATTTGCTATAATTTCTCTGTAGGCGATGACAAGCACATTTACAAAATCGCTGGTGTCTACTATGTGGAGCATTCTCTAAATTCAGATCATGTTTTTCTATGGTATGAGCGATATCGATTGGAGAATGCTCAAAGAAGTTATGATGAGGGCATCACTTCTAAGTTGGCATGTGAATTCAGTATTATACCAGAACATAGGAGTTATGGTAAGTTTGTTACATCTGATGCCTTATTAAAAGCATGGGGAGTATGCCCAATATATGCCTCAGACAACATGTTTCGAGACATAAAAATAAAGTTGAAGTTGGGTACTGAAACAAAGAGGCATAGAGATATGAATGTCCCAGAACAACTCTCTCCAACAAAGAAATTGAAGGAATCTAGTATCATTCGACCTCTTCCCGTAGGAGTGGAGTTGAAGCTGACTACTAAATCCAACAAATGAATTATGTTTCACCCCTTGCAACTGAAATTTGAACATAGGAAGAAACAAAAGCACTACGAGAAATAGAGTCTCTCCTATAGCTTTACAGGTGCGTCTCTACCTTAAAATTCTGAAGGAAAAGATATAGAAACGTTAAATTAGATATATTTCATTTTTTTTATCTTACATAGTGTATATAGAGATGTTAAATTAGGTAAGCCAATCTAATTGTAAACATAAGCATGTTATGCATATATTTTAACAGAGAATATTATTGACATGTTTTTATGTCTATTCATTATTAATGTGATATACTAATGCTATACAAACAATGTTTACTTAAGAATTTCTTAGTCAATATGTATGAATGCACTTGATTTGTTAATGATTTATCTAAACCAGTGCTAAACAATATTGTTTTAATTGGTGCAAGGTTCAGACTCTAACAAAAGCACTTGCTATCAATTTCTTTGATAAAGTTTACTCAACTACCTTAGCCCTTGTCCTGCAAGACCTTCTGCAGTTGTCTCACTTCTTCAGAGTTTTTCAATATCCTGTGTTCAAATTGAAGGTAAGTGTTCCACTCTCTCGAAAACTAGGACCTCTAATACTTTTTACCACATAATTTTAGCAATAATATCCTCTGATATATCTAATCGTGTCAAAATATATTTTTCATCCCTTGATTTTGTTTGAAATTCTATATTTCATCTTACAATTTTTACTTTCTTCTTTTAAAATGTCAAACTTTTGTCGTAGAAAACGTAGAATTCTAAGCCCACTTATGCTGTAAAACCAATGAAGCAGCCATTAAATTGCCATTATACTTCCAAATATTCATAGTAACTTTGCACATTTTTTTCTTTGGCATTTGAAGCAAAAATCTCAACCAATGTTTTGGTCGAATGAGATATTCTCCACCACAAGCAAAACATAATCATTAAAGATCAATTTAGTTCGGTTCATCCCTGCCAAATTTGGTAATCTTAGTCTTTTTCCTTGACTAAAGCTCAATTATAAAATGACTTAATTAAAGCAGCTCAATTTTACAAGAATTCAATATAAAATGACTTTCTTCTCAATTTATAAGCCTCAAACTTGCAAGTTTTTTATTTGTAATTCTATATTTGATTAAAAAAACAGAAAAACACCTTATGGGTATATATGAGAGACGATGAACTATGAAAATATGTGTAATAGTCGATTGGTTCTGACTGGTTCATTATCCAACCAAAAACCAAACCGTTTGCTCAGTTTTCTCTTAAAGATGATGGATTTTGCAATTAATAGTTCAGGGGCCATGGTAGATTAAAATTTGAATATTAGGTAAGAAATATGGAAGGGAGAGAATGAAAATACTATAATGGTTGATCTATTCCCTTCCATTCCAATGTGCCACTCGTTCATCCATTTATGTAGGCTCTTAATGGATGGTTTCATTTTTTTTTTTAATATCATTAAATGCATATCACTTTTACATTAATTACATCCATCTTCCATTCCTACTAAATTCAACTTATTTGAGTTATATTGTGAGCTATTTGCAAGCTACATATTGAAATTCACCCCATGCATAAGATGTTGTGTCCCACTTGCATGATTTTTCAAGATTACATGTTGACAAAGAAAACTGAACAAAATAATTTGTTTGGCATTTGGCAATTTGTATTGGCTCGATCAGTGTGATTAGTTTTGTTTGGTTTCAAATATTATAAAAGCTAATCTTCTAATTATAAGATGGTTTAGCACAAACAGACAGTTTTTTTATACTCTTAACTCCAAAAGTAAAGTAAAGCTTGTTTAATTCTATTCTTTATTTATATGTTTTTACAATAGTTTTGTGAAATTGTTTTTTAGAATAGTTTTTAAAAAATAAAAACTTAAAAAAATTGTTTGAATCCTTTGTTTTTATAAACATGCTAAAAAAAACATTGTTTAAAAAATAATTCAAAAACAAGTTTTAAAAATGCTAAGGCATTATTTAGTACCAACAACTAACTTAATAATGTAGAATTATAATTCTAATTCTAATTTCATTAAAATTAAAATTAATTCAAATTTTGTAATTTTATGCTTGGGCCATGTAAAGAATTAGAACATAAATTTGTAATTCCAAATTCAATTCTAACTTTACTATTTAGACAAAAGATAAATATTTGTTCTATGTATGCATATGTATGTACATATATATAACAACTTCATTATATATGCCTTTGTATTTGTGGATGCACGTGTGCGTATTACATGTTCAATAAGTAAAAGTGTGTGTAGGAGTGTGTGTGCACATTTTAATTGATATGATTAGGTTGTGTATTGGGTTTATTCAAAATCTAACTATGTATTATTATTTAATATTAATTTATTTTATTTGTAATAAATTTTATTTATGACAAATCTTTAAAGTGTTAATTCTTTGTAAATTTTAGTTATTTTTCATTTTAAATTGTATTTTTTCCATTCTTTTCATTTTAAATCTTAATTTTTTAATTTTGAAAAAAATAGTTTTTTGAAAAAATGTTTTGTTAATAAAAATAAGAAGTAACCTCAGCTGGCTAATTCTTAACTGGTTGGATTAAGTCTCAAAACTTATTCAAACCTAACTTGAAACTATACTTAAATCATTTTTTATGTAATTACAATTTTGCCATTAATGAAAACAATTTTTAGAAACAAGGGAAAACATCTAAACTTGTTCATGTTTTTGGATTCTAAAAAACACTTTTATGTTTTCTAATTTTTTAGAACAATTGATAAAAAACACATTACCAAATAAAATTTTTTGTTCTTTTATTTTTAAAAACAAAAAACTATTTTTAAAAACAACATTCAAACAAACCCATAATATTTTTTATGCTCTTCTACATTAGAGTAACTTTTATAAATTACACTATCTTCTGGAGTAGTTTTATAGTCCATATCCCCGTAAGGAGCCATAGGACCTAGGTATGCACACTAAAGCGCATTTAATATCTTTTTCATTGTCATATACTAAAGAAGAGATGTAACTGGTACAAAAGGTAAGACATACCTCACCTCCATGAACCAATAATAAATCATACCAGTCAATGAACATATATAATCTATAGAAAGTGAAGATAAATATCTAATACATTATATGACTTTTGTGTGAAAATTTCAACAAAATCTCTCCTAAAATATGAACTTTCCGAAATTTCCACAAACAAGCACACATATCAAAAAAATTTAGAAAGTTCCTCTCTCACAATGGTTCTCAATTAACTAGTCCAATATACACACACATATATTTATATATATATATATATATATATATATATATATATATCTATAACTTACAAAACCCTGTTTGTAACATATGGAACTACTAGAGTTCAATATATATCATATTTACTACAAAAGAAGCTTTTGCCCTTGCGAACAGCTTACCAAAAGGAATCTAACCTGACACTATACTGCAGAGGAGGGTTCAGGCTCAACATTGTTATTTGAAAAATGTAGAGAAATAAATGTGAGTGATAAATACTCAGTGAGTAAATATCCCTAACTATACCGAGAAGGGAACAGACAAGGAAGATAAAATATTTCATAATCATTTTACAAAATAGAAAATAATAAACATTTATAAACCCTGAGCTTTCACATCATTTTAGTGGAAAGACATCGCACAGAACTATACAATAGATTAGTAATCACATGTAATCATTTACTAGTGGTAGTAGTACAGTACAGTAGCAATTGTGAGCATAATGGCTCACATACAATCAATGATATACCATAAAGCCTTAGTACAGTAATGAAGTTCATGGTACATCATGGCTAATGTCTACTACCGTTAGTTGCAGGGTCCTATGCTTGATGTATTTCTAAGAAAAATAGTTTATTTTGGTATAAACAAGTTTGTATATCCATACAACAATTCTTCAAGAATTCAAAACATTTTACATTAGCCAAAATCAGTCAAAAAATTTTTAGAATCATACAGTGCATAATTATATTCAAGAATTTCCAAAACTCATTCAATATATAAATCACCATTCAAGAAAAATATTACCATATGCAAAAAGAATTCTCACAACAATGTCCTTCAATTTGCTAAAGCATTCAAAACCATTTTCAACTAGAAAACAATGTCTTAGGAGGTATATTCCCAAAAGGTTGAAGCATGAAAAAAGATATAATTCTCAAAGGAAGATTTTGAAATACAGAAAACAAGCATAGTTAGTAACATTTACTCACTTGAGAGGATTATACTAACATCTTCCTAACCCTGTATACCATTCTCCTGTTAACATTGTTCTAGCCACCTATAATATTAAATAAAATGTTCTTAACCTCTAATATTTGTGAATAATTTTAAGCATTTAATCCTTCTACCTACATATTTATCTAGTCATTTATTTACCTTTAACCCATAACTTCTTCAATTCCACTTACCCCTCTTACTTCTCAAAATCTTAATAAATCAAAATTTTGGCTCACTTTCTTTGATAATACCCCAATAATGCTTTTGACCTTTAATTTTATTTAATGTACCTCATTATGCACTTATTAATATTCCACTAAACCACCATCAACACTAATGTCTCCATACAGATTATTCAACCAAATTTGAAAATCCTTCATTCAACTTACATTATTGTTCAATGCTATGTAATCAAGCCCCATAAGGTCTCCCATTCAAATTTCCTCCATTTTTCTCTATGAAAAATCTAGGAAAAATAAGAAAAATTAGCATTTCAACTTATAATTCAAAATAACACTTCTAATAATCTTAAATCACTTCCTAAATGCATAATAATATTTGAGAAGCCTAAAAATTTGAATTTCACCTCCTTGCAAGATTATACATACACCAATAATTTGGAATTTTTTTAATTTGAAAGCTAAAACTCACAATTGATCAATGATTCCAAGGGATAAGGATGTAAAATATACCTATAATATGAAGTTCTAACTCAATTTGAAGCAATCACCCTAGATTAAGCTCAATTTTGCCTCGTTTTTTAGAGAACAATGCCACAAATTAGGGTCCTTCAATCTGAGGCTATTTTGATCAAATTGATCGGTGATTAGGGCAAAGAGTTGGCCGAAATTCATGGACAAACTGAATTCGTAAGCTAAATTGAACTAAAATGCACCTAGATTTATGAAATTAGAACTTGGCCATTGTCCATTCACGTAAAACCGCAATATTTCTGACCACCTGGAGGTTGGCGAAGGTCATGCTTAGGCGGGTGGTGGTGTAGCAACATTAGACATGCTTCGATGGCCTCGAACGACGACAAAAAATGCTCCAAATCTCTAGTGACGATTTGTACAGTAATGGCACCGAAGAAAAATGACGAGGGAGTCAAAGAGTCTGATGGAAAAATGACTAAATTAGGGAATTTTGGTAATTTATTTGGGATTATTTTGCATTATTAGACCAAATTTTTCTTTGAAGATACTTGATTTTCATACTCTATTCAGTTATAAGTGCTAAGAATGCATATGATCAGACTTAAGTACTCACATTGGTTACTATCTCAAATAAAATTTTATCTACATTTATATTTAGTACTTCTTGAAGTTCCTTTTTAAGTATTCCATTATCATGTAAATTTTATCCTTATCTCAAGTGAATTTTTTCCTGTTATTCAACTCTTAAAATAAATTAATTTTTTTATTATTATTATTATTATTATTATTATTTTCTTTGGGTATTATATTCATGATTCATATATATTAAGCCACATGTTTTTTTGGCCCAAAGACATTTCATTAGAAAACAAAACCAGCAAAAAACCGAAACAGAATACAAAGCAAAAACTCAGGATTGAGCCAGATCATTAAGTCTTACATTTTGTAGCTATTAGTATGATGCAATTGTGGTCAAACGCAGGATTTTTCATATGCTTAGAAATCAAGCACTAATATATCTGAAAATGTTAAATATCAAAAGTACCCTGGTACTCCAGTGTTAATGACATGGATAATCACAAAAAAAATTATTTTCTAGTTCTCTATCATTTCATTCACAGTGGAAAGAAATAACCCAAAATTCAATTCTTTAAAGTTATCTTGATATTCATTACCCAATAAAGAAATGTTTCTAATTTCTACCATAACTCTCAAATACCTTTCATACTATACATTTAGTTAATACCCATGGCAAATTTTATCGCCCCTAATATTGCTAGAAACGAAGCTCAAACTGGGCAAGGCAAATTGAATTACTTGCAGCCAAGGATTATGAACTAATCCATTAACGTAGGAAGAAAGACATAGAGAGAAAGAGAGAGGGAAGAGTATTAGCATAATCCTCTAATACTATATGTTTTGTTAATTGCCATAGCTATTATGAAAATAATATTTGATAGTGCACCTAGAAGAGTTGAACAAGTTAACTGGTAATTTAAAACAATTTTAAATCAAATTTGCAGAAATAATTTTCAAATATTTCGTGTGTGTGTGTGTGTGTACATATATATATATATATATATATATATATAATTTTTAAATATTTACTGTATTTTGTTGATCTCACTGTGGTTCATATACAGTTTCTGCACTAAAAAAACCTAGTATGTATAAAGTCTCATCTTGCTAATTAATTAAAACCTTTGAAGAGTGAATATTATTTGATTCCACTTGAGGTGTTACTAATTTTTCTCGATCACTGGAAAACAGAGCTGGTTGAGGAGCTTTTTATGCTCTTTGAAGCTGTGCAAAAACGAAGCGTGCATATTTTGCTAAGGAACACTTGCGACAGGCTGATTTGAGGCTGCTGCACATTATGAGCTAAGATTCCAATCTTGTACACCTTCTATCTCTATTGTGAGCTAAGATTCCAGTCTTCTCTCTTGTTTTTTTGAGGTATAAGTGATGGAATGTGTTGTTTACTCTATTTTGATAAATTTTGAAAAGCATTTGAGAAGATCCTGTGACTTTGAGTATATAATTTCAATGTATCAAATACAAGTTTTGCACCCAAATTAGTTCATATATGATCTTCTTTATGTATGACTGGCTAAATGTTGTCTATTTTCTGAGACTTGAGACGTGTGTTTATATATTTTACTCTCAAAGCCATGTTTTATGGCCTTAGTTAAGAACTTGAACTTGCTAGGTTATTGTTTTCAAGCTAGGACCTAAATTACATGTCCTTGTTTGGAGTAGGCCCCTCATTTTCATCCACAATCCAGGAAAATGGGTGCTCAAAATCTCCACTAAGAAAATGAGAATGTTTCTTCTTATATGTCATCATCTTGAATTTCTGTGGGGCCTGTGCTGCTTTTCAAAGATATGATGCACTTTCTGACTTGAAGCAAAGAAAGAAAAGGCTGCTTAATTCCCTTTTTTCTCTCCCGGTCACTGGAAAATGGATTCAGTAAGTTGCTGGAACTTGAAAGCAATGCAAATGCTTCTTCTAATGATTAAGTTAGAGGGGCCAAATCAGTGAGTGAACAATGAAGCGAATCAGTAAATGTATATAAACTCCAACAGCTATGAGATCTGCTTCACCTTAAATGTAGATGTATAGTCAAAGCTTTATCTTCTTCAATACTTCACCTACAATATCAAATGATGAGTGAAGAAGTCATCACTCACAAACATTGAATCTCTTCATGAGCAATTCAACTCCGATGGCAATGAGATCTTAATCTAAAGCAGCAGCCATTTTCAGCTTCTTCCAGCGTTCATCTTGCCGTCAATAAACGTTTAACAAGGCTTCTACTTTCTCTTTCTCCAGTAGCCAAATTTGTAGAGAATCGTCCTGAGAGAAAATTTAGTTTTGAAATGTGCCTTTTGTCTAATCATTTTTCTTGAGATTATTATACTTTAAATTTTGATGTATCAGTAGCACTCTTTTTCTCTGAGCGCTTGGAATACACATCCAGTATTTTGTACTCTGTGCATTCAAATAAATTTAAAGAGAAATTAAAAGAGAAACTCTCAATTTCACTCTTTTTGTAATGGCCTGGAAATCTTGAATATTGGCATATTCCTTTTCTCGAGTTCCTTCTTGCTTCGACCCAAGGATATTACATGATGCACCGAAACATAATAGGCTGGTGCTATTTATGTTCTTACCCGTGTGGAATCTTTGGTCCATTTGGAAAATTTAGCTCATTCCAGTTACACTTTTTTGTTGCCAACCCAATTGCAAATTTGTTAAAATTGAGAACTTGGCCCATGTATTGACTCAATTAGAACTTGGCCTAAGTATATATTCAATTGTATAACGACATGTGTATGATTATTGTAAACGTTATTATTATTTATAAATGTGACTCAGGCGACTTCCAAGAAAGATAAAAAAGATGTACTTATGTGGCAAGAACTGCATGATTTGAGTTGGGAGAGCCAATTACTATTTTCGTAAGTCTCTGAAGCAAAAGCATCTTTCATCTGTTTTTAATCGTCCAGAGGGCTCATGCACTTGTAAAATCTCTTGTAAATCACAATGCTTTCGCAGCTGATTGAAAATCTCTTGGTTTAGAATTTAGACCAAGGATGAATTTTGTCAAAGTTAAATGGGTGGGTTTTTATTAATTAAGCAATCAAATTAAAAATATAAAATAAAATTACATATAAAATTTAAAAAAATTTAAAAAAATACTAAGAATGACCGTACTATACGTCCCTTTAAATTCATTCATGAATTTAAACAATATTTATGAAGCAATTTTTAACTTTATTTTAAATAAAAGCAGTACTAAAGTATTGCAGCAACTGAAAATTCTATTTTCTGCAAATTGATATATGACAGACCAATTTGAACCGATGTCTGTGTTTTACCATCTTTCAATATAAATTTGAGAAAAAAAAATACCATGAAAATGACCTCCTATCATGCAAATTTATATTGATTTAAAATGATAGTAGAAATTAAAAAAATTTGCTATTAGCTTTTTCTTCTTTTTTTTTCGGTTTTATTTTGTTCAGATTGAATATTTCCGAAAAATCAAACTAGCAATTTGAATGTAATTATAAAAAGGAAATAAAAAGAGGTTTTTGGTATCCAATTGATCTTTTAGCCTTTATTGTAATATCATAAACACTCTCAATATTCGAGGCTCATTTTATTATGTCATGTCAAGAAACCCCCAAACTTTGTGTGAAAGCATCTTTGCACAACAAATTGTCAAAAGAGCTTGGACCATAAAATTAATTTTTGGAATTATCATTTTGAATATTAATACTTTAAAACGTTAAAGTTGCTTTCTTTTTTTCTTTTTTCTTTTTTTAACCTATAACCATCCTTTTTGCTTGCCTTAATTAGTTGTATCAATATTAGAGGGAAAAAGTCTTATATTGTTTATCCCCACCTACCATCCCGTGATATCTTACTTTATATAATATGCACGAAAATAGCCAAATAGCTGTATCCATTCCATACAAGAGAGCAGAAACCTTATATTGTTTATACTACCTAATTATATCTTACTTTATACAAATGATACATTTTGATTTTAAACTGTGATATCACACAATTCTATCAATATTAGTCATTAGATTTATAATTTTCTACTAAATATTAAAAATTCAATTTGATTTAGCACATAATTTCACAGGCATACTTATAATTAAATGTTATAAGTACCTTACAATAAATTGCATATAATAAACTAAGATAGTAAGTTCCTCTGATTAGTGTGACTAAACTAAAAGAAACAAGCTAATTAACTTATTTAAAGTCATTATTTACTTTACCTTTTGTATAAATAAGTCCCGGACATGTTCCTCTCAACTGATAGTACTCTTGTATTAACGTTGCAATCCATTACCACAGTGTAGCCATTTCTTATCCTCAACAAATTAAATAACATTTTTTTATTAATTTTGTAAGACTTTACAAAATTTAACTAATTATCTCATCTCAATATTATTTTCAACTATTTTGTTCTTTGTTTATAATTTTTTTTTAAATTAATACTAGAACGGATATATTTTGAAATGAACAAAATAAAACAAAAATGTATTGCTTAAAAAATTATTAGACAAACAAAACAATTTATCCAATAATTATAATAATTAAATGGAGAAAAGTGCCACTTTTGCCTCAGTACCAATTTGGTTTTCCATAAATCTAAGGTGTCAAAATAGTTTCCTTCAGACATTCAACATTAGTCAAAAGTGAAAATAGTTGCCTCATTAAATCAATTACAATTCTTTGAAAAAACTACTTTTAATTAATATTGAATTTCATAGGGACAATTTTGGTACTACAATTTTATGGAGAATCAACTTGACATTGAGGTAAAAAGTGAAGATCAAAATAATCATTTTCTCAAATTAAACATGTAAAATATTATATTCAAAATAAATGAAAGCATACAATTTCTGTCAAATTACTTATTTATTATTTCTCTCAAAGATTGAACATGCAAATCATTCGACAATTAAGAAAAGAAGATGAAAACCTCCGAGAATTTACCAAAAAGTGAATTGTTGGTCATTAGATTACATGTTTTCTTAAATTTAAATTGTTTGATCAAAATTTTGGACCATACGCGATCATCAAGTTTAATCTAAACCGTTATATTGCACATTCTTTTAAACACTAACTACTAAGTTGTACATTTCCTAACAAATGTAGAAAATCTGGATTTTATGTTCCTTCCCGTGACTTTATTAACGTGAGATGTGGGTCATAATTTCTCTGATATTTTATATTTAATTCTAAACGCAAATATGTAAAAATATGTCCCTTTTGTATAAAAAGAAAAGAAAAAGATCCTTGACGCGGAGTCAAAAGGAATATATACATGTAATATTTTTGTCCCCTAGCAAAAATTACTACTCACCTTATACCACAAATGTGGAAAATTTCTATATTTTTAATTTAAATATAAACAATATAGTCAACAAAGGCTTTTTTTATGAGTCTCCAAATAAACATTATCAACTTTATAGTTAAATTTTAATTAAAGTGGGCAAGATATACGTCATGACCCTAACCGACAAGATGTAATCGGCACGGGAAATGAGGTAACCCTCGCTCTCGTAAAGCTATTAGATTCCTCAAGACAGCAGAATTTACTCTAATACATAGAACATAAAACTAAGACTAATATATCTATATATAAATATCAAAAGAATTATTTTAATTTCTATGTAAAAATTTTGGAATAGTCTCCCCTAAAATATAAACTTCTCGAAATTTTTACAATAGAACAATCTAATATACAATAGAATAGAGAGTTCCATTCCCCATCAAATACATGCAAAGTAGCCCACAATGTATAAAACTACATCAAAACAATCAGCCTATATACAAAGGAGCAACTAAATCTAATTAAAAAATATACAACAAAGAGATCGTTGCCTTAACAACAGGTAAGAAACACTACCACTGTTACTATATAGGTGGTTGTCCGGAATTGGCACTGTAATATAAAATATGTTAAATAACAAAGTGAGTGGAAACTCAATGAGCAAATAATGCTAATTATACAAAGGAAGGAACAGACTAACAATGGTAAAGTTTATCACCAAAACATCTATTATTTAAAACTGAATACCTTTCATGGTTTAATCAATAATTCCAAAAGCAGAAGAAAACTATTGATTGTTAATAAAGTCCAACCTTGAATATTTAAAACATGTTCTTATCTCAAATGAATGAACATATAATGTGAATTTAAAATATTCCAATATAACAGAATATTTATGTCACACCCCTAACTAAGGAGTGTGACTGGCATGGTTAAAGAGGTAAAACCGTCACCTCTATAAGCCAATATAACCATAACAGTTTAAATGCTAAGATAATAGAGATACTCAAGACCTTTAATAATTAAATACAGTTTGAATCACTACAAAAAATCTTATGTGAAAATTTTAGCACAGTTTTCCATTAAATGTGAACTTTCCAAAATTTCACAACAAATAATTTGTAAACAAAATAAGGAGGGCTCTACTCTCACTAATAGAATACACCTAGACAACTCAATACAGATGCAATATAGTAACTAATCCTTTCCTGTGACAAATGGAGCAACTAAAGTATAAAAATATAACAATTGGCAACAACAGCAAAAGAAACTCTCCCTCATCCCTTGTAGACAAAGCAGGGCTCTCCAACTAGTGTTAAGATTGGACGCTAAGAAGTTAAGAAAGGTCTAAGGTTAGTGCACCTCTCTATAAAACATAAAGAGAATAGGAGTAAGTGACAAACACTCAGTGAGCAAATACCACTAACTATACTGAGAAGGGAACAGATGGGACAATAGAGTTTTTCACAACATTTTGTTGTTCCAATTAAAACATGTAAAGCTACATAAATCAAAGTATTTACAAATAAGTAAAACTTATACATCTTATAGCGGCTCAAACATGCTCTTGTAAGATAAAAAGTACTAAAAATATTTAAAACCATGATTTTAAAAGAAACAAGAGCAGAAAGACATCTCACAGAACCAATAGTAAAACAGTAATCGATACTAGTCTTTGCTAGTAATAACAGTACAAAACGGTAATCAGTGGTGAGCAATATGGTTCACAAACAGTTAGTGAAGTGGCATAATGTCTTAGTATAGTAATAAA
This sequence comes from Delonix regia, assembly GCA_037074485.1. Lineage (NCBI taxonomy): Eukaryota > Viridiplantae > Streptophyta > Magnoliopsida > Fabales > Fabaceae > Delonix > Delonix regia. The sequence continues at coordinate 27,865,545 of CM073459.1, read as the reverse complement.
GTTCATGGTGCACCATGGCTAATGCCTACTACTGTTAGCTACAGAGTCATGTGCTAAACATATTTTCAAGAAAACACTTTCTTTTGTAATAGTGCAAACAAGGTTTACTATCTAAATAGAAATTCTTTGAATATCCAGAAAGTTTTACAGTAACTAAAATTAGTCAAAATTCTCTCATAATCGTGAAAATCATTATTGATATACTCAATTGGTAAAACTTCAAATTTCCAAAAAATCATATAATAGGCCAAACCATTTGGTATAACCAATTTATTCTGAAAATCCGAAAAATGAAATACATTACACCTTCAATAAGAGTATATAGGAATTAGATGGTATCTAAATCATTATACAAAAGTTATACAGTTGTAAATAAAACTTTACAATAAGATTCTGGAATTTTGAAGCAATCAAAATAATTCTCAAGAAAGAATCATACTATTTTAGGAAGTCTATTCCCAAGGCATCAAAGTGTATAGAAACACTGATTTACAAAGGGAAAATTTTGAAATACAAAAAACAAGTATAGTTAATAATATTTACTCTTCTGACGAATGGCCACCAAGGCTTACCTCCTACCATTTCTTTCACCAAAACTACGAAATTTGTAGAGCGAGTCTCTATGATCCTATAAGACAAGATAAAGCAACCTTAATATCTTAAGTCGTAAAGACAATCCCCCCTAAACTTTCCCTTTAACTATAGTCATACATATTTACTCTCTTATTTACTGGGTTATCATGGAATGCTTACTACTTATGTACCATTACCAAGTCCTAATTCTTTTATTTGATTATTTATTTCTTTATTTAGCCATTTGTACCTCATTTACTATATATGTATACACACACACACACACATATATGTCACGACCTTATCCTATAAGTCGTAACTAGCATAGAAATGAGGTATCTTTCATCCTCGTAAGCCTATTAGATAACTCAAGGACAACAGAACTTAAAGTAATACATAGGTTTTCATCCAAAATGTCTACAATAGAATGATCTGACATTTAATAGTAACAAAGGTATACATAACAACCTACAATCATGAAACTACATTAAACAACCAACTTGTATACAAGGGAGCAACTAAGTCTAATCACAAAATGTACAACAAGAAACTGTTACTCTAGCAACAGGTAAGGCTTACCAAAAATAGAAACATCGTAACTCCTACTTCGTAGGTGGGTGTTTTGGATTGGCACTGAGATTTAAAAAATGTTAAATAATAGGGTGAGTGGAAACTTAATGAGCAGATAAAACTAATAGTAAAATGGGAAGGATAAACTAACAATGATAAAGTTTATCACCCAAAACTTCAATTGTTTGAAACCTAATAACTTACAAAGTTAAGTCAACAGTTCCAAAAGCAAAAGAAAACCATTAACCGTTAAATATGTCCAGCCTTGAATATTCAAATCATGTTCTTAACTTAATTGAACTAACATATACTGAGAATTTAAAATATCCAATTTAACAAAATACATTAAGAATCTCCTACAGAACCAACAAATGTTCAAAATACTAAACTAGTCCAAGGCTAATATAATCAGATCAAAGCTATTACCCATTATTGGCCTTAAGCTCTAAATAATCATAATAATGGTTTTAAGCCTCAAACAGAATATGAAAGTAAAAGCATCATGCCCAACCATATCAGAATACCAATCATAATGCACTACAGCTAACATTTACTGTTGTTAGCTACAGGGTATTGTTTTAGATGTATTCCCAAAAGTTTCTTTAATATACAAGAATCCATATTCAAAAACTAGAATTTTAGTTGATTCAAAAATGTAGAATCATAAAGTCTATAAAGCCAATAAACTTCCCAGGAGTCAGAATATGCAAATGACATTTTATAAAAAAAAATTCAAAAGCCTGTCCCAAGGTACCATAGATAATAAAAATTTGTATTTGAAATTAAATAATCTAATACAAAAGCCTTACATAATTAGAATTATCTACTAACCTAGTCAAAGTACACACAAATCTCCCTTTTACCCGCTGGGTATAAATGAACAGTTTTTACCCTAAAAATATAACAATTAATAGATCTTAAGTTTCTATATTAATCAAAATCTTAAGTAAAATAATTTCTAAAAGAAATCCGAGAATAGGTTATCCAAACTAATGTGTGGTACTTATTTCTTTGCGTTCTCATTATTCCTCTTAATGATCCTAATTCCCATAATTCGCACATAATGGTATACCCATGCTTAAAAAACACTTTGAGAACTTAATAATCCATAAACTTAAAACTCATCTTCATTAATGTTCAACACTGATATTTTTACATTAAAATATATTTCCAAGGCTTTGAAAATACCCTGAGGCCAATAATCTCAAATAATACTCTTTTGCAGTCCTTGAGTTACCTAACATTACCAATTGAGTCTTAAAATCCAATTATTAACAAAGTAATTATAGAACATTAATAATTACTTTCATTGCACTCTTATTCACAAAACCCCCTCCCACAACAATGCAATTTAATATAAGCTTGAGGGAAATTCTTAAAATCACTTACCACCCAAACAATAACTTTTAGCGACTCTTACAATCCTTTTTCATGTCCAATAACATGGGAGGATCAAAATTTCTTCAATTATCGAAACTTTACGCACCTCAATTCCCTACCAAGAAAGAGAGGTTTTAATTTAGTGTTCCAAACATCAAATTGACACATGAGAATTGTTAGAACTTCACTTAGGATCAAAACCCCTAAAGAATTTTCCAAAATAACTTCAAATCATGCCTCAATTTCAAATTTTGAATCTCATATACTATTCATGCCATTATTCATGTTCTTATCAAAAATTAGGGATTTTTAAATTCAAGCACAATTTCATGAAATTGGGAGCTCAAATGGGCAAAGAACAACATAAAAATACTTATAAACAAAAGCCCTTAAGCAAAACAACGAAATTTCACCTTATTTTAGCCAAATTTCAAATTTGCTGCTATTGTTCATGCACTATTCACCATTGCTTCACCATGGTTTTGGGCATTTTCTAGCCACCCTAAATGACCAAGGTTGCCGATGAGGTATTAGGTTACTGGTGCTAGTGTGAATTAAGGAGAAGAAGTTGCAAAAATTTTGAATAAAAGGAAAAGGCTTAGGGAAGAAAAAGGAAAAATGGAGGAAAAGAAGATATTTAATAGCATTTTGATACTTTCGCTGCTGGGGACACATGGCAGTCCAGCAAAAATCATACCTTGATGCACGAAAGGGGGTTTGAACACAGGTCCTAATGGAAGCTTGAGTCAAACTTAGCCACTTGAGCCAGCCTAAAATTCATGAAATTTATTACTTTGATTAATAATTTTTTCTTCCTCTTTTTCTTATGTAAATGTCAAAATTTTGGAATATTACAATATATATATATATATATATATTTTTTTTTTTTTATATACACACACACCTACTATTTACCTACTTAAAGCCAAAGTTCACATCCATAGGTTTCTCCACTACCAATTATTAGTATTACTCACCAATTTAGGATTTCTTATGATCACTTTCCCCTAATCATAGAAAGTTGGAATAGTTCCTTCATAGTTAGCCTTTTGATCTATAATACTCATGTTTAGCATTATAGAACTATCTGTAAGATTGAGGGCATATTTACATATCCAAATCTTTGTGTTCTTAACTTCCTTGAACATTCCTCTCCAATATTTAGTGACAAATACATCCATACATAACCATATATATCAAAATAATCTCTTCTCCCAATTTCATGAGTTGCCCAACATCAATTGCTTGAAAATTACATAAATAATAATTTAAATAAATTAACCAATCTTGGCAACCATCCCTTATGAAATTCCCTTCACCAAGCTAAACTTTTTCAACAATGGAATTTAAAAAAAAATTCAAAAAATCACTCACCAACTTCCCACTCTAGATTACAGCCTCCAATAGTCTAAATCCCTTCTTTCTTGCAAATTATTGAACAAAAAAGAAGCAAATTTCTTAATTTTCAGTCACCCATGCACCTCTATAGACAGTAAATTTGGGAGTTTCAAATTTAAAGCCAATCCTTGAAATCAAATATTGAAATCAAAGGGGAAGTAATGAAATTTCAACTTAGAATCAGAATATCATGAAACTTTTGGAAGAAAACACACTAGAATTCGTCACATAGCCTTCTCACTCGAACCCTAATGTTGCGTGAAATTTGGGAAAGCTTTAGGTTGGAAAACACGAAATTTTTTGCTAGTTTGGGATGGAATCTCAGCAGAAATAGTGAACCATCACCCTCAAATGCAGCTGCCGATGAGATCTAGACCAATATGGAAAAATGCTTCTCAGACAATCACATACGACACAACACAAAAAGGTGAGGAAGAATGCATGCGAGAAGACAAATGTAGTTAGGCGTATTTACGTAATTTAATGAGGGAACATGTTGCAGATCTTGGGGGAAAAAATGGGTATTACACACAAGGGGATTCAAACATGGGCAAGGTATGATATATAAGGGAGGTTTAACCACTTATGCCAGAATCAACTTCAAATACCAAAGTGATTTACTAAATATTTGTGTAGTTCATAGTTTTTTTTATCATTTCAAATTTTATTCTTACCCCAAATGCATTCCTTGCTTTTTCACCTCTCAAAATAAAATTATTTACTTGGGTTATTACTAAGTGTTACAATTTTGAAAACTCCTATAGAACCATCCAATGTACATAATACAAAGCTAGCTTAATACTAGTATAATCAGGTCAGAGCAAATAACCATTATTGGCTATAAGCTCTGAATAATCATAACAATGGCTTTAAGCCTCAAACAGAATATGGAGGTAGGGGCATCATACCCAACCATATCTTAATACCAATCATAATGCAATACGGCTAACATCTACTGTCGTTAGTTACAGGGTCCTGTTTTGGATACATTTTCAAAAGTTTCTTTAATATACACAAATCCATATTCAAAAATCTGAATTTCAACATCAGAACACTTCAAAATTTCATATTTAAATAATTCAGATAATTCAAAATGCATAATCATAAAGTCTATAAAGCCAACAAAATTCCCAGATGTCAACACTGATGATTTTGCACTAAAAATATTCCAAGGCTTTTGAAAATGCCCTAATGCCAATGAACTTAGATAATTCTCCCTCAATGGAAATTGTTTCTCTTTTAGTCCAATAATGTAAACACACACACACACACACACACAGATACGTATGTATATATATATACTTTGGGTTTATAACTTCCAAATTGCTAGTTTCTTCCTTTTCACTTATATTAAGAGAATTATATACAACTTAAAATTTTGATTTTTCTTATGACATAGATGCCATTAAGCCCCCTTATAAACCATCAGAACCTATGCAAAATTAATTCCAAGTTAATATCCATCCCAATAGCTTATGTAAATACTCTTTATAGTCCTTAAATTGTCTAACATTACCAATTGAGTATAAAAATTATTCTAGTCATTATCAAAGTAATTATTGAACATCAATAATTACTTTTGTTACACTTTTATTTATAAAACTCCCTTCTATAACAATGGAATTTAATATAAGTGTGAGGAAAATTTTCAAATCACTTACCACTCCAAATAGAAACTACTAATAACTCATATTATCCTTCTTGATGCCCAACAATATTGGAGGATCAAAATTTCTTTAATTATCAGTACTTTTCCCACCTCAATTAAAAGTGCAACAAGAAAGCTTTGATCCCACCTCTAAATAGAAACTACTAATAACTCATTTTACTATTCATGCAGGTTTGAATGTCATAGAGGGATCCTTCAATTTCTTAGAGATAAACTTGAAATTAAGGGCTGGAAATGGAAGAGAGTGGTGCAAAATACATAGTAGAGTAGTAGCCCCATTGAAGTCAGACAAGAAAGTTGTGATCCGAACTCAATTTCTCCTTCAATTTGCAACTGACGATGGCTTCGCTTGGGGAAGAGTTTTTTTTTACCGATGGACGACAGTGGGCCAACTGCTGGTGTGAGTTGATGGAGAGTGGTTGAGATTTGAAGCAAAGAGGGAGGGTAGTTTGGTAATTTGCTACTTGGAGGACACGTGACAGCCAAGCAAAAATAATACTCTAAAGCATGTAGATGGAATCAAACTCAAATTCTTATTGATATTTAGGTCAGGCTTAGCCACTTGAACCAACCTAAAATTCATAAAATTTATTATTTGAATTAATATAAAGGCTCTCTTAAATCTTTCATTTCTACAACTAATTAGATGGTTATATTATATTTTTTTAATTGAATTTTTCTTCTGTAGACATTCACAATATTATCCTTCCAAGTTAAAATTTTTTATATGTAAAATGCTGAACCGAAGATACATCGAGTTTAATTGTTGGACTGGTGTACTAAGCAAATGAGGAATTTAGGAGTAATTTTATTTTATGAAGAGATATTCGGTCAAAGAGAAAATAATAGGTACCTATAACATTTTTGTAAAGAAAAAAATTATGTATAATTTTTTATATTTTTGTTATATTATTTTTAAATTAAAATATAATAAATGTTTTATTTTTTAATTATATTATGATACATGTATAATTATTATAGATAATTATTTTTTAAATTAAATTCAATATTATTATTAATTAACTAAATACCTATTATAATTTTTAATTAAAAAACAGAATAATAAAGACATAAGAGATTATTCCGAAATGTAATCATTTTATAAATTGCGGCCTAGATTTGACGCGTGAAATCATCAAGTCAACAAAACACGTAGTTTTAGTGGCATCTTGCAAATTCCAATTTTGATGGGCCTGCCCACGTTTTGAAACAAGTGTGTTCCTTCTTTTCCACCTTTTTTATCATTAATTTTAGTAATTTTACTTTATATTGTTGATTATTCGACTCTTTGAAACATTATAATTTCAAATAATAATAATAATAATAATTCCTTCCCAAAAAAATACATATAAACAGTGCTGCTTTTTTCTTGTAAATTACAATCAAAAATTTAATTTAAGGAGAGTAAAAATCTCTTGGTTTAAAATTTAGATAAAAAAAAAAAACAAATTTTGACAAAATAAAATAAGTGAAGTTTCATTAATTGAGGGGTCAAATCAATAATATGACATAAAGTTATATATAAAAATTAAAATTTTAAAAAAATACAAAAGACGACCGTACTCCATATTCTTTTAAATTCAGTTTTAAATTCATCTCTGAATTTAAAAAAATTATGATGCAATTTTTAACTTTAGTTTAGATGAAAGCAGTACTTTTCTTAAAGTAATGCAGCAATTAATAATTCTGCCTTTTACAAAATTGATATATGACATTCCGTAATATGACAGGCCAATTTGAACCAATCTCTATCTATACTTACTGTGTTTCATCATCTATCAATGTAAATTTAAGAAAAATAACCATAAAAATGACGCCCCATCATGCAAATTTACTTTGATTTAAAATGATAGTAGGAGTTAAAAATTTTGCTATTAGATTTTTTTTCCTTTCCGGTTTTTTGTGGTTCAGATTAAATATTTCCCAAAATCGAAGTAGCAAATTGGATGTAATTGTAAAAAAAAAAAAAAAAATAGAGTTTTTTTGTATCCAATTGATGATGCTTTTAGCCTTTTTTATAATATTATAAACCCACAATACTCGTAGCTCATTTTATGTCAGGTCAAGAAACGCTTTAAACTATGACGTGAAAATATATTTGTGCAATCAAATTATCAAAAGATTGAATATTTGTGGTTTAGGGTTGAATATTTCCCAAAATCAAACTAGCAAATTGGATGTAATTGTAAAAATAAATAAATAAATAAATAAAGATTTTTTTTTTGTATCCAATTGATGATGCTTTTAGCCTTTTTTATAATATTATAAACACTCAATACTCATAGCTCATTTTATGTCATGTCAAGAAACCTTTTAAATTATAATGTAAAAGTATATTTGTGCAATCAAATTATCAAACAAGGCAGAGGTCAAACTTAAAATTTTTAAAATATCAAATTCTTTATCACTTGAACCAACAAAAATTAGTTGAAAACGTTATTTTGAATATTAATACTTTTTAAAGTTAAAGGTGTTTTCTTGTTTTCTTTCTTTTAACTTTCGAATATCCTTTTCATTTGCTTTCCTTAATAAATTTTAAATAAGTTGTAAAAATTTGTTAACATTAAAATCAATGGATTATGATTCAAATTTTATTAAATTTATGTACCTTTAAATTCCAAATTTGTTTCCCGAAGGAGCCAATTACTGTGTACCTCTCTGAAGCAAAAGAATCTTACATGAACCATAATTATTATATAATGTCTATGCTGCCTTCCGAGGGGCACACGATCTACTTTATAAGCGTGCGATGTGGGTCATAATTTCTCCCATATTTTTTTTAATTCTAAACGCAAATATGTAATATTTGTGTCCCTTCGCAGAAGTTACTTCTCACTTTACACCACAAATCTAGACATTTTTTATATAATTTAAATATAAACAATATAGTTGATGACTTTTTCTGTGATCCTCTTCATATAAACAATTTTATAATTTAAAATTGATTATTAACTTTATAGTTAAGTTTTAATTCAAAGTGGGTAAGATATATTTTTGGATCACTAAAAATATATTGAGTTGAACATAATAAAAGTAATTTAGTGATAAAATTTTTCATGCTCATATGAGTAGTCTTAGGTTAAGAGTTTAGGAAATAAATAAATAAATAAATATATATATTGTTACTGAGTAATTACTTAAGCTGTAATTATATTTTGCAATATAGCATTTTTGTAAATTGCGCCCTGAACTGATGGGCTTTATTCATGACATCATCAAGTCAATCAAACGCGTCGTTTTAAGGCATTGCGTCGTAGGTCGCAGCATATTCCATTCTTCCTGTTCTCCTTGCAATTTAATTTTGGTTTGAAACTACGTTTGTTCCTTCCTTCCCACTTTTTTGAATTAATGTTAATAATTTTGCTTTATAGTCGTGATTATCAGACTTTTAATACAGAGAATATGGCATTGTAATTTTACAATAATAAAATAATAATAATCCCTTCCAAAAATTAAATATAAATTATGCTTCTATATGTTTTCTTGTAAATCACAATGTTTTTGTAGCCACTATAATTTGCGTTGATAGATCAAAATTTTGATTTAAGGAGATTAACAATCTATTGGTTTAGGATTCAGACCAAGGACAAATTTTGACCCCAAAAAATGGATGAATTTTCATTAAGGGTCAAACAAAAATATAAGATAAGGTTATATATAAAATTAAAATTTTAAAAAATATTGAAGATGACCGTAGTCTACATCCCTAAAATTCATTTTTGAATTTAAACAATATTTATGATGCAATTTTTAACTTTATTTTAAATAAAACTAGTACTTTTCTTAAAGTACTGCAACAACTAACAATTCTACTATTTTACAAAATTGATATATGACATTCTGTAATATGACGGACCAATTTGAACCAATGTCAGCGTTTTATCATCTACCAATATAAATTTAATAAAAAAAACATGAAAATGACCTCCTATCATGCAAATTTATTTTAATTTAAATTGATAGTAGAAGTTAAAAACTTTTGCTATTAGCTTTTTTTTTTTTCGTTTTATTTTGTTCAGATTGAATATTTCCCAAAATCAAACTATCAATTTGGAAGTAATTGTAAAAAAAAAAAAAAAAAGTAAAGATAAAAAAATTTCTTTGTATCCAATTGATGATGCTTTTAGCCATTACTATAATATCACAAACACTCACAATACTGAGATTCATTTTATTATGTCATGCCAAGAAACCCCCCCTAAATTAGTGTGAAAGCATCTTTGTGCAATCAAATTGTCAAAAGAGCTTGGACCATAAAATTAACTTTTAGGGTAGGCCATATTGGAATTATCACTTCGAATATTAATACTTCAAAAAAGTTGAAGGTGTTTTTTTTTTTCGTATAACTTACAATCATTCTCCCTTTTTGCTCGCCTTCATTAGCTGTATCTATATTAGAATGAAAAGGCTTATATTGTTTGTCCCCACGTACTATCTCACCATATCTTATTCTATATAATATGCACGAAAATAGCCAAATAGCTGTATCCAATCCACACAAGAGACCAAAAATCCTACGTTGTTTGTACATCAGATCTTACTATATATAAAGGACACATTCATAATCCATATTACTCTTGTGTCACTCAAGGATTTGATTCTAACATTCTTACCGTAATATGGTGAGCAATATATATAACTTTTTATTTTCTGGGTCAAAGCAATCCATTATGGGTAACTTTGGTTGTGGATCAACCTTGGTTACTCGAAAAAAAATTAAATAAAAGGGGGAGGGCGTGAAGTGGAAATTGAATAATAATAAAACCACAAATTTTTAAGAAATTCTTCTTTTATGTCTATTATTTAGCTTGAGTCTGAATTTCTAAAAGCTATTAGATCACATAGTTTTTTAGATATGAATTGTTGGATTAAAATTTTGGATCATGCGATCAAAGTTTTAAATTTTTGACTACATACAATTACTCAATTTAATTTAAACTGTTAGATCATATAGTTTTCTCAATATTAACTATTAGATTTATACATTTTTTACTAAATATTAAAAATTCAATTTGATTTAGCACATAATTTCACAGGCATACTTGTAATTAAGTGCTATAAGTGCCTTACAATAAATTGCATATAATAAACTAAGTAAGTTGCTCTGATTAGTGTGACTTAACTAAAAGAAACAAGCTAATTAACTTATTTAAAGTCATGGTTAACTTTACCTTTTGTATAAATAAGTCCCGGACATGTTCCTCTCAACTGATAGTACTCTTGTATTAATGTGGCAATCCATTACCTCGGTGTCTAATACTTTGACTCCAAAAATGATATGTAACCTTCTCAATATACTTCCATGTATATTCATGGTCGGTTTTATCTAGCAGTGAAAAATAGAGCCCATCGATGCTATTTTAATTGGAGCAAGATATGGAGGCTTGTTGTGTCATCCAAGCTCAAACTTCTACAGAAGCTCTCGCCATCAAATGGAAACCATAAATCCATTTTCTTTTTAATTATCTTCAAAGTCTTTTATAGAATCATATGCTAATGTTTGTACTCATGTCATCATTTTCTTTCTTAAGATGGCAAACACTGCACCCACAATCTCAACTTGGCTTCCCCTTCATATCTTCCTTCATATTGTATCACTCTTCTGTTCTATAAGTTATCTGAATAAAGCATAAGGAAGAGGGGGTGGTTACAATCGCAACGGAGGCTATGTCACCTGGAAAGTGACTCGGAAGCATGATGTCACGATCCGCATCAGAAGTAAGATTTTAATATGGAGTTCATATGGATGTTTTGAAGATTTGCTAAGGCACCAAATAAGTCATGATTGTACATATATGTCGTCAAATGTACAAAGGGGTTTACTATGTGCATGGGGTATTGATTACCGTTACTGAAAATTTAGTTGCATGTGCAGTAGAAGCTAGTTTCTTCTTGCCATTCATTTTATGCTTCATTTCATGCCCTTCCTCATAATGTGATCGATCTATGGGTAATTTTCTGGTGCAGGCCCTTCACATCTATTAAGAACAAGAGAATGTCTCTTTTTGTAAATCATAATTAATGTGGACACATTTTAAAACCAGGCTACCAGACCTATCACTTTCACTGCCATCATTTTTCGAAACCACTCTTGAAAAAAAAAATAAAAAAGCATGCATTTTTATTGTGTTTCATCGTCTTCCAAAAATAAAAGAAAGAAAAGAACCTTGAAATGCCTACTAGTAGTCTTGGATATGCATATGTTATAGCTGCACTCTCTCTGTGGGTAAGGAATAAGTAGGAATTATTATCAACTTTTCAAGATAAAATTTCGAAAGAAAAGAAATAGAGACGCTAGATTACACATACTTCATTTTTTTCTCCTTACAAAATGTACATGATTGACCTGAGTAAGCTAATATAATTATAAACATAAGCATTTAAAGCTTTTTTTTTTTTGCATAGAATATTGTTAACATGTTTCTATGTTTATTGATTATTAATTTGATCTACTAGTGTTTTGTAAATTAGGTCTACTTAAGAATTTCCCAGTGACTATGTATGACTCCAGTTGATTTATTAATGATTCATCTAAAGGAGTGCTAAACAGAGCTGGTTGATGCTGTCTTAAATGGAGCAAGATATGGAGGTTTGATGTGCCACAACAAGCTCAAACTTTAGCAGAAGCACTTGCTATCAATTTCTTTGATGAAAACTATTCAACTTCCTTAGCCCTTGTCTTTCAAGACTTACAACATTTGTCTCACTCCTTCACACAGCTTTCAAACAACCTATGTTCAAATTGAAGGTAAATGCTGCACTTTCCTTTCCATAACTGATCGTTTTTTAGACACAAACCAAACAGAACCATTAGTTTACAAATAATGTGAACATATTCAGCTTATTTAAAGTGACCCAACCAAATTGTAAGTTTCTTCCTAAGATGAAATTAAGGACTGGAACATGAAAAAATTGCTTTAGAGATGACCCTCAGATGAAGTCTCAGGTGGAATTCTGTTTTGCCAATTGTATATAGGATCATATTTACTGTCATATACTGTTAGCCAACGTCTAATCTAGAGTTATAACATGCAAAGTTGTCGTACAGGACTATCAATCTTGATTCTGCACCAGAAATATGCCATGATAACATTACTGCAATTCAATTAAAACAGCTGCTAGAGTTTTTTTTTTTTTTTTTTTTCTGTTTTCGTACTTTTTACTGTTAACGTTGTGGTTCGAGAGAAAAAGAAATGGATCACATCCTTTTTTAGCACTATTGCATTCCCTTTACTTGTAGGATTACCAATTAGCCATAAGAACTGTATTCCCTGAAAATACTAATAACCCGAAATTCAATCCCTTTTAGTTATCTTGAAAGTTCATTACAAATTAAAGAAATTAATTTCTATTTCTACCTGAACTCTCAAATACATATACTACAAATTTAGCTAATAGCCATGACAAATTTTGTTGAGCCTAATGGCTACCATGCATTAAAGCTTAAACAAGGCAAGGCAAAAAGAAGAACTCGCAGCCAAAGAATATAAAATTACCTAATTTAAAGATTATGAAATTAAGTATTGCGTATTATTCCAATTCTTTGTATTATATACTTGTAAGTCCTAACATTTGAAGTTTTGCTACTTGTGATACAGTTTTAGTGCCTCATATCTGCTGCATGATGGATCAGAGCATCTTCAGCCTATTTCTGGTATCTTAAAAGCAGTACCATGAGTTAATGCATTCGTTTATGGTTCTTTTCATGAAAGTCACTCTGTTTCTTCGTTTTCCAAACTTGCTATACGCATCACCAGGCTAAAGTCAGAATTAGCCTCTGAATTGCTTTTCCTTTATCTGTAGTATAAAGAAATAGCCTAAAGGCTCTATTCTCATGGTTACTGAACCATACAGACATACTGAATGAAAACCAAAGGATTAACATGTTTTAAGACTAAGTGAAATGGGATTATATTAGTCGAATGTAGGATTGTCATATGCTTAAAAATCAACCGCTGAGATATTGGTTATTAGAATTTGTCTGTTACTATAGTTTAATGGCAGAAATAATCGTAAAAGGAACAGAACTATGACCCCATTTAATGACTGACCCAGTTCTTTTTCTCTTTTGTTAGAAGAAGTGTATTTCAATTATTGTATACATTTGAAGTGTGCCAAGTAAGCACCAATGATGACATCATCTTCGAATTGTCAGATCTTTAATTGTAGAATATGATAAGAGACATTTGTTCAGGTGTCCAATCACTTGAACAATATGAACATAATGGAGACCAAGAAATAACTAAATGCATTTCTTACCTAATAATTGCAATCCGTATGAAGCAATGAAGCTGCCCCTTGAATGCCACAAGTAATTGTGGTAAAATACTCTGTGCATGTGGTGTGTTGATTACTGAATATTGAAATCTTAGTTGCGCCTGTTAAAAAAGCTAGTGCTGTTTTTGTAATGTTATTTTTTTTTCTTTTTTTCTTTTGGTGAAATTTATTTAATGCGTTTTGATACATTGTCCAATATGATGTTTACAGGTATGGCTTTCAGAAGAACCATTTTGATCTAAGTAAGATTTAGTCCCTCAAGGCAAGAAATTGATTGAAGCTGAATTTGGGGTAATAATCAAACCAAGAGACATAACCTGAATGAAGATGAATTAGAGCCACTTTTGCGACACCAAGAAATTGTTGTTTTTTCAGGTTAGGATGTTATTGAATAATACGCAGCATGTAATTGCAACTCTAATGATCACCCATTGCTGAAACTACTTATAAAGAGTTTGAAGAGTATTTACCTGATGCAGACAATGCAAATGGAGTTCTTCAAGAAAAAGATAGGCGAGAACTTCAACTTGCAAGACCTTGACTTGATTAAAAGGAGAGAAATATTGAGAGTGATTTTAGAATTTGCTTGATTAGTCTTAGAAGACTAATTAAGACATTGTTTATAAACACTTCAATAATACAATTAGGCCTTAAATTAAGTCCAATAATCTCTCCTCTTATTAGTAATCCAATGGGATAATTATTAACTAAGTCTAGGTTACAAGTTAGGATTTCTACCCAATGAATTAGTAAATAATTCAACCCATTATTAATTATTCTCTATTAGCATAGATCCAATCCATCTTTGATTTAGTCTAATTATATTAATTGCCTAATTAAGTAACCAAAATATATTATTGATCCAATAACAAATTAAGGCTAATCCATCATTTATTCTAACATAGGATTCTCTTGAACACTTTCTAGCTTTGATTAGTGTTATGATTGCAGTCTTGTTTTTTAAGGTATTAGAAAACAATTGAAGTGGTTGAAAACAATGGAATTGTCTTTAGTATGTGTTTAGTTCTATGATTTTAATCCCTATCGTCCAAAACTACTCTGAATCTCTCTCTCTCTCTCTCTCTCTCTCTTTTACTTGTTGCCATGGGCAGTTTCTTTTGAAAAAGCTTGAGTGGTATTTCTCTTTATGCACAAGTGTAGGCATATGGGTAAGTACTATTTTGTTGTTGAAGGCATTGATTATCTTCGAAATCCTTCGTAGTATTTTTGGTTGTAATCACATCATCATTTTGTTTCTTAAGATGGCAAGTAGCTGCACCTACAACATCGACTTGGCTTACTTCAAACCTTTTGTTCAAGAAAAGTTCATAGAAGAGGTGGTGGTTACAATACAATTGCAACGGTGCCCGTGACTGTGGGAAAGTAACAGAGAAGGATGATTTAAGGATATATTACCAGCTGTTAAAGCTTTGGCAGAAAGAGGGATCATGGCAGTCTCTAGTGCTTGCTATCACCGTAACTTTGCTCATGAATCTTCTTCATTCCATGCTTTGGTTTGTTGTACAGATGAATCCCTTGAACCTCACTCTTGTGATGAGGCTGCACATAGATTACTGAGTTTGAAGAGTCTACTAATGAATAATTTGCCTGGGTGGATTATGGACCACGGCCCATTGCTGATGTTATTTCTTCTGAAGCTTTTGAGTAAAATTATTCCTTTTCATCCAAAAAAAAAATCCTTGTATTATGTGCTTCTTCTGGGACTTGTGACACAGTATTGTGATACATTTTGGAAAATAGAGATGGGTGAGAGCATCATCAAGTTTATTTCTAGCATCTGAGAGCAGTTGAATGAGTTTTTCTTGTTGTAGGATTATTTAAGAAAGTCTATTTTTAAAAATGATAGAATAAACCACCATCACTCATTTAGCTACGTGCAATGTAGTTAAAGGCACTGATGCGCTTAGCGCCTCTCTTGGTGTGAGAGATGCTTCCTTCAATGAGGCGCTTGCCGGGAGCCACTTTTTTGCGCCTTTGAGTGCCTTCTACCAGTTTTTTGCCAGCGCCTTTTGTGTCTTGGTAAAGCTTAGGCTTCTGCATGAAAGTGATAATAATTATGGACGTGCAAACTGAGAAGGGAATGATTTAGTTGGTGGGAAATAAGAGTAGACCTACTAGAAAAGTATAATTTACTAGTGAGTTGAGAAAGGAATAATTTACTTAGTGGGAAACATGAGTGGAAGTTAGGTTATGTGAGCTGAAAAATTATTCAATAATTTATAGAGCGAGCTATAAAAATAAAAAGGACAATAATTGATTGAATTAGTAAATTTTAAAGTGGGAAAAATGGTATGGAATGGATATCTTTAGCATAAAGAAGATCAGGGAGAGTTCTTGGCCTCTCAAAAGCCAAGAGAAAATTGTGATTGTGTTGGTTGTTTTATCTGTCTTGTATTTTATTCTTTTTTTTTTACTCAATATCAGAGCAGTCAAAGTCCTTACCATTAAATAATACTATTAGTTTCTATTAGGTTTCATTATAGTGTTTATAATTTTGAATAGTTAATTTATATATTTATATATTAAGTGCTTTGACAAAGATGCAAGTATTTATATTTCTTTTGTATAGCATATATTAGCAATTTTTATATTATAACATCTTACATCATTCAGGCAAGCGTTTTTTTGGCACCTCTCGCCTCAAGGCGTTTTAGAGGTCTAGTGCCTGACTACCTTAATTACGTAACATTAGTTTTGTCCAATTTCCAGTCCAAAAGCTAGAGAAAAGTGATTGTCTTCATAGAAGGAGAGCAAATGAAGCAACTACTAGATTACCATTATACTTCTAAAGATTCAAAGTAACTACACACAGCTTTTCTTTGTCATCTTCAACAAAAATTTCAATTAATGTTTAGGCTGAATGCGACATTCCCCATCAGAAGCTGCAAGCAAAAACATAAAATTACTCAATTGCAGTACCAATAGTTGTGAACACACAATGGTTACAACAAAATGACCAGATGGAGATTTATAATTGCTAACAGGATCATATCAGCATTCAAATGTCTGAAATCTTCATACTTCTGAATAGATTTCATCTTCTTCTAAAAATAATGTTCTTCTTCTTGTTAAGGTATAT
This sequence comes from Delonix regia, assembly GCA_037074485.1. Taxonomy (NCBI): domain Eukaryota; kingdom Viridiplantae; phylum Streptophyta; class Magnoliopsida; order Fabales; family Fabaceae; genus Delonix; species Delonix regia. The sequence goes on along the minus strand of CM073459.1, from coordinate 27,848,578 downwards.
ATTTTGCAACCTCGTGTTATAACATCAGTGGGCTGAAGTCAAAATTAGCCTGAGCGGCTGTCATATAATCTGGTGCTATACTATTCATACTCTGTAGTCAGGTAATCCGTTTGCCTGCGCTTTCGACTTCCCTTTTTTCTCATTTTCTCTTTTGGCAAATCTTCAAACTGCTCCGTTAAACATTTATGAACAATGTTCCTAACCTCATCAAGCAACTCTCGATTATAAGAATCCAATCCTTCTGTGGACACTATATCTGCTATGTTTGCAATTTCCCTCATCGCAGTAACCTGAAAAAGTACGTAATGATCAGGTACACATAGCTACTAGGAATATTAATCAGTTCAGTCGGATATTTTTTGGACACAAACCAAACAGAACAATTAGTGTACAAAGAATGTGGACTTATTCATCTTATTTAAAGTGACTCAATCAAACCATTAAAGACCAATTTGGTTCAGCCCAGCCAAATAAATTTGTTAGTCTTAATCTTTTTCCCTTGATTAAGGTTCAATTAAGAAAAAGGCAAATATAAGGAGAGATTAGATAAAATGATTAAGATCACAAAAGTTAGAAAATGCCGGATTATGAGCAATGATCCAAGCGGCAGATATAATATAAAATGACTTAATTAAAGCTTACTTTTACAAAAGTCCAATACAAAATGACTTTCTTCTTAACTCATAAGACTCAAACCAGTAGTTTTTTTATTATGTTATTCAAAACTTGATTACAAAAGCACAAAAAAACCTTATGGATATATATGAAAGATGATAGATTATGAAAATGTGTAATAGACCAGTCGGTTCTATTTGGTTCATTATCCAAACGAAAACCAAACCATTTTCTCAGTTTTAACTTAAACAAAACTGAACAAAATCATTCTTTTGGCGGTTTTTATTAGTTTGATCAGTGTGACTGGTTATGTTTGATTTCAAATATTATAAAAACTACATCCAAGAGACAGATAAACATAGATGGTTTACCACAGACTTACAGTTCTCTGATACTCTGACTCTAGAGATGATGTAACCCTTCCGATATATCTACGAGTAATTTTTTGGTACCACTGCATGTAATCACAGTCATCTGCAGTGTCATTGCTTTCCACGACATAAAGCCAACGCTCTGACCATTCTTTGAGTGCCAAATCCATTTTCCCCAACAAGTCTACCCCATGGTCCACTATACGACTCTTTCTCTCCCATCGTTGCACTTCCTTTGGTATTGTTTGACACATCCCAAATTGCCTTAAGCAGCGATCTGGAAGGTGTCTTTCTGCCTTGTCAAAACATAATAGCATTGTTCTAGATGCCCTTAACATTAGACTAGCTCTTATGTCTTCTGGTATAGCTGTACAGTCCATATCCCTGTAAGGAAGCCACTGGACCTGGTATTAACACTAAAACAGATTTAGTATCTTCTTCATGATATACATATATTAAACCACATTATTAAGACTTACATTGCAAGGATCAAGACAATCCAAAGCCTTTCTGTAGGACACTACATTACATTTAGCTCTTGAACCACTTTTCCCTTTCCATTTAAGTACAAAGGGAAAGCAGTTACTCTCTGGCTCTTGATTAAACTTTGGATGGCCAATAATGAGGCGAGAATAACTCCAACACTGAAAAGAACACTACTTTGTCAACGTTTGAACTGAAAATCACTAGCAAGAACAAATGATGATGATAATAGTAATAATCATAATAAATATAATAATAATAATAATTATAACAATAATGAAGTAAAAGTAAAAAGATCATGTTTGTCACCTGTACTAGAGTTAGACAGCCGCTAATGGTACTTTGAGATTTAAGGGAGGCATTCCCAAGTGCTCTATATAAAAATGCCAATGCTGCAGCACCCCAAGCATACTTCCCGGCTTTGTCAAAATTCTCGAACAAAGAAAGGTACATAACAGGGACTTTGTTCCCAGTTGTTGTGGAAAATATTGTACTGCCTACAAGGTAAAGAAGGTAGGCACGAGTACAGCACTCAATCTCTTCCAGCAGTGCATCTTCAGGACACTCAGAAAAGAATTCCTTCAGCCAAGTAAGCTTCACCATTCCACCATTCAGATCATCCGGTACTCTCCCAAGCAATTTTTCACAAACTGAACTTGGTGCACTGATTGGACCTATGACAGGATCTCCATCAATTGCCAATCCAAGTAATAGCGCCACATCTTCAAGAGTTATTGTCATTTCTCCAACAGTCAAGTGAAAGGTATTTGTTTCTCTTCTCCACCGCTCTACTAAAGCTGCTATCAATGCATTGTCAAGACTCATTGCAGGAAGTAATCGTAGGTAACCAAAACCAGCCTTCTCAACCAACTCAATCTGTTTAGGTGTAAGCTTCCACTGATCAAGCATTGAAGTGTGTTCATGACATCTAAGAACACCACGTTCCTGCAATTTTTTTGTTGAAAAAAATAAATATTGATAGAAGAACAAATTTTATTAAGAAGAAAGGGGAAAATAATAAGAGGAGGATGAAGTATCTTCCTAAGATAAAGCACTAGAACCAAAACTAGAACAGCAAAGAAACTCGATCAAGTAGCAAAGCCTCCAAATCCCTCTATAGATCTAATAAACCCATAATCTGGACAGGAAACTGTTATGGATTTGGTATGAATAATTTGATATTCAATGACATAGATATCAACACATGTAAAGTAACATTACAAAGAAATTATATATAGAAAAAGAAATTGAATCACCTGCCCATCCCAAACTGCTGAAGAGACATGATTATCTTGATCATAAAGCACAGATTTATCAATTGGCCCTGGATCTTCATTGAACTCCATTTAGGGGAACTGTCCAAAATATAGGAGTAATTAACTAAGAATCAGCCCCAGTTTGTGATTCTCAAGCAACATATTAAACTCACTGCTATTAGTTTTAAAGGATGCAAAGATAAAACGACACTTGAGAATAACATATCAATATTGCAAGTAATGATTTTGGGCATGACCTTCAGATGAAGTTTCATGTGGAAGTCCGTTATGCCAATAGTAAACAGGATCACATCTAGTTTCATACTGTTAGCCCAAGTCTAATCTAGAGTCATTACATGTAAAGTTGCTTTATAAAACTAACAACCGAAAATTTTTATTCTGACTTATCCCTTGATTTTGCACCAGATTGATTAAAGAAACATAATTTCACATTTAGGTCATAAATGTTGGCCTACTACAACTAAAATGTATGCAATGAAAACATGATTCAGCTTCATAAATAGACACCTGCTAGAATTATGCCATGACATCATCACAGCATGCAATCCAATTAAAAGAGCTCCTATAGTTCTTTTTTCTTTCTATTTTTCATACTTTTTTACCTTAACATGATGGTTCGAGATAGAAGAAATGAATCAGATCCTTTTTCACACTACTGCTTGCCTTTCACCCATAGAAAAACCAGACAGCCACTCCATTTTTTATGGTTACCGAACAGTTCAGACATGCATGAAAATCTGAGAACCAGTCTGATTATGATAGTTCAATTTAGGTGTTTTCAGTTAGTTAAAAATCAAGCATTAAAATATCTGAAAATATTGGTTATCAAAATTACCCTGATATTCTCGTGTAAATGACATGGATAAGCACAAAAGTATTTTCTTTCTCTAATTCTTTTCATGTCAAAAACAGATGCTTTCTTCTTCTTTTTTCATTTAAATTTTTTTAAAAATATTATAAATCATTAATTTATTAATAATTTATTGCACTCATTCATAAAGGAAAAGAGTAATCCATCATCCAATAAGGTGTATTCTCCCTTAATTATGACAATAACTGGCTTAAGAACGATAACTAGTAGTGGAAATAACAACAACGTATGCCATCGTGGATGTGGCAAGAGTTTAGAAAAAATGAAGTTAAGAGAGGAAGGAGATAATCATTGACGAGGACCATAGATTTCTGCCTCCTCATTAGGGCAATGGGAGAGGAAGACTTGTATGTAGCAGAATGTTATCACTTTAGAGCTTCCAAAGGCCAAAATTAACTCAAAGAAATTCCTACAAGTTTCTGGTAAATTATAAAACGGTCACGCTTTTATCAGAGGCACCCAAAACTGCACATACAAAGGGTATTACTCTGAAAATACTAAAAACCTCAAATCCAATCCAACCCTCTAGTCATCTTAAATGTTCATTACCCATTAAAGCCGGATAATTTTCAAGAAAGGCATTTCAATTTCTACCCAAACTCACAAATATCTATCATACTATACATTTAGCTAAGACCCATGACAATATTTGTCGACCCTAATGGCTACAACCAAACAAAGCTCAAACAAAGCAAGGCAAATCGAATTACTCGCAACCAATGATTATAAAGCTAACTTATACAATCAAGTCGGAAGATAGACATTGAGAGAGAAGGAAGAGTATTAGCATAATCCTAGGGAGAGAAAGAGAGAGAGAGAGATAGAACCTGAAGGAAGCTGATACTCTAGTCCACAATCTACAGTCGTGGTCGACGACGAAGGTGTCGGCGAGAGGGAAGATGAGGAAGAGCGGAGAGTGGTGGATGAGGCACTGAGGATTGCCGAGATGTTCGCTGCGACTGCATAGCGAGTGAATTTTTTTTCTTTTGAAAGATTGGGGGAAGTGAAACTTACATGCTACATTTGTCGGGAAAAAGACTCACGATTTGCACAATATGAATTTCTTTTTAATTTTGTATGAGAAAATTTGTATTTTGTTCCCAGTTTGCAAGTAAACTTTTAATTAAATTTCTATTGATAATTTTTTAAATTTAATTATTTAATCATTAAATATTTGTAATATAACATTTTGATAAAAATATTAAATTAATTTTTATTTTTATACTTTATAACAAGATACTTTTTTATAAATATATCATGACAAATTAATTTTTAAAAATTATATTTTATATAAAATTAATTTTTTATTAATTTAAATAAAAATATTAATTTTATATAAATTTAAATTTATAAAAAATCAATTTATCATAATTAATTTATAAATATTAAATTATCACAAAATATAAAAATAAAATATATTTTATTGTAAATATTTTTATTTTAAATCTAACGCCAAAGATATTACTCGGATGGTAAGACAGGACTCGCGAACCAACATTCTAGTCAGTTTTTTTCATTCTGAAGTGATCTCTTAAGATGCAATTTCAGACATAATATTTACCTCTACGGAATGAAGCTTCCTGAGACTAGGTGAAAGGGGTAAACACAATTGATGTCTAGCGAAAGAGCTCTCCAGGGGCCATGTCTCCTATATACTAATAAGTCAATAGACTTTGAAGTTATTTTCGTCATTTTAGTCAATTTAATTGAAAATAAATAGTTTGTGGTATGCTAGATTGCATTGTTCACATACGATACATGATTAGAAGTTGAAACATAAATCTAACGAGGAGACCTAATTTTTGTTAGATATAACTTTTAATACGAGTGAATTTTTATCTTATAATACTATTTCAAAAATTTTATTTAAAGCTCGATGTTTATATTACTCATCAGAAGTCAGTTAGATTTTATTTCAACCCAAATTCATTTTTTTTTTTTTTTGAGTCTTTAAGCTACTTAAGTATTTTTATTTACTTTTGAAAATAAGTCAATAAAGATTTAAAAGTATTTTAAACATTTCAATCGGTTCAATTGAGAAAATATAGTTGGAAGTATGTTAGCTTGTATGCTTGATATAATATGTAAAAAAAATAGTTATTTGGATTAAATTCATTGTCAAAAATTCAAACAATCAACCTAAATTTAATCAAGCATAATTTTTCGACATTAGTATTTTTGAACTTATAATAAAAACTTATTCAAAGCAAGTGTATAAAAGCTTATTAAGTCTAGCAAATGCCCAAATTTAGCCGTGTCCATGAGTTTTTTAAATCCTTAATTGTTTCTATATACTTCTGGTAATTTTTCATTTTTTATAAATTTCACATTATTCTCTTAAACGTTTTCTAAAATTTGTTTTGAATTTTTTGTATGTTTCATGGTGTCAATATCGCACTGGATTATGTGTGAAAATATTTCTATTACACCATCTAATGTTTGTGTACATAAAAACAGTGATTGAATTTAAACAAGAATCTTACATATACAAATTTAATTCTAATTATTATATGTGAACACATTCTAGAAATACATAGCAGATCAATTAATTTAAAAGAGAATCATATTGGGTGTGTGAGATGTTATATTTCAAAATAATCAATCTCACATTATTTGTTTATAACTTGCCATATTACTTAAAATAATGTCACATGTTTCTAAACCTCAATAAACATCATTTACTATACGGGTTACAACATATTATATATTTTTGTTAGCTTTGATATTGAGATTCCACTTTAGAAAAGTCTATTTTATTATGGAAGAATATTTTAAGAATAATATATTTTTTACTTGACTATTTCCAACAATCTTAAAGAAAGATCAAGCAAAACAATCCATTCATCACGAATCAAAGTATGCCGCTTTATTTTCACTTCTATTGATTTGGGAGTTGTTAGTGTCCAGATTAGTGCATGTAAAGTACTCGATCTTATTAAGGCAAAAACACTTGTTCTTTGTTTCCATTCGCAATTATGCACAACTAAGGAATAGTCTTTAAATATTACTAATTATATTTTTGCACTGGTTTTGTATATTGTTAATAATTTATTAAAGATTTGACAATGGATGTATTGATGAACAAGGAGATAAGAAATGCTATAAGTTTTGGGTAACATAATTTTTTCTCTCTATACATGTTTCATTAACTAGCATGATGTGTCATTTAGGAACAAGTTTGTGCTAAATACATATAACTCATTCATTCCTTTGTGCAAGCTTTGTCTTTGTGTTGCCCTTTGAGCAAACAAGTCATTAAGGATGAAATTTTTATGTTCCACAATTATCATATTTTAATAATGAAAAAAATGATAAATAAGAAGAAGCTATATCGTTATATTATCTTGACTGATGCATGATATATATTGTTAGAAAAAATTACTATAATTAGTTTATTTGGTGGATAATTTATATTTTAATTAATATTTATTTACTTATATTATTTGGTCTTATTTTATGTATTTGTTAAATGGGCCTTGAAATTTCCATTGATTAGTTTTCTTTTTCATTGTTTATAATGTATTTTCTTGATTTTAATCTTATTTATAATTTTCTTGAGATATGTTTATACACAAATAATTATAATTATCATTATAATTATATGTGAGGACTATTTTCCAAGTGGTTTTGTTTTGTCATATGCCCTTTTTGTTAATATCTTTCATGTGATTAAAAAAAAAATTTGCATGGTTTAAGCATATCTTGACCAACATATTTAAGGTTGAAAAGTTATACAAAAGTGGTAATATGAATAAAATTAATGGCATACTTATATGTTTTAAAAATATATTTATAATTATTTTAAGAGAATTTGAATTCAAGAAAGAATTTTAGAGAAATATTAATTGTGTGTAAAAAATTAAGAAAAATTTTTACGGAAGAGTCAAGATAAAATGAGATATTTCATCGGTAAGAGGATTTAATTTTATGTATGGTTACATATTATATTCCTTTATCTTTCAAGGCTTATGATTATACATACATTTTTTAGTGTCATTTTATCTAATTATAGAGAATTAGAAAAGTTTGAAGTAGACTTAAATAATGTAATATATGTGTTCTCTTGGATTGAGGACTATCACACGAATTTTTAATGTCAATTGTTAGTTTGATCATTTTTGTAGAATTTTAATTTAATTAGATTGGACAATGATTGTATTAGAAATTTTTAATTAAAATTAGGATTGTTATGTTATGAATTGACACTATGATTTAAATATAGCCAATGTGATGAAATTTTGAAGGTAGACTTGATATTAGTTTTGGTCTAAATGTCATGTTGAGAGTAACTTAAAAACATGTTATTAAAAAAAGTTTGAAAGTGTGGGGGTATCTTACAAACACTCAAGCACCAAAATAGTTAAATTAAAGATTAGACTAAATATTATAGGGGACGACTTTTCTTCTTACAAAATTGATAGTTATCTTGTAAAATTTTAATTTAATTAAAATGAATAACGATATATTTTGTGAGATTTTAAAATGAAATGACAAGATAGTATAGAATATGCCTTTAGTAGAGCATATTTAGAATTTTGCAATTGCAAATTTTATCCAAATGCAATCTTATTTAATGGGAGAAAACATTTTTTTAAAAGAAAAATAGTGAACTAGATAAAACTATCTTAAAAATGATGTCTAAACACATGAAAAAAAATGATAGATATAGTGTAGATTTATTCACGAATTTCTATACATATATATCATAAATGATTATTATTTAGAAAAATGGATAAAATAGTTGTATACATATGATATTGAAAATTTGAAATTAGATATCATTTTGAATTCAAAAGTATAAAGAATAGCAAAGATTTATGGATGAAATTAATTTTGATTACAAGTCTATGCAATTTAACCCCACCTTAAAAAAGAAGGAAATTGTTTTGTCTGTGGAAAACATAGTCATCATGCTACTCAATGTAAAAATAGAGCAAATAATGGCAATCCTTTAAGGCCAAAGCAAATTTGGTCTAAGGAAATTATATAATTATTGTGGTCATTTCTTAGGCTCTTATTATTATTGATGTGAAAGAATTGGTAGTAGACTGTGAGACTATTAGGCATATTTGTGCAAACAAATATGTTATTACCTTTTACATTTCAGTAGGGGGTGGAGAAGAACATGTGTTCCTTGATAATTCTAGAATTGCTAATGTTCTTAAAAAATGTAATATTCTTTTCAAGCTCAAAATTGGAAAGACCTTGGTTTTCCATGATATGTTTCATGTGACCAACATCATAATAAATTTCATATTTGTGGCTTAATTGGAAAAGCTTAGGGTTAAAGTGTTATTTGAAAAAGATAATATTGTAATGACAAAAAATAATGATTTTGTGGGCAAGGCTGTAATCAATGACTATTTGTACTTAATATTTCTTAGTATCATGTGTAGTGGTTTTTTTGATGTATTAGAAGGATACAATGATATTAATTAGATTTTAGATTCATATGAGATAAAATCCACTAGTGGTATATTCACCCATAGTGTTAGTGTATTAACTTTGAGATCAATCGAACAAAATATTATTGTTAAATTTATTATAGGGTTAGAGTTTATTTGGGATTGGCTGGTAATCTAATTGGGTGGTTGAGAAACTTTTCAGCTAATATCGAGAATGAAACCAACTCCTTTTGTATTTATGCATTGTGATTATTAAGCGGTAATAGATGTTGCAAAGAATAAAATTTTTAATAATGGAAGTACACACACACGTTTGAGATATGATATGGTTAAACAAATGCTAAATAATAATGTTATATCGATCAATTGTGTGAGGTCATACATAAATTTGGCAAATCCTCTAACATAACTTTTGGGAAGGCGATTAATCTGAAACATTGAGGGAAATGAAACTTAAGCTAATTTAAAATTGAGACTGATGGTAACTCAACTTTTGTAATTGGAAACCATATGAAAAATGTTTATATGAGTAATAACAAGTTACCTATTAATTTTGTTAGTACTACTAATTATTGTCATTTCCTATGGTATAAGAAAGTGCGATAATGCATTAAATGAAAAAATAAACTAAAAGTTTTTGATGACTTTTATAACCCTTCTAAGTAGTGTATTCATTATAAATATACTTGATAAAATTACTTATATACCTCTGAAGTGAGGCTGCTTTTATGAAATTGTAGCAAAATCTCTAAAGCACTCATAAACTATTAGGTAGGTGCATGACTGATTAATGCCAAACCTCAATAATAGTAGGAATTGTGGGAGTGTAATTTGGCTAATAAAATCACTAACTTATAATTAAGAGTTTTTTGTTTATAGAAGTTATAAACTTCACAATAATTTTGTAGGTTAAGTTTTATCTGTTCAAATCTAGTTCATAGTTTAAAGGCATCAGATTTAAAACAATTACACTCATATATGTAATTTAAAGATTTTTCTTATAAATTAAAATTTTTCTTTGTTATTGATTCTTAAATATGTGGAGAATTGTTAGATGTATGAGTTGCATTTCAAAATAATTAGCCTCACATTACTTGAGTATAATTAATATATTGGTTCATAAGTCCGTCATGACCTATAATAGCTAGTCACTTATTTTTAAACATTTATAAATATCACTTACCATTTAGGTTACAACACATTATATGCTTCTATTGGTTTTGATCATGTAATTGTATCTTAGAAGAGTGTATATTATCTTAGGAGAAATTTACATGTGACAAAATATTTCTTAAGAACAATATATTTTTATATGATTCAAACTAAATATTTTTTTTATTAATTTGGTCCCTCTTTCCAACAAATCGTACATATACAAATTGTATTTTAATTGTTACATGTGAAAACAGTATAACGCATGCATGGTGGATCAAATGTTATCTTCCATAGCAAAACAGCGTTACATGTTTCATACAAATATATGTTTTAGGCAAGAAAATGGAGAAATGTGGAAAGGAAATTAAAAATGTGTTTGGTAGGTGAGGATAGAAAGGTTATGGAAAAGCTGACTCCCATGTATAAATACCAAATGGGAATTCCTTCCCATGTCAAATGAAAGGCCAGCCATTCTTGAGAATCACCGTCGGAATGACAAAAGTGCCCTTGACCAAGTACCAAAAACTTCCACCATTGCTGTTGCTGTCATTCCAATCACCTGCCAAATTAATTTTTATTTTTCCATTTGATATCATACCAACTAAATAATTAATCACAATATTCCATTCTTTCACAAGTCAGCCTCATATCTATTTCCGTCAACTCATTCTATTTTGCTAAACATGCACTTATGCAGAGGTTAAAGAAAGCTCTCAATTGGGCCTATCTCTAAGGCCTAATATTGGGCTTGCTTGGCTGAATCCAGGCTCACAGTTAAACAAGTTAATCAATTAATTTGGCCATCACGTAATTTCAGAGACAAATATAGTACAAAATTAATGTCCTCTTTGGACCTTTTGTGTTTGCAAATCTGGCAGCGATGATCGCAAACATAAATATGGGTGTGCTACGTGTACACACGTTATATCCCATTATTCATTAGTCTTTATTTATCATAAAATTATTATATTAATATCTTATTTAATAGTATTTTAAATAATTATTTATTTATTAAAAAATATTTTATGTAGTTCTTATATTTTAAAAAATTATTAAATTTAATTATTTTATTAAATTTAATATTTTTAAAATAAAGAATCAAATATGATATTTTAAAAAAATATAAAATTATTTTAATTATTTCAATAAATAAAAAGTCAAAAATAATAATTTTGTAAAATAAAATATTAAAAATATATTTTTCTCTCGTTTATATAACCTGACGTGTGAATCCTATCTACGCCTCCGAAAAGTCCAATTCAATTTAATAATGATTAATATATTCTTTCTTCCAATCTCCAAATATTACTACTAATCACGTTCTTACATTATCTCCATCCAAAACTTTTAACAAAAAATTAAAATAAAAAAAAAGGTTTTTATAAGATAAACAAAAGCAATCATTTTGGCTGTATTCTATCTATCAGTCTATCATCATAGTGGCCTCCTCGCAACACGACATGCACTTTCTTTGAATGCCATTCTCCTCCGTCCTTTTTCTCTCCTTTCATTTCATAGTCATCAACGCCTCTCTAAAATTTCATCGTATTAATATCCCATTCATTATTATTAAAGCATCTTTCATGTCATTATAAATGATTAATATTGAAATACTTGCTATTTAGATTTTAATGACCGCAAGAGTAGTTGTCTTATTTTAAGAAACATATGACTCATTATTCATGATATTACTACTCATTTTCCAGGGCAACAATATCAATATGTTGAAAATTTACATATACATAATTTGACAATTATTTTTGCAACATAAGAAAATTTAACGAAATAACTATCTTTATTAACTAAAGTTTGTTTTCTCGACCAGCAAAAAATAATAACTAATGTTCGTTTTGACATCCAAAATGGTGAAAAGTTTATGAGTATACTAAAAGAGGAATTTATCTTATAAATAATTTTTTTATCCATTAAATTTTTATTTGTGTATTAATGAAATAAATTACTTAAATAAATGACATTGATGTTAAAACTCATTTTTTAAATAAAAATTTTTAAACATAAATCTTTAATGAAACTTCTAACCAAAATAAAAATGGCTAAATTAAGTTTTGAAATTAAATTTATACAATTCTAATTTAAACATACATTAATTGATTAAAATAAAATTAAGGTAAGTCACATTAGTTTATTTTATACCAAAGTATATTTTTTAATTTTTATACATATAAAAATTTGAAGAACAAAAATGATTTTTTTTAAAAAAATTGTTGCAAAATCAAACACCACAATTAAACTATGTTATGATTTAAGAGCTAAACAAGCCTGGTTAATTTTATTAACGAGAAAAGTTAACTGTAACTGTAAGTGTAACTGCAACTGTAACCAGTAAAATTGAAAGAAACCGGGCCTTAATCTGTTACATTCATTAGTCATTACTGTTTTTACTTCCCCTTGTTTCTTACAGATCCCATTTTTACAAGTAGTCTCTCTGTTTAGCCCTTTGAAGCTTTCTTTCTCTTCGATGTCTTTTCGTTTCTCTTTCCACATAACGCCGTTAGAACCGGTCTATCTATCCATTTCTTCCAGCAGTCCCTACCCTTTTCATTTTCAGCGCTTTATTGCCCTCCTTTTTCTGCTCTTTCTTCTCTCGTTAGGGTTTTGAATCTTCCACTTTCGTACAAATTCCTCTCTTTCTTTCATCATTCACCTCCTGTTTCGAGGAATCTCTCTCGGTACATGACGTCTGCTTCTGTGAAGAACAATATGATGCCCCCTGGCCTCGTCTCCAATCTTCAACAGGTCCTGCTCAGTAGGAAGGGAGGCGAACAAGGCGACCAATCAGAGGACAGTGCTGAAACCGCAGAACCTTCGTCTTCTACTTCGGGGCCTGATTCCACGGAGATGAATGATAGTTCGAAACCTGTTGTCCTGGTCACCAATAGTGACGGGATTGAGTCTCCAGGCGTCACTTACCTAGTTGAAGCTCTTGTTCACGAAGGCCTCTACAATGTTCATGTCTGCGTTCCTCAATCGTGGGTTTTCTTTTTTTTTTTTTGTCCCTATTCTTGATTTATAAATCTATCTATAATGCCATTTGTCCCCTTTTATTTTCTTATATGCGTGCTTGGATTTTGCGAGATAATTCACTTAATTGACATTCTGTTCCTCTTTCCTCGCATCTCCTCTTTTCGGTTTCTGGATTCTCTATTTATTTGTCTATTGGTATTTTGTCTTAACTGTCTTTTAAATATTCATCATCCTTCAAATTTGGAAATTTTCTTCACTGCCCATCTACTGTGTTGTCATTGAATCCGGGTTATCTTTGTAATCTGCTAATTTCTAAATGCTTGTTCTAGGGACAAATCAGTTTCGGGGCATTCTGTTACTCTCAGAGAAACGGTGGAAGCGAGTTCTGCTGAAGTTAATGGTGCCATTGCGTTTGAGATTTCAGGCATGACTTGACTTGTATTCTTTTCAGTTTTTCTTTTTTGGAGTCTTCCCCCATGGTGTCCATTATCCAAAAAAAATGAGGGGTTTGTTGTCGGATTATGTTCGATTGGATTTTAAATTTGCTTGAAATCAACGTAGCTCGAGGAATTTAACTTATTTAATCATTTGCTGCCTTTTCTCTGTACTGGCTAGATTCCACTTATATCATTATTACATTTTTATGGGAGATTAAGACGTAAATGAATTGGATTCACTGGCCTGAATCTTTGTATACAAAATCATTGTAGTATTAATAGTACATACGCATTTAATATATCTAGCTATCAAATTTTTCTTTTGGTTTATAAACATACGTTTTTATATTATCTTTTTTGTAGGCATAATCTTTATGTGGGTTTATCATTGTAGTTGCAGCATTTTAATTTTAATAGATTTGCATTTATTTTTATTCTCTTATTATTTATGATCAGGAACTCCTGTGGATTGTGTTTCACTAGCATTATCGGGAGCCTTGTTTTCATGGTCAAAGCCCATACTGGTTAGCATTTTTATCCAACAATTGATAATATCATATGCACGCTTATTGTCATAAACAAAGTGGTGATAATATAATACAAATTTCAGGTTATTAGTGGAATTAATCGGGGGTCAAGCTGTGGTCATCACATGTAAGTTTATCTCATCTCATACTTGATGAATCATGTGTGTATAGATTTTCTAGAATTTTAGCCCTTATACAGAGACTAAAGTTTATCTCATGCTTTAAAATACCCCAGGTTCTACTCAGGTGTTGTTGCTGGTGCTCGAGAGGCATTTCTATGTGGTGTACCATCACTGTCAATATCATTGAACTGGTGTGTTTATAATTTTCTGTTATTTCTAGTCTGAAATATGTTTTTGTAGTGTAGATTATAAAATGGTATCATATCCTGTTGTAGGAAGAAGGATGAAAGTCAAGAAACAGATTTCAAGGACGCAGTAGCTGTCTGTTTACCGATAATAAATGCAGCAATCAGGGATATTGAAAAGGGAACTTTTCCCAAAAGCTGCTTTCTGAATATAGAAATACCCACGTCTCTTCTGGGTAACAAGGTCTGCAAATTTTTTATTGATTTGGATAACTAGTTTGAACATTTTGACATTTTGTTGCATTGTGAAAATGCTAGTCTGGGTTTTAGGCTATATATTGTACAACATCTTTGTGGTTGAGATTATTGCTTGATAATTTCTACACAGTTGTTGACTGTTATCATCTTTGCTTATAGGTCTTCAGGTGTATAAGCATTCTGTTTAGACTATCCTGCTTTCAAATCTTTTCTTCTTTGCTTTTTTTTTTTTTTTTTTTGTCTGACCTCTCTTTTTCTTATGGGAATTTTCCGTCTATTATAATAAAGGTTGACATATTAATTTTGAGAATGTTTAGTAGAGTAATGAAAAAGTGTCTTAGAAGGCAGTGATAGAAATTTCTTTTTTTTTTTTTTTTAAACATTCTTTGGGGAGAGGAATTCTGAGAAATGTAGATACCTGATTATGCGTGATTTTCTTCTCATATTTTGGAAAATAGATCTTGAGCTGCATAAAGAAAAAGGGGGTTGTATGATGGTTATGTTTTTGTAGGAACTTTGAAATGCTAATACAATAGATACATGGACTTATTCTCTTGGAAACTTCCTCTCTTAAGGAGGATACTTGAGCATGGGAATGGGAACCAAGGAATAAGTAATAATAGCTCCAACAGTCACAAAACCGTATAATTCTCTTTATATAATATCAATCATAAGGGGGAACTTTCCAATACAGACTTTAAGCTTTTCTAAAGGAACCCAATTACTTAAACAGATTCTAGTCATATTTATCAGTAGCAGGCTGTGGCATGTGGCGCAATGCCACAGTTTTGGGGGTGTAGATTTCCAATAGCGCATGGTGGCATGCACAACCCACATCTGCCACCTTCATCATGTGAAATGAAGCCTTCATGGAGGGCTTTATTAATCTATTCTGAACGAACACACCTACTTTGTAGCTTCTGAAACAGTGGTTTCTCCCCTCTCATTCTCAATGGCTCCTTGATAATTTTCATCAGGTTCGCCATCAGTCCTTCAGTCCTTTCTCCGTGTTTCTTCTCTGCTTTTGTGTTCTTCTTTGGCCATCTCTTGGAAATTCATGGTTTCTCTCCTCGTCTAGCCTACTTCTACAAATCTCAGTTCTATATCTTTCTTCTCTGTTTGTTTACCTTTTTTTTTTTTTTTTTAACTTCACCTTTTCTTCGTTCTCCAGTTCTCCACTCCAACTCTTTCTTCTTCTTCATGAGTTTTGTCCTCTTATAATTATAATTTCTTATTGATATAGTTCTAATTATAATTTATATAAATATATAACTAATTAATTTATTTGTATAATTTATATTTATTTATAATTTTATATAATATAAAATTATTTTCTGATTTTGTCTTCTTTTCCTTTTTTCCTCTCTTGGTTTTTCTTTTATCATAATTTAAACATATATGTGTTAACCTTTATTTCATGGATTCTCATTTTGGATTATGTAATATGCACCATATTCAATGTTTCACTGGGTAACGCTGCTTGCTGCGGTTCCATGAACCCTTGTTGTAATAATGTGCCACCATCATCAACTGTTTTTAAAAAAAACCAAAACTCAAAATAATCCTAAATACTTTTTGGGGATGTCATGACTGAACTGGGGGACAATATATCCAAATACTTGAACAACTAAATCATAGTTCTAAATTAATGATAAATGAACCCAAAGTTACCCCAAATTCTCTGTGATACCATGTAAGCTCTGATATTTGTGATACCAATGTTGAAATTATTTTCTTAAGTTTTGTGCTGAAAGTAACCTACAATACCTGAGTTTTACCTGATATATGAAAGTTTTAATTTTAAGTTATGGTCTTCTAGATGATTTGTGAAATGAAGTTTATTTAAAAATGGGGTTATCGTTCAAAATTTTCAACTCAGAAAGGCTAAAGTTTGGTGTTTGGATTTCAGAATACCCTGAGTTTGTTTGAAAGACAAGAAAACAATGTATATCGTCTGAAAATTACAAGCTTTGTTAAAACTTTAGCATTAATGGATGAACTTCGAAGAAATTTGCAACTTTTGGAGTGGCATATTAATGAAGCCTCAGTGGAGTTCAATAGGTGGAATGAATGGATATGCTGATACTATGTGGTGATGACACAGTTCCCTCCAGTTTCAACTGCGCAATATACTTGGCACTGATAATTTTGCTCAGCCTGTGCTGTTCATTATGACTTAGATATATGGAGTTGGCATCCTCTTTCAAAATACGCTATGAATAACTGAATGTTTTCTAAGGGCTATTGTTTACACTGTATACTTTTGTTCAAACTTGATGGATTAATCCCTGCTAAATTGTATCTTTCAAGCCATACAGCTTGAGTGTCTTATCCTTGTTCATCCTGTTCTTGTTTAAAAAATTCACGGCTTCTCTTTGTTGGTTGCATTCCTTTACTAGAGTAGCTTCATTGCAAATCCATGTTCCACTTATCCTGTTTTAATTTGTTCTTATATTCAAATCAGTCTAAGTATTTTGCATTTGTATCTATCTCTATGTTTCTCCTTACATGGATGTGCTTTTTATCTTTTGATTGACAGGGTTTCAAATTGACCAGGCAAAGTACGTGGAGATCCACTCCAAACTGGCAAGCTGTTTCAAGTAGCCGCTATCCTCCTGCTCATTTTATGGCTAACCAACAAGGCCTTGGCCTTCAGCTTGCACAGCTTGGCCGAGATGCCTCTGCTGCTGTGAGTATCCTATATACTTATTATTGTGTGCGTGCATTCTGTTCAATCTGAAGGCGATTTAATATATCTGTTGATGCTAATATTGGAATCTTTCTCATAAATACTTCAGGGTGCAGCTCGTCGATTGACTACGCAGAAAAAGAATTTGGAGGTTATTGAATCAATTGGAGCTGCAGGAAAACCTAATTTCAGCAGGGTGAAGAAGTACTTCAGACTAGAGGTAAATAGGAGGAAGGAATAACAGAAATCTTTTATTAAACATTTTCCTTTCTCATCATGCTTGAATCCTGTATTGTTGATGTTGATCTGTTTTTCTATGCTGAGTATGAAATATAGCAATTTGTCGAGAGGAGGTTGGTGCAGGGGTGTATTATTGTTTTTGAGTTCTCTTAATGCTGAAATCTTGAAAAGATTCATTTGAAGTTTGGTCTTCTAAAATTTATCACTAGTTTGGGTGGCTATTTCCACTTTAGTGTATTTTTATTTGTAATGGCAATTAAATGATGTTCAGTTGTTGTAGACATGAACTTAGCCATACTCTACTTGTCTTGGCAGTTTTTGGATAAGCAGCAAGAAGATGTAGAAGATGATCTGGATTACAGAGCACTTGAAAGTGGATTTGTAAGTGGATTATATTTTTAAGTAACATTGTGATGTTATATTGAATTATTTTTCTAAAGTTCCTCAGATATTTGGCATTAGGTTTTTCAATAAAAACAAAACATATAGAGAAATTTTTTTGAAAGACCCAGTCATGCAGCATTGTTGTAAAAAGTATTCACTTGTCATGTTTTTATTAGAGGGGTTAGTAATAAATACTTAACAATCATACCTAAGTTTTCTCTATGATATATGCACCTGGTTCATTTATTTCCTCTGATTGTTTCTTGCATCTGATTTGGAGGAACAGGTTGCTGTAACCGCCCTCTCTCTTTCTCCTCAAATCGAATCGGATATCCAAATGGCTGCTTCTGATTGGATCTCTGCTGTGCTTCCAAGTGAACAATAAACTTAAAAGTTTTGTACATTTGAGAGTTATGATAATTCTTTCTTTACTCTTGTTTTCATCATTTTTTAAGCAAATATGGAAGGGGAAGGGATAGTCACACACCAATTCAGTAGTTGATTTTCAATCTGTTCTGTTCTTTTTCGTGTAACATTTTTTTTCAATTACTACATTGTTTCAGTTTCTTTGGTCTATGGTGTTGTTTCTTATGTGAAGCAAATGCTTCTTGTAATCTCTTGGGCATATTTTGGAAGTGCCATTTCTTTTGTTTGTAACTTATTACTAGGAAAACTGGTACAGGTGTAATTTTCATAATTCTCTGTTTGAATATAGTTAAACTTGGTTTGATGGTTTCTTAGAATGTGCTTCAATATACGAGTTTGTGTATGATGTGCCTATGATGAAAAAAATGGGACGACGAGAGGGACTTCAACCCTATAATTTGTTATAAATAACACATTTTACCAAGAGAAAAACACAAAGTAAATACGGCAAACGTAAGAGCAATTGGTTCAAGTGACATGTTACATAGACCCCAGTGGGAGAGGGATTTTATGTTTTGGGGTTAATTTTTCACCTTGCCTTGTATCTCCTATTTAACGAAAGGAAAAACAGAATGTAAACATAGCAGGAACAAAAGGAGGAAGAAATTGCCAAATTAATAATAATAATAATAATAATGATAATAATAAGTGGATTGAAGAAAAGAAATTAAATATAATTTGATATGTTTGATATAATTTGATCCTGACACTTTATGTTTCAAAAGTTTGAAATCCAATGATTTGAGATATGAATCATTAACATATTGGCATCTCATGATATCATTTTATTAACTTTTCGTCAAAAAGAGCTTGTGCATGGCACGTGACTAACAATTCGTTCAATTTATTCATGTTCTTCTCCTAAAATGCTCTAATTTGACAAAATTTGATTGTTCAAAATCTAATTCATAAACTCTTTGAACTAAATTAAAGATTTCAGAGGCAAGTTAGGCATTTGGAAAAAATTAAGGATTTTGTTTGGGGACAAAATTTTTTAGAAGGACATACTGTATTTTAACCTTTAAAATTAGAAAAGTTAATATATATTTTTAAGTTTTCATTTCATCATTAAGTTTTTATAATAATAGTAAGTGAATATTGTTTAAACTGATTCTTAGAAATCTTTTTAATGTTACATTTTTTACTTTATAAATTTTTAAACATTAAAAAGTATTATTTAATTCATCTCCTCTAACTTCTAACCAAATGGAAGAAAAGCAAGGGAGAAGAAAAATATTCTGTGAAATTTTATTTGCCAACCTTAGCTTAAAAAGAAATAGGTAAAATTTTTTTAGGTATAGCGCTAACTTATATTTTATTTGATTTTTCATAAAATTATGACATATATGAAGGTACTCTTTTTATTTATTAAAATATTTTAGACTTAACTTTTTATTTAACAAATTTTCAATTCTAAAAATATTTTTGAACATAAGAATAAAAATGGACTAGTCCTAGGTGGGACCATCTCGCCCCGAAACTGCTCCACGCCGTTCATCTCTGGTTCGGGTTCTCTCTAGTCACTCACTAGGGTTCTGGAAAAAGCTGCGGGATTTCAGTGAGGAAAATGGCATCGAAAGCCCTTTTCAGAGGTGGAGCTTCTTTATTGAATCGGCTTTCTAACTCATATTTTCACCGAAGTTTGCATTCGAATCACCAGATTGTATCTCCTTGCATTGAAATTGCTCCCAAGCTATTCCCTTCTGTCTCCAAGCTCTCGACTTCTCTCAACCTTCCCCAAAACGACGCCGAATCACTGAAGAAGTTCGACCCTGAAGGGTTCCTGTACCCTTGTGGCCTTCCCTTTCTCCGATTCTTCTTACCTGATGGTACGCTTACTTTCTTTAATACTATTACTCTTAACTTGTCGGAAATATTAAATGTTGAATAACGTGCGAAAGATTTTTTATTTTCTAAATTCAATTTTCTGGAGACTTAAAGAGAAATGTAGGGGAAGATGGCATCGTGACTCACATATTTCTAGTTTAACATATGTTTTGTTATGCGAGATTTTTTTGGTTATAGTTGTGCTATTTAGTGTTCAACTTGTTAAAGCTTTAGTTTACTCTTGCAACTAATAAATGTGAAATGAAATGCTTGTTCAGAAATGAGAGCAAAATGAAGTTCTTACCCAAAAAAATGGACAGAGGGATTTGTTCCCACCTCAACTGCCTTTTGAATTGCATGTTTCCATTTGTTAAGTTTGATGGGTTGGTTGACTACTAAATGGTTAGTATGCCGTGAAAGGATAACATCTTTTTGGTGTGTTTTGTTCAACAAAATTCATTTGAGCTTTTATTTTGTTCATTGTGCCTATTTTTACCATTGACTTGTTAGTTGTTATGAATGCATAGTTTATTATAATTAGTGTCAGGTGCATACTTTACCAACTAAGTTGACGTACATTAATCTGACTTTAGTTCAGACGATTGGTAGTCTAAACTTAAGCTGGAAAAGATACCTTCTTCTGCTGTAGTCTATTATATAATTTAATTTTTTACTATTAAGATGAAAAAAACTGAAGAATTTATGCACTTTGGTTCTTTGTTTAGTTATTTGGTTAACGTAATTTGTGCATACAAGACAAAATAGATGGAAAGATGTTTTAAATTGAAATTCTGTGTATATTGTTATGGAAATCATGGCACAATCTGCTGCCAAAAGTTTGACTTCATGTAATATTTTTGTCCATGCATGTGTTAAATATTTGAGATGCTGTCTTTGGATGTATTTGGTAAAATGACTTAGTAATAGAGTTTCAAAGTGTCAAAATGATGATTTGGATTTTAATGAGATTCTCTATTTAACGTATATAGACTTTTGCTCAGACTATTCTTCGTGATAAAATTATCGTAGGAGCTAAAGACAGAGGTAGCTGGAAGTTTAATTTTTCTGGTAGAAAGAACAGGAATTGGAAAATCGTATGCTGCTTGATCTGGAGTATAGAGAAACAGCAGTAAGCTTATGTTGGAACTAAGTGGGCCTTTTGAACATGATATTAATGATCTCTAGTCAACGGAGTCAGAGATAATGGATCAGATTAATTAATCATAAATTTCGGGAGTTGATGGGGCGGATTTTTGGAATAACTTCTAGAAATACATTTTTCAACTCTTGAAGGTTCAAGTTTTGTCTTCCTCTTCCCTTCATGTAGTTGTGGTTGAATAAGAACAGCATGTATTTTCTCTTCCCGCTATTGCGTACAAGCTGCTATTGATCCTTAAGATACTCCTACATTGTTAGGACATGTTTGATATTTCTATCAAAGATGTATATACCCGTCAACACAGGAATGAGATAGTGTACTGTTCTATATTACTTCATGAAATTGAACTTTTCGCTATCAATCTTTTTGTTTACTTTTCTTTTTTAATTAAATTGTTTTCATTGTTATGCAGGTGATGCTTATTCATCAGAAGAGCCAATGCTTTTATTCCCCAAACGGACATTCCAACCTAGCCTTATCCGGAGAAAGAGGAATCATGGTTTTTTTGCTCGGTAAATGTCTCTTCTATTGACCAATATGTCTCCGTTCCCCTTTACTATGTAAAAAAGAAGACTATTCAACTCTTCTGTTCCTTTCTTGTACCCAGCATAACATGAGAGAACTATAGAAGTTTTGTTTAGAATGCCACTGCGACACAGTACACACTTTGGCATAGATGAGTAACATGGAAATTATCACGCATATGCAATCAATTTACATGAACAAAATATACAAACTATACCTGAATGGGATATGGCTTGATATTGGATTGTGACATTGAGGTACCATTTCCTTTAGTGCCTATATCTCTAGACTAGGTTCCTCTGATTGTAGTTGATAATGTGGGCATCAAGCATATTTGAGAATTCTTTTTATGATTGAAAAAGACTGGGTAAATGGGGCATGGAACTATGGACTATGACCTGGCAAACTGAGTGCGTGCCATATGACCTTAGGCATGGGCCTGCCTCCCCACCTTTATGAAATGGTCACGTAGGACTTGGTTTTAGAGTTAGACAAAATTGTAAATTTATATGTATGGCTGATATGCATATTCACATCAGCAATCTTAAAAAATAGAACTGTGCTGATGTAGATGACATAATGTTCCTTTCACATGAGCAGGAAGGCAACTAAGGGTGGCAGAAGGGTCATTGCTCGAAGAATAGCAAAAGGTCGGTCAAGAATTACAGCTTAATATCACTGAATTTGGGGCTGAATATTCACTTGTACAAACTTATAGGGGTGAACTATGAGCGCAATTTGTAATGTGCAATATTTTTGGGATATATGAAGTATTGGGTTTTTTTAGATCCAGTTAATAATCCAATTTACATGTTGATTCTTGTTATTTGCAATTTATTTTTCTTTCAACTTATCCTTCTACGAATTTTAGCTTCACTTATTCTAGTTTTAAAATCTTAGTCTGACAAAAATCTTACGTTTTCTGTTTTTGAAAAACTTAATTGGGACTCAATATATATATATATATATATATATATATATATATCATAATAGAAAAAATTTAATTTGAAATATTTATGATAATTTTTTAATTTAGTTAATTTTTATTTCCTTTTATGATTGTATTATAATAATTCATGGTTAAAAATTTATAATTCTGTAGTTTTTTTTGTACATTTATAATAATCTATTCGGTGTTAAATTATGTAGTTCTTTACGTATAAATAGATGTAATTTTTACGTTTTATGCTTTTAATAATATTATCATAAAATAATATTTTTTGTATATTTATTTGAATAATGGACTTTACAAATATGTAGAAACTATTAAAATAGTAAGTCTCAGTTAAATAATAGATTTTACAAAATTTTAGATCTCATCAATCAAACTATATATAACATATCTCAAAATTTGGAATCTTACATAAAATATATAAAAACTATATATGCAGTGAGTAACACTTAACTAAAATTTTTAATTAAGTGAGTAGTTTAAATTAAAATGTTATTATTGTAATTTGAGACAAGTCCAAAGCAAGATAATAATAATAATAATAATAATAATAATAATTATTATTATTATTATTATTATTATTTAACATATAAAGAATTGATTAAAACAGTATAATTTGTATCCTTTTCTTTGTTATATCATCAAAATTAAATAAATAATATTTACGAATTTTGTGAAATCAATTATTTACGTGACGTATATGTTTAAGACCTATACCCAAGTTCTTAACACTAATTAAAAAATGGAATTTTAATAATAAAATAAAATATCAATAAAATTAATAAACTAAATATAATTGTTTTTTTATCCAATTAAATGACACTATATATATATATATATTATTTAATATCATAAAAAATAAACAACATTTCAAAATAACATTATATAAATATTAATATATATATTAATTATATATATCACAACTCATATAATTATGAAAAAAACCAATTTTTAATAATTTAAATGTACAAAATTCAAAGTTAATTAGTCTTGAATCAGCACAAATAAGTTTGCATTGTAATATGTAGATTAATTATTTGGATATAAAATTTTTTCTTTTTAAAAATATTTTATTTTGTAATATTATACTCAAATTTTCGTTGCTTAAAATATATTCCATAGTCTTTATCTTCATTTTTTCTAAAACAATTATTGTAAATTAAATATTTCAACCCACATCATTCTTTCCTAAGCCATTGACTCTAAATGTAATTACCCAAAAGAAAGAACACTATATATATATATATATTGAGATTAAAATATAGGGACAGCTTTGCAGGATGATAACTCTTGATGGGGTGAAAATACAATATTATATGGACTAAACTTAAGTTTTGGGAGCCAAAATAGAATTTTAGCCAAAAAAAACCTTCACACATCAGCGTTATCTTCACGCTATCTCCTTCCTCTCGCACTCTCTCGCTCCCAGAACGCGTTCACCGTTTTTCTCTCTTCACCTTCTGTGCCGTTCTCCCTTCTCTCTTTCACTTTTATTTCCTTTTGTTCTTCAATTGTTTCATGGTGCTCCTCTCTTCATCTCCAACCAGTCATTGTAGGGGAAAGTTAAGAGGGTATGGGAAGCCATTAAAGCAGAGTAAGCTTCATTGTTACTCTTCCCTTCACATGTTTTTTTTTTTAATATATATTTCGAATTTGATGTATTTTTCTCTATTACTTTCCATTTGTATTGCATTTCCTCTTCATTTATAACTTGTGAATTTTCAACATTTTCTCCTCCGCTATTTTGGCTTGTTTATGCTCTTTATTTTGGGGTTTTTGTTGTTGATACACCAAAGAGAGATACCACACTTAAATCTACAATTTTGAGTTTATAATGTATATACTAAATTCAACTTAATTTATGAAAGCTTAAATGGAAAAACTTAGATTTAGGGTTAGTGATAAGAATAGGAGTCTTAAAGAAAATTAGGTTCTAAAGTGTTAGAAATCATATTTAATTAAATTGATAATTATAACTGCAAATTGAAATACTTATTATATTAATTTTATGTTGAATGTAATTTTAAGTAACATTATAGATGCCTCTTCAACGTTGAGTTTTGCCTCACCTGTGGGATTTGGGGACATCTACTATAGGTCTCTATTATTGTATAAATAGCAAAATAACGTATTTCATTATACTTAAAGATTATGTTTTATTGTCTAATTTTTATTTTTCTTATTTTATACTTTATGTTTTATGGGAGAGATAAATCTATAATTTTTAAATTCTTCAATTGTGTGTATATATAATATGGTATGTGTAGATGTATAATAACACAATGAGATCACAAAATTATATAACTTATTGCTATTGTGAAAGACATTTGGTACACAAAAAATACACAGTGAATGTTATATTATATAAATTATAAAAAAAATATTATATGTAAGGTGAAATAGTAGAAAAATTATATATTGTAAAAAATGATATTGAGAATATGTGTGCTAAAATAAGGTTGCTATAGAATTCTTAATGTTATTTTCCTTTACTTTATCTTTAAATTTCATGTTAGTATTTTCCCAAGTCTACTTTCTTTAATTGTTTCATTATTTTATTTTCTATTTTTAATACTTTATAATATTTTCATTTTTCTCTCATATCAATTGTCTATAATAACTTTTAATTTCAATGCACCCTTGAAATTATTTATTTATTTATTTTGTGGTAATTAATATGCTTAAATAATAAATTATTTATTCGTATAACATATTTATGTGGCTTATTTATATTCAATAGTTTTAAAAATTTGAAAGTTGGATGAAAATTCATGTCAAAACTTTATGAGTTCCTTTGATTGATAGAATTAAGGCGAGGGAATAAGAATGAGACTGTAAGACACTCTCATTCTCATGTTTGATTGATAAATTAGGTCCTTATTCCCATTCCTTAAGGAACCAACTCTCATTCATAAAAGGGAGAGTTCTCTTCTTAGTTAAAACTACGGAATGAGATTAATTTCTTAGAAATTAAAATATATTTGACAAAAGTGTTTTCATTTATAATAATTTTCGAATAAAAATATTCTTGTAATACATCAAAACCTTAATTTATTATTAAATTATTATTTTTAATGTATTAATACTATTTTATTATTATTTATTTAATTTATTATTATTTATGATTAAATTATTAAATTATTTTTTAATTTATTATTATTATTTATTTAATCTATGATTATTTATTATTAAATTATTATTTTAATTTATTATTATTTTCTATTAATATGATTTATTATTATTGTATTATTAATATTATTAATTATTATTGATTTATTAAATATATATCATATTATTATCATATTAATTATTATATTATTAATTAATAATTCGAAGAGTTGTCAGCTTTTTTTTTTTTGGTTTTATGACAAGGGATAATATGGTAAAATATGCATACTACCTAATTGATTCCCATGGGTAATCTACTAACCAAACGAAATAAAGGGAGATATATTCATTCTCATTCCTTCCCAACCAAACAACATTTTAATTTTTCTACTTCTACCCTCATTTCTGTTGTATCAATTCTAACAACCAAACGGGGCTTATAACTATTAGTGAGGGTAACAAAACTTAGGTGCATCAAGTTGAGATGAATTATCAAGAATTATTGGGTAATAGGATATAGGGCCAAGCTAATTCATCTTCCCCATCCCCTACCCCATCCCCCAACCTCCAAACCCCCTCAAATTTTTTAGTTTGATGTATTTGGTATTAAATTATAATTTTATGCCCCCACTTAGTTAATATTTTTGAACCCACTGAAAATTTGAAACTTTACACATATCTTATATAATTGGGTTATGTTATATTTTATTGTATGGTATCTTAATTTGAACCTATTAGATTCACATGTGTATCATCTATAGTTTTATATTTAATATATCTATAAATTTGATACATTTTTTTTAATAAGTAGTTTTACAATAATTAAGTATAAGTTACAGCATAATTAAGTTCAGATATGCCAATATATTATTTTAGCTGGATCTTGAAAAATTGTTCCCAAAGATAATATAAAATTCTTTCAATGTTAGATAAAATGTTATTTTGAGTTATTTATTAAATTATCATGATCTTGTTAAATGATGATATATTATTTAGTGTATCTTTATTACTGGTTATATGATTCTAGGTAGAGTAATATTTGGTACAAATACTTTTTTACATTTAAACTTGCTTTAACTTTAAGAAGGACAAAATCATGATATTGTGGATAAGTTAATCTCATGTAGTTGAATTTTAAAAAAATTACAGGAAAGAATTTTATTTAAAAAACATATAATATTAAAATATACTTTTTTTATATAAAATATAAAAATTAAAAAGTTTCGCCCTCTAAGTCCTAACTCAGCCACTATATTGGTTTGAGATATGGAGATGTATTTTGTAATAAGATATGGGTATCAAATATTGAGATATATTTGATAATGAGATGTGAGTATAAGATATTGAGATATATCCGATAATAGGATATGGATATGAGATATTAAGACGTATTCCATAAATGGATATATGTATGAGACATTGAGACGTATTCAGACTGGGGATAGAGGTTTATATGCTTGGTGCTATATACGATACTAATATGCAAGTATGAAATATTACTATGGCACTGTGAGGCATACTCTAGTGTGGTGATAACAAAGGCAATTATATGTTGATGCATAGGATAATGATATTGGTTCTCTCTTTGATACTCAGTCTATTTGAATTTTAATGTTTTGAAATAGTACTTTACTTTATTGAAATTTAATTTCTTTATTTAAATATATGCTTTGGAAAAACTCAAATGTTTTTGTTGTTTTCCTTTCTGTTTACGTAGATATTTATGCACTCACGACATCAATAGTATACTTACACATCTTTCTTAACATTTTATAGATGACTAAGTGGTAGAGTGATGTTGTTCTAAGACTGGCTTATTGCTTAAACTCTTGATATGTCATTTTACGTGAGTTGCAGTGTACGTTGTTGTAAGCTAATATTGTTATCTTCTATGATTGTAATATTATTGGACTATTATTAGCTATAGATTTTAGGCATCTCCAAGTAAACTCATTTAATTATGTGCTTATGTGTTTTATTGGTGCTTTGTAGACCTTGTGAGGGCCATATCTTAAGCTTGCGAGGTTATGGTAGCTTAGCTTATGCACCAACCAGTGATTTGGGTCGTGACACCAAACTTCCCTCTACATATCAAAATGTTGAAAGGAGCTGAGTGCCGGGCAGTGCAAAAATAAAGAAATGGAAATACTTTATCTCTTGTGCTCAATCATCTCTACTGTCCTTACATCTTTCATGCTATCTTTACTCCTTCCCTTTCAGATGATACTGCGGTGGCGGGGCTGCTCACGTGCCTCTTCTTACTCTGTCGTTGATGGATCTCAACCCATATCTCTCTATGAAGGTATTGTCTGGCACGAACGCCGACGTCCCATCCACCACTCCTTCCAATACAATGTTCGCTACGCCCTTTTTGACCTGGACCATGCGCCTTACATGCTGCCTGACCATCTTTCCGCTGATGAAGCCCGACAAATTACTGATGCCAACGGCCCAATGTAATTAGTCTTCTTTCTAGTGGTTATGTCTGACCTGATGAAGTTTCACCTCGATTTGTTTTCAACTTGGTTGAAAATATTGATGACATTATTTTTTTGTAATTGTTAAAATGCCACCTTGAGCTAATGAATTCAATTAACTATTGTCAAGTTTTAATTTGCAATTGCTTCTTGTTGAATCAAATTCATGCAGCTTGCTCTTGACAATACCTCCAAGTGTGGGATATGAACAAAATCCCCTGAGTTTGTATTATTGCTATGATGTTGAAGACTCTTCTAGACGATTGAAGAAGTGCATTGCTGAGGTGCGTGCTTCAATTGTTCTCTTTCTCAATTTGGAAGACTTTTCTAATTTATGATTCCACTTTTTACTCAGATTATTAGTGGGCATCTTGGTATAGTGCATTTCACAAACAACTTACTAGTTACAACCATTTTACTTGCTCAGACCAACTATGCTTATAGCACCGTCCAACAAAATTGTATGTGTTTGTGATAGACATTTTTTTTTTTTTTTACTTATGGTGATGACTACATACACTCATTATATATAATAGCTTTATATAATAAGTCTATGTTGCGAGGACGATCCTTTCCTCTAACATTATCTATGTTTCCTTGAAAACTATTAAATTGATTGGAAGAAAAGCAGTTTTCGAAAAAATATGTTAATTATAAATTTGTTTATAATTTTTCAATCAAGAGCTCCCTTTCCCTTATGCTTTTTAGTTCTCCTTGTTGAGTGTGATGCAGTTTGTAGAGTTGTCCACAATGTATAGTAACCTCTCTAACCCAAGAATAACTTTATTGTACAAGAAGTGAAAAGAAAAGTTCTAACCTTTAATATGATGAACAACAAATGTGTATGGCTTTAACCTATTCTTTTCATAATTTCACTCATTAGAATATGAAGTATGTCTTGAAGAGGCTTATGTAGTTGCAACTTGCAAATTATCACTGATGTGATACTTTGTTGACAGTAATGCTTGTTTCTTGTTTTAGGTTACAAACACGCCGTGGGGGGAGAGAGTATCTTTTATTTTCAATCCCCATTCTGATCTTGTGGCCAAAGCTTTACATGTCAGTCCTTTTATGGTATGCCTTTTAGCTGTGCTCACGCATTTACAATTTCAAATTACAGGATTGTTCTATGGTGAGTTTGGAAATTGTTGGCTACTTCCTTAGTATCTCCATTACCTCAATTTGGGGTGTACACGGGTTGGGCCAAGCCAGGTTCGACCATGTCCGTGCTGGGGTCTCTTTTTTTTTTTTTTTCCAAATAAAATATATTTATTAGTGAAAATGATTATTTATAACAAAAAATGAAAAAAATGTTTAAGATTTGAAAGAAAATAAAATGGAATGAAAAAAATTTAGGATTTGGAATGAAAAATAATTAAAAGTTGAAAAGAATTGATATTTTAAATTTTAATTATAAATAAAATTTATTTGAAATCAAATTAAAAATAGATTATAAAATAAAAATTTTTGCCTTATGTCACCCTAATACCCGGTCTAATCTGATTATTAGACTTGACTTGGCTTGGTCAAAGAGGTAAATTTTTTTATTTGGCCCAACCACATCCTAGCCAGATGTTGGGTCATTTGTTCACCCCTAATCTCAACATGTTTTCTTTTAATTATATTGCTACATGCTATTCTATAACTTTTTTGTTTGGAGGCCATCATCCTACACTGAAACTTTGATTCTTGTTTACTAATATCCAAATTCTCTTTTACATTGAAATAATGAGAAAACAACCTCTCTTAGTTTCTTAAGATAATATAGCATATTAATGATATTATTGGAGATAAATATATGTACGTATATTTTGACCTATCATGCCAAGTTATAGATGAATGTTTGGTCAGTATATAATGTTAAAGCTTGTTTCCTTTTTGAACCTTCTGTTCTCACGTTCATGTTTCCAGATGGTGAACATTACATATTGCTTCAACTTGAGTAGTTTTTCTTGGTGGCATGCCAAGCTGATTAGCAACAAATGTTATCCACACAACGCTTGGAATTTTCAATTTACATTTAAAACTATCAATATAAACTACCACATGCAAATGAACAATATTTTTTTTGTTTTTTTGATAAGTGGGGGAAAGATAGTTTCTCTTTTTAGTTAATTGATTCACTGGGGGAATATTAGCAATGGTCTACAAGGCCTTGGGTTAAGGGGGTGAGTGAATTAATGAAAAGCATTAATAAATATTCTCATATAAGTTTACGTAACAAACAAAATAATAATTATTTTTTCATACCGAGTGTTCTCTGTAAATGTTGAGCATAAAGTTATGATAATATGGCTGAATTGCTAGCTCTGTGTAGATAAATTATGTGTATTAGTCTATTAGCATCATAATTTGTGATACATGATACTTTAAATAGGATGCAGTTTAAATTGTCTACTTTATAGAGAAGATGGAGATTAAATAGATAATTATTATTATGTTAGGGGAATGATAGAGAAATGATGTGGTGGGAAGAAGGACTCTAATTTAATGAGTGAAGGTTGACATCCATGTACTGCAATGTCTTATTCATCTCATGGTTTGCCTATGATATTTAGTCAATATGGTTAAACTAATATATGTGGTAGTCTCAATTTTGTTGCTAAAAAATGTTTTATTAGTTATTATTAGTAAGCATCTCCTCGATCTATTGTAGGATATGCTTGGGAGTTGGAATATTAGAGCAAGTGATCCTGGGGACAATTTGACTGTAGCAATTTCAGTTCATCACCCAAAGCTTGGAAATTATTTTACGGCCTCTCTAAAAGCCAAAAAGTCATATTCAATATTGGAGTCTGATCATGCAATTTTCTTTTGGTTGATGCCTCATAAGGTTGCACTGTGGATATATTGGCATGTAAGTAGATAAGTCTTATCTTTAACTTTTCTTTCATGTATTAATTGCAAACCCTGTCAGATAGTTTTGACAATTATTTATACAACCGTCTTCATAGTTCTCAGATAATAAAACATAATGATGACCATTATACAACTGAATGCTTAACTATTATCTGAGAAGGTTAATGTTGGAAAAGTCATTTAGGGCATGTTTGGAAGTCAGGATGGGAAAGGAATGAAAGAAATCAAGGAAACAGAAAGGGGGGGAGGGGGGAGAGGAAATTGGGATTAAATAGTAGTTTCCCATCCCATTGTTGAAAGTTTGCAAGTATACTAGATTGAGGGTTAATTTAAGTTTTCCATTGAATTGCTACTTGTACCAGTACAAAATGTTCATCCCTTGAATTTTGCTTTCTGTAGGCTCTTAAATTGTGGTGGCAAAATGTGCGTTTTGTCCAGCACCCTAGGTATACCACACCCACATATAGGGAGGAAGCTTTAGTACGTGACCAAAAACTTCAGTGTTGCGGCACAATGAGATTCAATGGTGATAATAAACATCTATTACAGGAAAGAAGGGACCAGAGCTACTCAACTGACATAAATTCTAGTAATCGATGGTTCAAATGGAGGGATGCCAAGTGGCCGTGGTCGTGAAGTTTTTGTTATTGAAAATGTATAATTTGCATGGCCTTAGATATCCTCTGAATATTTCAATTTCTTATGGATTTCTTATGACTTTGTGTGTTGTGGGCTAGTAAATGAAATTGGTTATGATAACGAATAAAATTATGGTGATAATGATAATGATGTGTTGTTATTAATTAAAATTTGAATGGCATGGTCCTTTTAGCTTGCTTTAATTTGAAATCTTGCTAGATATTCTGATGCAAGCGGTAGGAAGCCTCCAATTTGACTGTGAAATAAACATGAAGTATATGTCAACTAGGCCCTATTCTAAACATGCGTAGTATATATTCCACATTTAATAACTTTATGAAGCTATTGCCTATTTGCAGTTTAGAGACATCTGGGACATTAAGTGGTGAACTGTACATTGTTTACAATGGTGAGAAATAGTATTTATTTCATTTTGTTTCCAATGTTAAACATATAATATTTTTGCGTACTCTAGTTGCCCCTTTTTGCCATTGGCAGGAATTTAGTTTAGTATAGTTTTGAGTTAATTGTATGTTCTTTTAGTTTTGGTCTTTTGGTGGGAGTGTAGCTCCCTTTTTCATTCTGTACTCAGATTCTTCATTGGGGAGGTTTTGGGAGGTCTATTCGGTCAAAATTTCCATATAAGAACCCTACAAAGGACCTTTTTAATAATGAATTTATTGAATTTCATCTGTGTTAATTGTAGTTGATTCAATAAATAGATTAGATTCATTTGCATAATTTTTTTCCTTAAAGTTGATAATTAGCTTTAGTTATGAGGCTTACAGAGGCAGAGTTTACTTCCTCCTCTGTGTCAATCACGGTCTTTCTTGGAGTGTAACAGAAGGAATGCACGAGATTGGAAAATTCAATATTTTGAAGACAGTAGCTCTTGGTAGGCACTTTGGTAGTTTAATTTTGATTATAACATTATCTAAATAACTAGTATAGTTGCAAATGTTGAGAAAGGTCAAGCAAAATATAATAATCATAATTAATTCTTTTCCAATTTGAAAAAATTTATGAGGAGTTAATGTTAACACTGCATATTCTTAATAGTGGATATATTAAAATATCAAAACTAGATAATAGCACAAGAACATATTTTTAATGTGAAAAATCTCTTTAAACGTGAGAGGTTAAAACCACAAGTCCTATTGAATTTTTTTTTTATTATGAACAAATTAATGAATACAGTAAAAAATAAAATCTTCCGTTATTACTAAAAAATAAATGCAACCCCTTCAGATTCTCAATTAGTTGGAAATCACCACAAAGATTATGCATAAAATTTCAAAGTTTAGAGAGTATCATCAGGAATCATACTTAACTTACCATGAATCAGGCAAAGTGAAAAACGATCAACGTGCCAAAATTTAATCTTTGAATTTAACACTCATGCCATATAATTGGTCAAAATACCCTTGAATTTCATTTAGTGATTAAAGTTGAATTACCCTTCTTATACCTTAAATTCATAGTATGTCTAAGCATGAATAATATATTGTTCTTAGATTTTGGAGCAAATTAGGATTCAACTTTCTTCCACAAAGTTCTGCATCTTGTTGAAGATGTGATTCAAAATATTATCATCTACCTATTGTCGTATAAAGTCGCAAACCAGTCCATGGTCAAAGACTCTTTTTTTTTTTCCTTGGAATTGTAAATATAGATAAATTTAATTTTTTTTGTAAATATAAATAAAATTACGAGTGCATTAAATGTTTTATTTTTTATATATATATATATATAAAATCTTTTGCTTCACTATATGATAATTTGTCCCATTCAAACTCATCATCCGGCTCCATTTTTCAATCAAGCAATACCCTCAAGTAAAATTAGGATTTGATACTACTTGTCGGTAGTTATGTACAAGTAGATAACAATTGAAAATATTAAATTTTTTTCTCTTCTAGAAAAAACTTGTGAGCTGCTGGTACCAACAGGCAAATAGTACTTCTAATTGTAAATATATCAAAACACACACAAAAAATAACCATAGGAGAACACAAAATTTTAACAATTACAACCCCATCCAAGTGAGAGGTAAAGATCATGCAGCTTGGTCCTAGAAAAATCTCATTTTTAACATATCAATGATTATAGGAAAGGATTTTCAATAATTACAAATAACTCAACGCAGCCTTTACTTACTAGCAACAAAGTGAAAATAATTACAGAGGGAGTGACAAAAACCCAAAACACAAATATAACAACCTAACTATACTGAAGTGAGAAAAAAATTTGACTGCATTGAAACTCTTATATATATATATATATATATATATATATATATATATATATAGTGTCACTTTTAAATTTAATAAAAATATGAAATTAGTTATCTTTTTTTAATTTTAATTTAATATTGTGAGTTCCACATGAATAGAACGAATAATAGTAAATTAATTTAAATTCAAAACTAAGTGCAAAAATGACTTTAGATGAAACTTACTAAATTGCTTTTTCTCTGGTGCACACTGATTGTATACAAACTGACTGTTAATAAATCTCTCCTACTAATGTTCTTGTGATTTCATGAGAGGGAGAATGTATTTCACATGCGTTGAAAGAAGCAGAGATTTTTGTGCAAAATATATATAAATAATTATACAGTTCAAATTTAATCATTAAAATTTGGTATTTGAATTTCATATATGTAAATCAAGGTGTCATACAATTTTTTGTAAAAGCAATTTTTCGTAAGGAAGACAATGGCAACAGTGGTAAATTTGGCAACCATTCAATATTAAATAAAAAATCATACAAAATTGAAAATCTAAAAAGAAAGAAAGAAAGAAAGAAAAGTGGGCTTTGAAAATTTTGGCGTTTAACTTGGGTTGAAAAGCGCAGCCTTCCTCTCCATTTTTGGTGTGCTTGGCAGCCATGGCGTGCCTCTTCTCTCATCACATATTTTTAGGAAAAAATCATTTTTAGTTTAAATATGGTCTTGATCTCTTTAATTTTATAAAATTTTAATTTAATCTTCCTACTAAAAATGAATAATGTTATCCTTTCATTTTTTAAAATAATTTAATTTTGTTCCTTTAACACATATTTTTATAAAAATTTAATATCTGTTGATTTAAGTCTCATTTATTTATTCAATACTGTTAATTTGAGATCAAGCCAGCAAAATATTAAATTTGGATGCCATCTTTGTGCAAGTATAACTGTGAAACCGGTTAAACTATACATGTGACAATAACATATTAAAATATGTAACTTATATATCAACTTAAAATAACTTAATATATTCATATTTTGACCCTGATATTTTTAGATTCTATTTATGAATTCAAAATTTTTAAAAATTTTTTAATTTATCCGCTTTACTTTTATTTTTTTTTGTAATCCTACAAAAAACTTAGTTCATAAATTGAAAACAAGAGTAACGTTAAGAAATTGTGGAGTTATTGAAAAATAAAGAAAGTGAAGAGGTAATTCCAAAAAATTATAAACTAATATTTTTTTATAGGTTATTGAAAAATAAAAAATAGAGGGAATAAATTAAAATTTAAAAAGAATTTTGGGTTTATAAATAAAACCTAAAAATAATAAGTTAAAATATAAATACAAAAAATGATTTTAAGTTGTTATTGCCACTTGTTTTTTTAATATGTTATATAATTATTGCACTGTTGCAATACAACTAATTTGTTAGTTGTACCAAAAAATTTACTTTAAATTTGACATTAATTCTGAATAAAGATGTAATAAAATTTTGTTGTTTTAAAAGATGAAAAAAGACTATATTACTTGTTTTTAAACTAGAGTTGATAAATTAAATTTTTATAAAATTAAGAGAATTTAAAATGTATTTAAAAATTTTTACTTTTATAATGCATTATAAATTAATAAAAAAAAGTCTAACTCGCAATGCTTAAAACCTAATTTCAAGCTCGGGACATCTTCATCATATTTAAAACAAATCACAAGCCTTTGCCATAAAATTTATCGAATATATTGAAAATCAAAATGCGGGTTAATTTATTTTCTAATCATTTAATTCAAGATTTTATATACAGCACGATGGAAAAAAAAAATTATGGAACACAAATGTTTTCCTATATAACATAAAAAGAGTTAACCAGCTAATATTTTACAAGTTTTTTTTTTTTTTTTTTTTTATAGTCATTTCATTGAAAAAGAAAAAAAAGAAGACAGAGGCTTTTATAGTCATGTGTGGGAAAGTGGTTAATTATTGAGCACGTGTAAATAAATTTCGTATCAACAACACCTAATGATCCGATTGCCATATTAACTTTTACTCATATAAACTCATACATTTGATTCAGTAATCATATAATAAGCCAGCGTACATTATACGTTTCACATTTTGAAATTGACACTTAATTCTGATGAATATGAGAATTCGTTGGGGTTTTGGCTCGTTTCTGGCATTTTGATCATAATATTATAATTTAAAAAGTAAACAGTAAGATCTTGGTTTGACACAAGTAATTGTTTCAAATGCTTGAAATTTTTTTTTTAATTTATTTTACATAGCAATTCCTCACCATTGTTGACAAGTCATGGAAAGAATTTTTTAAAATTTATTCCTAAAGTAACTCGCCACCATTGTCTACAAATCGAGGATTCTTTTTTTGTAAAATTTCGTACACCAACTCGCCACAAATCGTGACAAAGCAAGGAAGGAATTTTTTTATATATAAATTCTCATAATAAGTCGCCATTGTTATTGACAAATCAAGAAAAGTAATTATTATTTTTATTTGGGAAGTGTGTCATTTCTACAGAAGGCAAATCATCCATAACATAGAAAGAAAAATTTGCTCATCACAATATTGACATCTTGTTCCACAACACGGCCATTTTATTTCCTTCTAAGGTTCGAGCTACATTAAAGGAGGAGTGTCATTGTCATGATTCTCTTCTATTGGTTGAGGTATAATAGTAGATGGAGGAGAATTTAGATTAAATGTTGGAGATTGGACCAGGGGGAATAAGTTGTTGTAGAGTGACAAATACATGTTGCATTGGATAGGATGATCCCTTAGGTTCAAAGAGAGGAGTGGAATATTTAGTAGAGAATGTAGATGAATTAATGACTAATGCTATGAATGATCCATATCCAAAATGTTGATGTAGAGGTGTAGGGGGAGATATTAATGTATCAGGAGACTGTCAGTTAAGTTGTGTCTGAGATGACACATGGTAAAAGGGGCTGGCATCTCTGAGATCATGAAATTGATGTTAACTTGCCTCATCAACAATTTTAATTGATGTTAATTTGCCTCATCATTAAATTTAATATGAAATTGATGTTAATTTAAACTATCAATTAAGCAATATTCAATCTTATAACTATATTTGAGCTTCTCTTTCAACAAATCACCAAATCCTCAAATTAAATCCTAATTGGTGGCCAAGCAATAAAGACACAACGTAAAACTGAATTGAACAAACTCATTCACAATGAAATTTGAAAAGAAAAGTAACAATATCCAACAAATTACAAGCCATTATAATCCTAAAGAAATAAGAGTTTAGCCTAGCAAATCTATGTATATAGTCCAATCCATATTTGAAAACATAACCAAAGGAGGAGTAAAAGAAGATGAATAGAAGAAGAACTCTATTTCCAAAACTTTAACTAACTTCCTCCCTTGAATCTCTTATTGAAATGTCTTCCTTCAATGAATTTTAGCCCTGGAACTCTAAGTTTTAGCTTCTTTAACTTCAAAAAAACCCTAATGGCTTAAAAAACCCAAAAAAACTAGATATTTCTCGCCCTAAATTGCAAAAAGGCAACTTCAGCCTTCATCTGTCATGTGTAGGTGCCTTGGCACCAAGTTACTAGTCTTTTGTATGTTTTGGGGCCTTGATGCTAAGTTGCTGCCTCTTCTTCCAGCTTTAATATTTTGCCCATAACTTTCTAGCTCTAATGTCAAAATTTGATGAATTACCACTCATTAAAAAGGTTTAAAGAGCTTTACAACTTTTTGAGAAATAGTTATCTCTAATTTCTGACATCTAAGTGTCTAAAAGTTGCCTCAAAGTTGGGCGTTTATATGGTTTATGCCAAAACCATATTTTTTTCCTTCCAAGCTCTGAGTAAGAACAAAATGTACATGAATGACTTTTATTTGGCAAAGTATTTACATGTAATTCTTTAAATTAACATGAATCAACACTAAAATAATATGAAATCTTGACCAACAAAGGCAAAATAACTTAACTAGCATAATTTATTCAAAACCAATATAAAACTAATAACATTTCTCACTATAAATATGACCAAAATAACTTTATTTCATAGAGTTATCATTGTAGCCTACCAAAATTTTGAAGTGTGTGATAAGGTTTGTGCCACTTAATAATACAAAAACAAATGAAGGGAACGAATGCTCACAAGATATTTGATGAAGTTAAGCAATACTTAAGTATAATTTATTGTACATTTGCTAAGCTATATGGGTGCCAAATTATCTCCATCCATTATATTGAAGAAAAATCATTTGCAATGGTTATAAAATTTAAGTATAGAAATAAAGAAGTGTATGAACAAACCTTGTCGGCCATCTCAGCCAAAATTACCATATATTGGTGTAAGGCACGATCACTTGACTTTGTTAGTTGTTTAACATTTATCCACTTGAAACCTTGTGGGGATAATAGAAGACATTGCTCTATGTTAAGGTCTATAGCTAGTAGTCTTGAGGAGCTAATCATGGGAAGCAATGCCATACTCATAAATGGAGTGGTGCTAAGCATCCACTTATATTTTGCTCATCATAGTTGGTAGCATTGCATAACTCTTTATATAGGTAGGTTGAGATGGCAAACCCCCAACTGCACTGACCAGCAGTTTCCATCTTTGTTAAGTGTGGAAGGTACATTAGATTAACATTATGCCAAGACCTGTCTGACATTAAGAAAAACCTTAATTAGTTAAATTATATATGCATAGTTGAATTACAACACTACCTTATCATTAGCATCATTTGGTAGATTACAAAATTGCTCAATGAGGCAAATGATACTCAGTCTTTAGCCATCTAACTCATTGGCCAATGATAAAACCCTAAGTAATAATTCACATACAGTGGCCCAATCATAGTTGGTGCAACTTGATATCATATTACCATAACAAGTTAACCCCAATTACACTGTGACACCCTAAGGGTGATGATACATTCACCACACATAGTGTGGAAGTTATAAGTTGTAGGATGCTACCTCTCCAAGAGAGCTGACACAAGTGCAGGATCAAATTCAAATAGGCAAAGCCTTGCAATACCAAAAAGTTATGCTTGTCTAAGATTTTCGAAAATGGCAAAAGGTGGATCACCAAGACAATCCTCATGCTAGAGTTATAGGTGCAAGGTCTGATCATCTTGTAAGTGGTAAACACTTACTAGTACACATAAGACAATAACTAAAGTAATTGTTGGCATTTACCTGATCAAGCCACACTGCTTGGGAGACATGTCAGGTTTTTAAATAAAGTAATGATGGGTTCTTAGGTCCTAAGTGTACAATGTGTTGTGGATGGGCCATTGAAACCTATTTCCTATGGATATGATAGATTTTAGGGAAATAAGAGTTGAGTAGACATCTCATGTGAACAATACACATAATAATATTCATTGACATATACATTAAAAGTAGTGCATATAAACAACAATATTGGTACACAGATTCAATAATATTAGTACACATAATAATATTCGTTGACATATACATTAAAAGTAGTGCATATAAACAACAATATTGGTACATAGATTCAATAATATTAGTACACATAATAATCTTTTTAATTTGGTCGGTAACATCTAAGATATGTTGCCTAATTATGGCCTATTTCTTTGCATTACTTGCATTTGTTGGGCTTGCCTATTTGTGCCCAATCCATCTCATTCTGTATTAACATCAAGCGAGCTTGACCTTTCTCTTGAAGCAAAAACAAGTCAGCTACCAATATTAGACATTCTAAAGGTGACAAATACATTTCCCCACCAATAGGGTGGAAAGTAGTACTATAGGAGTTTTGCATGGTTTTTAGTTAAAAAATAGGGTTTACAAACTGATAAGGGTCGAGTGAGACTTTGTTGTAGACAACCTAAACATGCTGGCAAGAGAATTTTTCTACTTGAAACTACCCACAATTACATGTATGATTAACTTTGCAACAACGACCATATTGACATTATACAACGTCATATGGTTCTTCTACCTTGAATGATTATGCTTGCTGATCAAATGAGCGCACAAGGCATGTAGAGATTGGTTAAGAATTCTCCATTATCTTTAGTCTTAGGGTCTCACAAAACACTTGTCTAGCCTTTATTTGTGCATTAATTTTCTTGTTGCATTCTATAAAATGTGTTAACCTTGTAAAATGCTGCCTTCGTAAGATTGATTATAGGCAAGAACTTAACATCCTTGAAGATAACATTCATGCTCTCTACCAAATTTACAGTCATGTGACCACAATGTCGTCCATAATGTTGTATACATGAGTCGACTTCTTATTTGGTGTCTTTTCAATCTACATTGTTGCTTTGTCATGCATCAGAGGTAACTCTTCTAATTGCTTATCAATCCAATGGTGCTCATACGCATAACCTGTTCAACATCAGCATATCATAAATATGCTAACATTATTTTGGGGCATAATGAATACACAATACATGACAAAAAACATACCAATTTCTTTGAACTTATCCTTAAGACATGTTGTCTGGAATTTCGTGTTCAAGTTGCTGGTCATGTGATGAAGGCAAAAAACATAGTAAGCCTAAGGAGGCTGCCATTGGAGGCTTGCATTTGAGATGGTAGACAATATTATAGCTTGTCTATAAAAAATTAAGCAAACCCCTTGCTTTTCCTTGATCACTTGCCACTTGAAGTTTAAAAGGAACTATGCCTATTCTTCATGGGTATTTACCTTAATCACTATGAATGCAAAAGGCACAACTCGCCTATCACCATCTTGTGATGTGGCTATGAGAAGTGTGCCTTTGTATTTTCTGTATAACCATGTCCCATTTATTTGGAAAATTAGTTAGACATAATCAAAAGCATATAGGCAAGGCTTGAAGGTCTAGAATATACGTTGGAACATTGCAACATCTTCACTGTTGGTTTTACTTTGTATACAATCCTTATTAAAGAACTCAACATATGATCCAAGATTAAAATGTTGAATGCAACGATCCATCTCGATAATAAGGTATATGTTCTCCCAATTCATAAAAGCAACATCTACAGCCCGATGTTTAGCCTTCCATATCTTCCTATATGACACTGAGTACCCAAATATACTTTTTATCATCTCAATTACCATGCCAACTATGCATGATGATATCATGTAGGAATCAAGTTTAAGGTAGTCTTGTGAAAGTGATGCTGACACACATGTGTCCATCATATCTTGAAATATTCCATTGGATCCCATCAGTAGTATGGTGTACCTTAACCTTCCAATTGCATTCACTCCCATACCAAATACATTGGTACTCTTCGTACTTTGCAGAGGAATAATACATTGTTTGAATTGAGTATAATTTAACTACACGCTGTAGTGTCAACTTGTCAAGATATCATATTCTAAAGTGTAATTCATTATTATTAAAGTTCATACAACTTGGTTCACCTAAAAGATTTGGACCCTTCCCCACATCAATGTTAACTTGTTTGAAAAGTATGGTTGCAGGATCAACATACTACATAGTTGGTTAGGCTAGAATGGCCACCATTTGGACTTCCCTTTCATGGTCACCCTCATTATCATTAGATTCATCACAACCGTCTATACCAAATACAACATCGTATTCATCTTCCTTTTCAAAATCATCCATTATATCTTTTACTGTCGTCAATAGAAATGTAGGTTGAGTACAATTGAATGGTGTGTTGGATGAACTTGGGTGGAAAGTGTGATCAATATGTGGGCTTCCATATTATTGACCATAGTCAAGTTATGAATTAAATGGGTTTGTAATGTAGTTATCCACTAGCTGAGATTGTATATTTAAATCCATTTGAATGATTGAGATAAAAACATACAATTCTAAACAACTCGACAGTGAAGGACATTGTGAGTTTGTTTCCCACATTGTCTATATGTTAGAATCATCTTCTTGGCTACATATTGGATACCTAGTATGGTTTAGTGGCACTAGATGTCTAAAAACCAACTTAGATACTAACTGCGTTCAGCTAGCTGAAACTTTCTCCCACCAACTCCTTCAACCTCTCTAGAGTGATATTAGCATAAACTCTCATTTATTTTCACTCTTTCACACTTAAATGTTTCTCTTTCATTTGTCTCATAAATTTAACCATTTGAATAAATACATAAAACCTCCTTTTCGCAGCTCATTTTTTTTCCTAACAAAGAACTTTCACGTG
Source organism: Delonix regia (assembly GCA_037074485.1). Classification (NCBI taxonomy): domain Eukaryota; kingdom Viridiplantae; phylum Streptophyta; class Magnoliopsida; order Fabales; family Fabaceae; genus Delonix; species Delonix regia. The sequence goes on along the minus strand of CM073459.1, from coordinate 27,806,219 downwards.
AGTAGTTACGAAATTATAATTTCAACAATTTATATTTTTAATAATTCAATGTAATTTTATTCATTATTCAAAAGTTTCCTAGAAAAGTATTAAATTGAATAATATATGTATTTCTCCAATTCTTAATTTTTTAAATATTTAATTCTTACCTTTTTTTTTTCTCTAATCATATTCTATGTCCAAAATGTCAATCTTAATACGCTTTATTATTTTTGTTGAATTTGGAATTAATATTTATTATGATTCCAATAATTATTTGACTATAAATAATAATCAATCTTTTATTCTTTAAATCATTCTCTTAAATAAGTTATTTCCAACTCAACATTTATTTCCCAACCCCTTGATTTTATTGATTATTTTCGATATTAATATATTGCATGTAATAACCCAAGCAATTAAAAATTTGAATGCAACTGATAGTATAATATTTTGTTAGGTGAATCAGTATAATGAGATTGAGGCTGGCTCAGTGGTTAGGCTCCAGACTGCATTTCCTCAGGGCGTGGGTTCGAGACCGGGAAGTTAACCTCCATTGTTTTTTTTTTCTGGAGCTGCCACGTGTCCCCTCCACAGTGAAAAGACGAAATTGCCCTCAGAAGCCTTCTTCTTCTTCTTCCTTCCTGCGTGCAGCCGAGAGAGAGAGAAGAGAGAGAGGTTCGCGAGTGTTGCAGGGAGCCACCGTGGTTGAGCCTCCACCTCGCCTGAGCTGAGCTGCACCCCCGAGCACCACCGGCCACCCTTCTCCGCCATTCCAGCCGGCAAACCGCCATTTCTTTGGCGAAAACCACCGTGAACCCGCGAGCTCCCCTGGCCGTTGGTGGGCTGTTTTCCCAACGTGGCTTGGACGGGTTGTGAGCCTCCCTTCTTAACTGGCCATTTCCACCTGAGATGAGCTCAGTTGGCCGCCGTTGGAGCCATTTTTCCGGCGAGTTGGAGGAGTTCGAACCTTGGGCATTTTGGGACGATTTAGTACGTTTAAGCTAGTTTTCTCTTCAGATTGAACTTAGAAGTAGCATTTTCGGCCCTTAAACAACAAATTTGAGCTCTAAAACCATGGATTTTGGCTGCTTGTAAGAAGAATGGCTGACAGGGACCAAAATGAAAATTTTCGAAAATTTTGGGTTCTTGAGAAAATGGAAAATTTCTGACTTGTAAATGATCCATATTAACTCTAGATTAATACCTTTAAACTTCTGGACATGAGAACTAAGAAATTTTCTTGATTTGCATTAGAATGGAGGCTAGGGTTTGAAACAGGGACCAGAATGAAAAATCTGGAAAATATATGGGGCAGAAGTGTAAATAATCACACGTTAAGGAATGAAAGATATGGAATCAAATAGATGGGTGAGTTAGGTCCTAAATTAGGATAATGACCCGAACGGCGATTAATTCCTGTGTGAACTTCGGTACAGGTGGATCGTAAGGCCGATTCCGGCACTCCAGCGAGGAGGCAGCGTACCGCTTGCGTTAATCAGAGTTCAGGTGCGCAGATAGCACCCCGAAACTCTATTTATTGCCTGGGCTGTTCTTGTTTTAATTTTTTTCTAAATGTAAATAAATTCTTTCTGATTCTGCCTTACCGAATTGTGGGATTTAAAGCAACGGACCTCTGTATGTGTTGAATGACTATAATTACGGTATTTGACTTGTGATGTGATTAGAGGTGGTTACTAGCTAGTTATAATAGAACCACAGAAAATTTCCGTATAATTTCATCTTTGTATACTTGCTTGACGTAAATTCCATGATTTTTGGAGAATGACGAATGATAAGCTTTCGCGAGACATAACTCGCGCCTGATGGTTAGTTACCCTCGAGGACTGAGTGTTCTCGCCTGTTGGTTAGTTACCCCCGAGGACTGAGTGTTCTCGCCTGTTGGTTAGTTACCCTCGAGGACTGAGTGTTCTCGCTGGTTGGTTGGTTACCCTCGAGGACTGAGTGTCCTCGCTTGTTGGTTAGTTACCCTCGCGGATTGTGTATCCTCGCTTGTTGATTAGATGCTCTCGAGGGTTGTGTACCCTCGCCTGTTGGTTCTTAGCAGTCTTAATCCTGATTGTTTGTCACAATTGATTGCTTACCTGAGAATGTTTGTTGACTTGACGTTTATGGAAAATGGTTATTTCGTTTGACTGATTAAATTGCAAGTTTATGGATCTAAACACTATTGCACTGTATTAAATCCTTGATCTTTGTTAAAGCTTCTGTTTATATATGAAATGGTTTACTGACTTGGGGTGCTATCTGCCGGAAAACTTTTGGTTCCAGAGAGAGAGTTAGGCGATCTTCTGGAGCCGGCGGAGCATTGACCGGGGAGCCGCGTTGAGCCGTTTGATTTGGGTGCGAGATGTGCCCTCTTGTTAGATTATAAATTTGGCATTTTCTTTTGGGATGTATATATATATTTAGTTTGGTAGCCATTTCCGTACGCGGGATTATTTTGTGACCACAGCTGAACCCGCCATGTTTTGTTTTTTTTTTGTTGTATATAGTGAATTGGGCTGGTGGGAGCGGAGCTCCCCTATTTATGTATTGCCTCGCAGGACCTTGTAGAAATTTCGGGACGTCTTATTTACTGGGGAGGTGCTGCCGAAATTTCTACAGGTGGCCTTGTTTTGTATTGAAATATCCACCATATATGTTAAGACAAACGGTGTTCAAAGGTATTTGAAATGTATGTTAATGATCGTCTCTCTAGTGTAGGCTTGCAGGTCATGGGGATTTTCTCGTGATCTGTGCCGGTCACATCCCAGGGAATTCGGGGCGTGACATTGCACTTTTAATTATTTTTACTTATTGTTAATAATGAATTTCCAACATTTAAATCCATTATCCTCCTTAATTTTTTAAGGATGTTCTCCTTACTTTTAATGACATATTTTCTCCAAAAAAAATTTCCCTTAGTTTCTTACTTTTCCTATTAATATTTGATTTTAATATTTTTTCCACATTTATATTTAATTTCAGTTTGCAGAATTTTTTAAAATTTAATTTCATATATTCCCGGAGTTATATTTTCAGCCACCTTATGTGAAGAAATATATAATTTCTACTCAAACAAAATATTTATATGAAACTAATAAAATAATCTACTATACCTAACCCACGTACCACACTTTATTCTTCCTTGAGCTTGGTTATATCTTCCAGAGAAGAACGTGGCCGAGATTTTCTACACCAAACTTCCAGCAAATATTACACTTTTAGGCCAAAGGACAATAATGCTGAAACATTACTCAAAAAAAAAAAAAAAAGAATGCTGTAACGTAGAAAAGAAATGAAACAGAAAAAAAATATATTTTCGCCCACAGAAAAAATCATATTTTCACCTACAGCAGTAATTATATGTTCATTCAGAGTAAAATCTATTTTCACCTGAAAAATAAATAATATTTTATATATATAATAGCAGTTAATTTAGTGTATCAATTTAAAAAACTCATTTATTTAATTATATCCAGTTTTCTTTTTAAATAATTTTATAAAGACTAATACATTAAATCTGCGGCTGAACTAGCAACTATTTTTTTCAACCAAGAAGAAGATCTGAACATAATTACTTAGAACCATACTACGTTTTTATAACCAGGGGTACAACTGTAATTTTCTCAAATTTCACCGAACATATTCAATCCCAATCAATAAAGTCCAATTAAATCGTGCCACGTCACCCACCCATTATCTCCAACCACGCGCGGACTCCCGCCTCAGTCAACGTCAAAATTGACCGTGACCACTCCCTTGCCCACATTGGAGGTGATTTGGCAGAGGCACGGAGCCCAAGGCTGAATCGTCTGCATTGTTGATGAGTCATCCTTGTATCGACTTTTTGTTTTTTTGTACTTCAAGTATCTTGGTATATAATTTTGCCAGAGGGAGATCTCAGAAAATAATATTTTGTTTTGTAATATTCTTCTAAATTTTCCACACTATGGTCTGAGTTTGTTATAAACAAATCACGGAGTATGAGACATGAGTCCTTTATTGGAAGTATGAGATTATTGTGGAAATTATACAAACCTTAGGCTCGCCAGTCTCATTTAGCTACCTTTTGAGGTTGCAATTCTCTCCCAAAATTATATATTCATGGCATAATAGCTGCCTTCTTTTATGGGATTTTTAGTGACACTTGTATGAATCTTAGTTCTCCATTCTCATGAATACCCTTTTGGGCCATGATCAGTCTCTTAACGGTTCATATCAGATTTAGCCCAAAGCCTTTTATGAACAAGGTAACCTTGGGTAGATGCATCTTATCCCACATCATTTTCAATAGGTGATGAAAGGTTGACTTTGTGGAGGTAGTTTACTAGACTTAAAGCTAGCCCATGAGATTGGAGAGCTCAAGGTCCATATATGCTCAACATTAGAATTAAACTGTAGTCCTAACTCCTAACTACCCTTTTGCATTTAAAGCAATGAAAGAGGAACATAACAGATAATATGGATTTTTCTTTTACCATATATATACTTAGTGTTTACTTCACAATAGATATGCTTTAATGTATTTGCAAGTCTTGTCTGAAAGAGCAGGCAAAGCAAAGCAGTTTATACTTTATTATACCATATATGATTGAACCTCAAGGCTTAAGATCTTGCAAAGCAAGTCAATGTGAAAAGCAGGTGTTAATTCTTATCAACTTTCCGTCGTGCTCAAAACAAAACCCTGTTTGAAGAAAAGTCTCAGCACGATAAAAGTGGCCCAATGAAAAAATAAAGGAGCTTTTGAAGATTCTGAAATGTGGAAGCTGATTGGAATGCTGAAAAAAGGACATGAAGCATTGTCGTTGAAAATCCAAAGAAGATGAAACTCCACATCCAAACTTCTGGGCCCTTTCATTATTGAGCATACGCGTTGCTGCTCCGCTGGCTGTTTACTTGCTGTCAACATGAGGCCCGTCTCTTTTGCTCCCTTCTTTTTATGGGTTTCGAGTATCCTTAGGGTACCCGTTAATGAAATTAGTTAGTAATATTTATTGCTTCTACTAACTATAATAACAAATATTCATAGATTTATTTTGTTAGCTAGAAGTTATTTATCTAGTGTCATAGCACTCGTTAGTAAAATATTTTTTTCTTGCTCAGCCTAAATTAATAGGTTAATGGATAAATAGAGTACTTCTCACTGATTGAAGGTAATTATCAACCCATATGCCTTTGAAAAATAAAAAGAGAAGCAATGGGTGGGGGAAAAGTTGATCTTTATGTAGAAAGTGGGTTATTATTGAGATGTGCTTTGTCTAAATTTGGATTCTTTAGGAAGATTCTACATGAAACTTAATATATATATATATATTACTAATCAATTAATTAATGCTTCACATGCCATTTGGTTCGCCTATAACATTTAGGCGAGTTTGATGTCTGGAGTTCGATCTCTTAAATAATTGAAGAGAGTTTGATTCTTTTAGTTCATTATAGAAATAATAAAATAATGATATGAAAATGTCATTTTTTTTTCATGTATGTTTTTTCCCCCTAAATAGGTTAGATCATCTCTACTTGAACAATAAATGCAGAAGTATTCACCAATTGTGCATTGGGTTATATTGTTATGATCGCAATTCTATATTTTGGAATCTGCAATATTTTTCTGTATCTAGAACATTTTACATGATATAATTTCAATTCACAAATATTTTTCAAGCAAGTGTCTCAACAATTCAGATTAAAATACTAAAACAAAAGTCTGTTTTGTGCCATTGACTTCACATATATTTTCACAAGCCAATTGCACACTAGAATAATTTCCTTTTTCAAGTTTGAAAACTGTAAAACACTTTATCAAATATAAATATTATCTTTGAGTTTGTATTACAAATTACTACCCTATCATGCTAACCAAAAGCTTAATATAGTCCTGATGAATATTGTCAATTAATTGGCACAGACCAAAGTTAAAATGAAAAAAAAAAAAAAAAAAGACTTGACTGGAAAAGAACATACAGACAGAAAATCATATTGACTTCTGCAAGGTTCATAGTTACGGCAGGCTTGAACTATTACTCTTCTTTTTTTCTTTTCCTTTCTTTTCCTTTCCTTTCCTTTTTCCTATCACGAGATGGAAGTGACTTTTTTTTTTTTTTTCTCATTCTTTTCCAAAAGTTTATCCAATTTATAAGCAATGATTCATTTTCTTCGAAGAAAACAAATATGTCAAGATAGGACACGATAGACTCTTTCAGAAAGTCAATGCAGCCAGAGGTAATTTAACAGCTACATATGTATATTTTTGGAAGAAATTCTAATGGATACATTTTTACCTTTAAGTTTTCTATATTAGCATATTTTTCTGATTAATTTTCATAAATTAAAACATTTAACTGTATAATATTTCGTTTTTATAACAAAATATAACTAGTAATTAAGAAGATAGATAAGATAATAATATAAAATGGGTACTCAAGAAAATTACGAAGAATAATTGTAATATGATATTACAATTAGGTTTATAATTATTCATTCATGGACTTGTTTTTTCTTGTTTGAATTAATGACAAAAACAAAAGAAAGTAATGGAAGAAGAATTCGCATCCTCTGTAATAACAACTTTTTACTGTAATAATTTGAATTGTTAAATAAATATGTAATAACTTTAATTTTTATTAATAACTAAATGTAAGTAATATTAATTAAAAATCTTTTACTTTTAACGGGATCCTCTGAGAAAAGAAACCTAAGCAATTCTTTTTGGGAGGCCACGAGAACATAAGAGTATTATTCAAGGTTATTAAACTCACGATTTTATGTAGACTCATAAGGGGAATATAGACTCATAACGTAGATTTGTAACAGTTTACCTTTATTAATAAATTGAGAAAAATCTATATGTGAAAGACTAAATTGATAAAGAATTCTATGAGTGACTCAATTAAGAAGTATTTTATTTGAGGGACCAAAATGAGAAATAAATTTTATAAGGAATCAAATTAATAAATAACCTATTAGTGAGAGGCCAAAAGATATTTTATTCATTTGGCCAAATTAAAATTCAAACTATAAAAAAATATGAAAGGCATTATTAATAAGGATGTTATTTGTAAAGGAAGAAATTGAAAAATATCCATATGAGGGACTAACTTGAAAAGAAATTTTATAAAGGACTAATTAAAATAATATCTTACTTGTGAGGGATTGAAATGAAAAATAAATTTTATAAGGAATTAACTTAAAAAAATACCCTACAAGTGAGGGACCAAAAGAAAGTTTTACTTATTTGGCCAAATTAAAATAAAAACTTGTTTATATATAACTTTTATCATTCTTATATTAAACATTTATCATAACTAAGTGGTTAGGCATTAGTCATTTTTTTTGCATGTGAGTTCGAATATGAAGAAGTGCATTTTGAAGAAGAGCCTTGTCATAACTTACCCAACTCAACAATGATTCGTCCATTGAATCATGTTGACTCGATTTTTATATTAATTCACCTAGTTAACAATGATTGTATTATTACTGCAATATATGATACAATTCCATAATCTCAACAATAAATGCCGAAAAATCTTTATAAAACCCTCAATCACAAGTGGCACTTTAAAGTTTTGAAATTATCAAAAAATGAGAAAGTGTGCTATGCGACGTAGTATAGCCAGTACACCCCAGTGATTCTCTAAAGGTTTTCATTTTAAGAGCATTTTGGCCTCAGGTGCCTACGAGTTGACCATTATTTGTGTACTGCAGTTTTCTTTTGTTTCACATCTTAGCCTTAAGTGTCTGAGAAAAAAGAGATATATATCCTTATTCCTTAACCCTCCCAGCTAATGGGGGTATTTATGACAATGTGGCTGTTTGGTGACACTGACGATGAAGATGTCGATGGTAATGGCACTGATGACATGAGGGCATCCATGAACTCCAAGTGATTGGCTGCCACGTCACCTATTTGACTCTGATCTTGTGGGTAATTAAAACCAGATGATGGATGACTCTGAATAATTCTTGCCACAAGAGAGTTAATGTGTTCTTGTGAAGCAGATGATGAAGAATAGGGGACGCCAAAACCACAAGCATTATAATCCTCAATGCTCTCAAAGACTTTTGGTTCAATATTACAAGGATCCACTAACTGGCTCTCATAATGCTGCAAAGTTGAACTTGGGTTCACGAATTTATCAGCAATGTAATGTGGGGATAGTAGATTGGCATGATCACTTCTGGTAATCTGATGATTTTCTTGATTTACCAAGGACCATGGATCTTCATAGGAAGATGGAAGATCAATATTAGATATTGGTGTGATTTCTTGCATGGGATTCTGCATATGGAGGAGATTGCCTATCTTGAGATCTTCAGCTTCAAGACCAAATTCAAAACCTTGAAGAAGTGATGATGAAGTGGGAAGGTACAGCGGGTCTTGGGGATGAAGATGAGAGTTCAGGGTCATATTATTATTAGGGTTTGGGGTTAGAGGAAAGAAGCTTTCCACAGAAGTACCATTACTGGGGGCTAAAGAAGGGACAAGAAGATGATCATCATGAGAAAGAAGCTTCTTCTTGACGCTTGAGTTCCAAAAGTTCTTCACCTCGTTGTCTGTTCTGCCGGGTAGGTGCTTTGCTATCTGAGCCCACCTGTCCACATAATAACAATGTCCTCTTGTTGAAAAAAAGGTGAAAAGAAATTGACAATAAAAGTTAGAAACATTGCTAAATTAATTAACCAGCAACATTAAGATGAACTACCTGTTGCCTAGAATGCTATGGAGTTCGATAATAAGGGCTGCTTCTTGAGGAGTGAAGTTCCCACGTTTCAAATCAGGTCTTAGATAATTTATCCATCTTAATCTGCAACTCTTTCCACATCTCTGGAGTCCTGAACATAAAAGAAAGAACAAGAAAAGGACCATATATAAGAAACATGCCTGCAAGCTAAAGCGTACGCAAATACTGACATAAACATGAGACATAATAAAATTTATAGCGTTCAAGTGTAATTTAAAATGTAGTGTAGCAATTGATATTTGTATTGCACATTACAGAACTTCATTTTTTATACATCAGTGCTTTATAACCTGCTTACCAAAACGAAAAATGATCATATAAGAAATAATATGCCTGCAGATCACTGCAAGCTATGAAACACAATATTGATACTCCTCACAATATATGTAATTTCCATGTATAGTTAACTCTCAAGTGTTTTCTAGTGTTTGATACACAAATATGAGATATAAAGCTTCATATATTTGAGAAAATCGGTGCCTTATAGCTTGCAGGAATCTTGAGCTGTAACAGAAAGAGAAGAAAAATATGGGGAGAGAAAGAGTAAGTGTAGCCAGAGCTATATACAAAACCTGCAAGTTTAGGGACAGAGCTCCAGCAGCCATAGCCATAAGTGGTGATGTATTTGATGAGTTTCTCGTCTTCTTCAGGTGACCATAATCCTCTTTTCACCTTCTGCTTGTTGCAGCAAGAGTGATGACCCATGCCTGCCTCCAGTAACCTTAATTTCTCTTCTTTCTTCACTCCTAAAGGACTAGTACTATAGTACATCCAATTAATGTGTGCAAAACGAGATCGGTTTTGATATTATATATAAACAAATATGAAAGGGAGAGGACAAAGGAATAAGCTCCAGCTAGTGAAAAAGTCACAATAAACTATGAAAAAGAAAAAAAAAAATTTATAGTGTGAGAAGTGTGAGTTGGTGAATTTAATATGGGAGATGTATAATGGTGGCCCAATTAGGGTTTTTTGGTAAAGGGCTAAGAGCTGAAGTATCACCTTGCAGTTGTTGGCCTTATAGAAAAATTATTAGTTAGTTCTAATATATTTATGTGATAATTAATTTGATATATTAGTTTTAATAAAATCATTCATTCAATAACTTTTATAATTATTTTAAAATAATTTTATTAAAATTAATATATCAAATCAACTACCACATAAGTATATTAAGATTAATTAATATTTTCACACCCTATAATTGATCTTTTCTTTCCTCATCCTGGGATAGACGAGAAGTAAACGTGCCACAAATGCAAGTTGGTGGGACCCTTTTGTATGCAAAGTCAATAAAGATCATTTGTGAGTTAATCTCCCTACATAATTATAGTCATACATACTACATACAACTCTTCTAGACAAATATTCAGAAACTCTATATCAAACCAATCAGTTCTATAAACCTGTAAGAAAGCATATGAAGAGTTTATAGCGAAAACAGATGAAATTTTGTACAATTTTCAACCAAATTGTGATTGACAAGAAGAGTAGAAGCAAGATGTTGCTCATATTGGATCCGGAAGAAGTAACACATGACAGAAAGAAAAGAAAACGCACGCTCAATTACCAAGAAAAAAATCATTTTGCTTATTTACTTTTTGATTTGGTTTCATTTTGGTTTTTGGGTGACTTAAAAATCTCAAAATAATAATTTATTTTTAAATTTAATTTAATTTTAATCCTCTATGAATTGAAAATTTTAATATAATACTCTTAAATTTGACTTAAAGTAATTTTTGGTTAAGTTAAATTTAAAAGTAAATTATCACTTTGACTCACATCTTAATAAGTATAAGACTATTATAAGGCTTTCAATTTGTAAATAACTAAAATCAGGCTAAATTTCAACAGTAGCTGACGAAAACTTCCTAAAAGAAAACTAAAATTGATTAATAGTGTTCATCCCCGATTTTTATTCGGCACAAAGAGCATGAAAGAAAGCTTCTGGCAGGAACGTAACCCCGCAAATAAAGTAAGTATAAAATTCTCTGTATCATAATTACCATCAAAGAAGCACAAGTCTGTATACTTGTTTTTATAACTGGCCTGATAACTATTCCTACTAATCAGACAATCATTTAGTGGCAAAATTGTAATTATGAGAAGAAAAATGAGGCCCATTTTAAAATACAAAACGCATAAACTTTCAAATTTTAAAATATTCCAACACCATTGTGTTAAAAGGTCCCACCTTGGGCATATGCTGATGAAAAAAGTTAAATGATAAAACTTGACAGTTGTTCGTCTTCTTTCCGTGGTTTATCACTGATCACAGTCATGTTACACATTCTCAATTCATTAATTAATAATTTGAAAAGTTCATTATTTTCTGTAAAACTATTGTAATCATTAAATGATTCACACTGTTTGACTTAAAAACATCACTTTTAAAATGGTATAACAATGACAAAGATCGCTGCTTTGAGCAGTGGCGCAGCTAGGATGAGGGGGTCAAAATATCAATGAGGATATTTGATATATATATATATATATATATATATATTGTACTTCCGCTATATTATATTATATGAAGCAAATTTAATATTTAATCATTATTAAGAATATATATATCTAAAGTTAGTATTATAAAACATCAATATAAGACATAAATACACTCATTCTTTCGAAAAATTATAATATTCAATAATGGATTTCAGTTAAAATGAAAATACAAACAAACTAAACTAAACTAATGACACTCATTTTTCAAATTTATTATCACAATGTTAATAAAATATTACTGATAATAAAATAAAGAATACAAGTAATATGAGAAAACCATTATATATTTAGCAACTAATCTTGAAAGAAAGAGAATATACAGTATGTGGAGTATAGGGAAAACTAATAATAAAGCATAGATGTTCAGTAGTTTTGCATGAAGTGAAGTGAAAGCATGAATAAAAAAATAGAGGCACTAGGCATGACATAAAATAAAACATGACGCAATATTGATAAATTATAATACCCTAAAATAAAATGACGGCATGAACCATAAAGTTCCCAAAGAGCCCAAACTTTTGAGAAATGTGCAAAACTTAACAAGAGAAAATGAACTAAATGGAAGAAGATGAAGTGAAAGTATAATGAATGTTGTAAATTTTTAAAGACTCTATCTAAAGCTCTGCATATACATAAGTGAAGGATGAAAAGTAAATGTCATAGGTACAAATAAAAAGCAAAAAGAAATGATTGAACTGAAACTATATGAAGTAACCTAAGAAGACTCTAAACAAGTATAGGACACATAAAAATACATTGAAAATACCTAAAAAAAAAAATTTTTTTTGTTTTATTGAAAAAAGTCGACATTTAATACTTTCAGTAATTTGAGGGCCCAAATGAGAATTTTATCTTTTATTGATGGGGACCAAATGAGAATTTCATCTTTTATTTATTTCCCGCCGCCCTTGGCTTTGAGCGTCTGAAATTGCAATTGGCGAAAAGTAATAATTCGATATGGATCTCTTTAATTAATTTGCAAGTGTAACCATTGGGATTCATCAAAGCCTTTATTTCTGTATTGTATAAAAATAATATGTTATAAAGGATTAGATATGGAATACTAGGGTTATTATTATTATTATTATTATTATTATTTGTATATATATTTGAAGGGTAGGTTTATTTTTTGTGAATATTTGATAAGCTTCAAACCACAATGGAATGGAAATGTCTCCTAACTATCAATTTTGACTGAAACTATAGCATAAAGTTTTGAAAGATTAAAGGCATAGTGAAGGGAAGACTTGTATGGCCACGTAAGGGGTTGAAATTCTATTGATCAGATTAGATATTTTATCTTTACTGCAAAGGTGTCTACTCTTTTAGCAACTTGGCCCTCCATAGTAACATCATGTACATACAGCTCTGTCGTTTTAGCTATAAGTTATTTATTCTTATTCATAAGGTTTTTTTTTCTTTCTTCCAGCTACATATGTGGGATTTGATTATTTTATCAACGAAGGTGCAGATCATACGCCCATATAATTAGTAATATCAGACGAATTCTATCCTAATAATTAATTATTTTGATCAAATAATTGCTTATAAATATAAATTTTCTTCTCAATATTAATGTTACTACTTTCTACTTAGTCAAATTGAAAGGAGTTGTCATATTCTCTCTCTCTATATAATATATATATATATATATATATATAGAGAGAGAGAGAGAGAGAGAGAGAGAGAGAGAGAGAGAGAAACAAAATGTTTGCCATTCCTTTAATGAATTTTCAAATTTCAGTTGTGAATGCAATTTGAGGTTGTAGTTAAGTATTATTATTATTCTTATTGGGCATCTTTCTGTTTATAATCTGCAGAATTTCTTTTTATATACAAAATGTAAGGATCCGAATTTTCTGCATTTGGAGGTGCAAATAATGTCACCTGTTGATACTTGATAGATTATGTAATTTTTTAAATGCAGACCATTAGACTAAAATTTTTGACTGCATGTTATCACCTAATTTTAATTTAGACAGTCATATTTGTTCAATTTTTTTAAAGATTAACCATTAAATCAACCTATTATCCTTAAAATGCAGGAAATCTATTTTCAAAATGTAATGCTTCAAAATTGGAGTTAATATTCAAATTGAAGAATAGAACATTTTTTAGTGAAAAAATTAAATTAGATTTGTCCAAAAAAGATGGTATGATAACTTTACAAAATTGCCACCAAACACGGTGAAAGGTAATGATAATTAATTATTTGGTGCATTGTATAATTCTGCACGTGCTCCCATTTTAGGAAAATAAGAGCGTTCAGTGAAGACCCACAAATCTTATATGTTATCTAACCAAAGTTTAAATATATATTATAATAGAAAAATCATATCTCTACAGTATGAGTTGGCCTAACTTAGGCGATGAACATGGTAAATAGTCAAAAGATGAACTAAGATTCCTTTCTTGATATTAAAGTCAAAATTATTCGAGAACTATTATTGAATGAGAAAATAATGGCTATTTGTACATTTTCAAATAAACCTTGATTGCATGTGCCTGACTACTTAATTAGATGAATTAGTGATAAAGTAATAATAATTAATCATTCTGGTTCTTGATGAGTCTAACGAAATTTCATTGACAAGTGCCTTGACAATGTGCTATAATTCTAAATGTGGCACTTAATGAATTATTATGATTAAAATAACAACACTATGCCAGATTTTTGGAGTTATGTCACATTTTTTTTTTTAATAATTGAATCCCTTGTCTTTAATCAAATTAAAGGGATGTATCATTAATTAAGGTATTGGTACAATTTTATCCTTAATTTTAAGAAATTATTCAAATATTTCTTTTCCTTTAACAACATTTTATTAAAATGCTTTAAATATTTAAACTTTGTATGAATTAAGAATTGAGACTTAAAATTTTGGCTAATAAATAGATAAAATTTTATTTTGTTGAAGAATACAACATATAATTGAATCTCAAAATGAACATTTTTACATTTTATAGCACTTATTCATTTAAATAAATAAATAAATAAATAATTACAGTTTTTGAAAATAAAGGGCCAAACTTGAAGAAAATAAAATTAAAGGATAAAAGTAAAAATTAGGGTAAAGTTAGGAGACAAAATTAGAACTAAATAATATTAAAAGATGAAAATAAAATATAAGGTAAAGTTAAAGGACCAAATTATAATTAAATGAAATTAAGGGACAAAAGTGAAATATAAGATAAGGTTAAGGAGCTAAATTAGAATGTAATAAGATTAAGGGATGAAAGTGAAATATGGGGTAAAATGAAGGGACCAAAATACATTTTTGCCAATAAAATAAGTTAGTACGATGCAATGAAAAAAAATTAATGAATTGTGTAATTTAGGAATTTGCAAAAAATAAATCAAGATATTAATTGACACAAGCAAGATGACAATATCAACAATAATATGGTATACAACTATATGAAAACGACTATTCAATGTGTTTTTCATATGGACAATTATAAAAGCAAACATCAAAATTATTATGATATGATGTATTTTGATTAATCAATTTTGAAAACTAAAGGTGCATAAATTAATTCACCAAGCTAGCTAATACTTATCCAAAAATGCACTTTTTCTAATGAAATATATATTGCTTTTTGTTACTGCTCACATCCATGCATATAGATTGCCATTAGCATTATATAATTTATATATTTTGAAAATTTTAGCAGCTCCTTCAAAAGGGGCACTTTAGATTTGGTAAGTAAAGTATGTAGCTAGTGACCTTAAAAAGTAATTAAGATTGTCATCTTTGCATAAGATCTTTTCAAAAGAACTCTCTTCAAATAATAAAGGCTAGCATTTCAATCATTTCATACATACCAAACATATACTTTAGAGGACAAATTATAACTGACATCAATGACTTTTCTATAGAAATTAACTTTTAAAGTAAACTGTAATAAATTAGTCGCTTAAAAATTAATTTTCTCTTAATATACTTTCCCAAAAAATAAAAGCTCTCAATTTAATTCTTAAAAATGTTCCCTCCTTAATTTTCTTCTCCAAAAGTACAGACTTTCAAAATGTTTCATGCAATTAAAATGGTCTCTTCATTTTAAGAAGATTTTTCTACATTTTAAAGGGCAAATATCAATTTTGTAACCAAGCCCTAACTTAGGAAAGTAATCTAGTTTTCCCTGTAACAATGAAGAAACATGGAGATGAATGTAGAGTTCGGATCTTTGGTGATGATCATATGAGCAGTTCGATCGATATTAAATAAATTAACTGTGGATTAAAAAATTTACTTTTCATCAATTTTAATTTTTTAAATTTAACAATTTCAATAATTCAATTTTAAATATCAGAAATTAGATTTTTCGTAATATTAACTAATATTGACTATCAGATTTGACTAAGTAAAAGCCGACAGCAGAGAAATTCGCGTCACATGCATATATATACAAACATGTCACACATGGAGGCCAAGGACTACCTAACAGATCAATAAAGTATGGCTTCAATATAAAGAATTAATACAGTAAAAATAATCATCGTAAGAACGTTTGTTTTATAAATTGAGTTTCCAGAAATGCTGTCGACCGAAAAGAGGTTAATGGGGACAACAAGAGGAATCTAACTGCCGGCCACTTTGAGTACCATGGTAATGTATGCAAGCTTTTAATTAATTAATTTGGTTGATGGACAAAAAGCACACCTTGGGAAAGGTGTATCCAGTTAGGGATTCCCTCCAGGTCAGTACTGAAAATAATTCATATAGCTAGGGCTTCTAATATCTGAACATAGCTAATACAGTTTTCAACTAGAGCTTCCAATACATTTCTTTCTTTAATTCTTTTGTGACTTTGGTCCTTCAAATAAAGGGTGTCATGTGGAGTGAAATCTGTCGAAAACAAAATGCTTTGCTGGGAGTTGCTGTAATTTGTTGCTTGTAAGAGAAAAAGGTATAGGAGCTAGGTAGCTTGCTTGCATTGCATGAATGCTTATAATAGAAGAAAATGCTAGCTATAAGTTCTAATTAATTAACAAGAACCCTATCTAATTAATTGTTGCACATGCAACATTTAATACTACTGGGGCTCTTTTGCTTTATTTGTTGAGCCATCAAAGGGCTCCAGTTTGTCTTCATTTTCTTTCCCTGCGCCTTATATATATTGAGATATCATGAACCAGGTACCATGAAAGAATAATGCTATAGGTAATTCTTTGTCCTATTATCATCAATCTCTGATCGGTTTAAATTTGGTATGGGTCATTTTCAGTCAAATATAACTGGTTTTCTCTTTCTCTTTTCTTCTTTTCTTTCTTCGTGAATAATTAGAGGGAGGGGAATCTGCCCCTTCCGAAGAAAGACATCAAGATGCATTGTCCCTTGACATACAAACTGAAAACCTAAAACAGCAAAAGAGGGCTATAGCTTCTGGTGTACACAAACCTATTTCAAGTCACATTATATCATACCATTCATGGTGTAACATGATAAATTGAATATTTTAGATGGGTGATGTTGTACATGGATAATTGTTACTAATCACGCCAGATACTGAGACGTTAATTATATTTATAAATATAATAAAATAAGTTATCATCTTGTCCTTTCCAAATATTTCTTCACATGTTGAGTAGTAATTTTCTTTACTAGTCTGGGTACGTTGGAAAATCCCTAGTTTTCATGACAGATCTGTCATTCTTGTAATCTGAACTGTAATTTGTTGACTTTATTGGACCAGCATCTCCTTTAGAATTCTTGGCCCATGAAATCTTTAATAGTATGAGTGGTTGAGTATCTGTCCAATTTTTTCTTGTTTAAGTAAAATTACATTTTGGTTAAATTGCATAAAATTCTTTTGAATTTTAGGTCATGTACAAATAACTCTCTTATCCTTCAAAATATTATTATGAACCCCTTAATTTAAACTTGTAATTATGTACAAGTAAAACTTTGACATTAGTTGGCTAATTATTTCACTAATATAAGCTTGATTAATAAGGGAATTATTTATGCATGATTTAAAATTTAGGGAGATCACCTATACTTAACTCAAAATTTTAAAGGAATTATTTGCATGAAAAATAAAACTTTAAGCGGATCCTTTTAATAGTTGGGTTATATATATAAAAAATTTAAAAGTTTAAAAAGTTTATTGTCAAGTTTTGAAAGTTAAAAAGTTATTTGCATATGATGTAAAATTCAAGAGAACTATATGCAATTTTGCCTTAAGTTTTTTACATAAAGTTTAATAGACATATGTTTTGTCCACATTATAAGAAAAACGAGCTTGAGTTTGCCTAAATTCAAAGTGTATCTTCTTTTGTGTGTTATAATATGATTATAAATGAATGTTAAGAAGATTAACTGAGAATTAAAAATTACTTGCTTTGCTTACACATGATTCATGAGGCTACCCAACTCAATCTTCAACAGTAAGAAGGGTGACAAACAAGTTTTAACTTGAGGAATAAGGACAATAGGTGTTTATATAGTACCAATCACACTTGCATTAAGCATACTAAGGAAGAAATGAACAGTGATTTTCATGAGTCAATCACTGATTGGCATCAATATATGACACAAGGGCCACATTGGTCCTATCGGTACAAATAAAGGGAATGTAAAAGAAATATGAAAAGAGGTTATATTCTTTTTAAAGCAATGAAACAAAACTACAACTACCCCACAGAGAAAGGGATATACATATGTACAAGAAAATGACCCTCCTGTAGGACCCTACCCTAATGCCCCCACTTCTTTCCTTCTGTTCATGGCAATCGCCCCATATGGAAGGAAGCAGCATACATATTTACTCCAAATTGAAGAAAAGATTCCCATACTATTATTATTTTTTTTTAAATTATTATTTTAAATTTTCACTCATTTTGTTACTTTAAATAGTCTTTCACATTAAAAATTGTTACTTTTGATTATTTACTTTTAAGATTGTCATTATATATAATTCTTCAAATTAAACAATGTTAACGGAATTAATAGTAAAAATTTTTAATCAATAAATAACTATTTTAAGTAATAAAATAAATAAAAAATTAAAATAATAATTCAATAATAAATCAAAATTAATATAATATTTTTCTCATTTTTTTCCTCCTATTTCCTTCACTTCGAAACTTCCTATAAAATGACACATTGAAGAGATTTTACAACTTTTGATGGCACCCTGATTTGTTGCCTTTGTTAGCGGATGACGTGGGAAGCGATGCCTGTGAAGCTCACCGTCAGAACGTAAGCCATGATGAAGTAGGTAGTACAGTAGTAGAGAGAAGTCAAACTTCAAAGGACTCCAAAAAGTAAATAAATAATGTCTGTAGCGTTACCATAGTACGTCTGTATGCTTCTTTCTGACATTGACCATTGAACCATTTCATGGTGTGGTATATTAATTTGCAACTCAAACTTTTTCTGTCGGTTTTCCACTGAGTACTCTTATCTCCTTTCAAAGTTTTGGGCTAATCTTATACAGAATATGTATTAAAACCCATTGATGATACAAAAGTTTCGAATGACCCATGAATTTATATATGTGTTACCTTACTCTTTTGTAGGTGTAACCAAAGTTTTTTTAATAGTATGTTATCAATTTCTTTCTTGATGTTTGATAACTCTATTTTATAGAGTTATTCTAATCTTATTTTAGGTGTATTTTGAGTCATTTTATCTTAACTTTAGTTGATTAAAGAGTAAAAGTCATCCTTAGTCCTAATTTTAGTGTTAACTTCTTTTCATTGTCTAGTTGTTTTTCATGTCTAATTTCAGGTTAATTTTTTTTAAGATGAATATATGGATCATTTTAGTATTACACATAGCTTTGGAGTAGTTTAAAAAGTGAAGAAAACACAATATGAGATATTCATGTAAGAACAATAGCTGTTTGGACAGTAAAATCTTATGTCAAGTAGTTCAATAGACCAAATTCTTTGTCATTGGCAGAAAGATGCTTGGACAGCAGATTTTGTTGCCTATGGTACAACGTTAGATGCCAAAATGTACAACTTTGTTATAATATGCAACTTTACCTTTTCTAAATCTAATTTTAACATATAAAATGTTTAAAACATAGGATTTACAACATAGAAGCACTAAAGGAGTCGCCATAACCTTTCAAGGACAAGAATTAAAGGACTTTCATAAAGGGATTGAAAAGAGTTTATACTAGAAGATTACTATTACTTAGTTTTTCTTGCTTCATCTTTTCTTTTGTTTTCTTTATGTTGATGTTCAATTATTGTATTAATTTTGATATATTCTTTGACATCACGTAGAGCTAAACTCTGTTTTCTAGGGTTATAATGTATTCTATTGTTAGTTAATTGAAAATGTTATTCCCATACCATCCTATTTTCTAATTGAGAGTTGTTTATTTATCCATTATTGTTCTTGAATGTTAATAACTTGATCAATTATTATTCTAACAAAGTCTAAAAAAATTGGAAAAGGACTAATTTCATTTATAATAACTAATTTCATTTTAAAATTCAACAGACAGTTTATAGCAATCTATCATTTAAATCTGTTGGGAAATTATTCAAGAAATAAATCATTTTCAACAGTTGATACCAATATGAAAAAAAAACTTTATAACACATTTTCATAGTGTTTGCATAGTTCTTAGGATAGTTTAAAAATAATATCTTTTTAGGAAGTATGTTACCAAGGTGCTAGAGCCTATGAAATACACTAGTTCATATGGAAGATTTAAAATAAAAAAAATAAATATAGTTAGTAATATCTAATCACTAGGACGTAGAATTAAAAAATTTCATCTCCTTCTATTCCCTCTACTAATAGCTGAATCGAATAACAATTACTACCTCCCTAAAAACAAGAAATATAACCTTAAAATTCAATACTAGAAACATCTCAACTCAAATAAGTAGCTAATGCCTAATCCTTACACTAAAATGATTACAAGCAAGTTATCATTTGTAAATGGCTTCTGTCCCATATATTTCCTTCCTTTAAAGTCACCAATGCTCCCTTAAATGATCTTTACTTGCCATAGCTAGCATATACATATTTATACAACTTTTTTCTTAAAAAAAGCTCAGGGAACCAAATGATCCTTAAGTTAACTTCCATTCTCCCAGCAATGGCCAAAGATCAATTTTCACTTAGGAAAATAATCAAATTTTGGGTAAGGTCCTTATGTCCTTTTAATCTCAAAATATAATTATGCTCATGCATACATAGTTCAATATTGGTTATTCTTAATTTGTTTATTTCTCCACTTTTAGGTTTTATCAATAGAATTATTGTTAACATGGGAACATTAAGGTTTCTTAACTTATGCATGGCACTAAACACACTGATCAAGATATCATTATTTATATAAATAACTTAGAGAATATAAACATGCCCAAATTGGTCATTTAGTCCTTTCTACATGACCTTAGAGTTGTTCAACTTCATCCAAGGGCTTAAAAATTACACCAATCTTAACTAAAATAATTATCAACTACCAATAGCCACTTCCATTAACTTTTCCTTCATCAAGCTTCTCTTTTCAACAATAAATTTAGAATAAAATTGAAAAAAAAATTCTCAATACAACTTATTGTTCAAAATGAAAACTAGCAACAAACTTAATCCTTCCTTTAGATGTCTAATAAGGTTAAAGAAGCCCAAAAACCTTTAATTTCTTGACCTTACAAGTATGAACACATATAGCCAAACTAGGATTTTTTTAATTCTAAAGCTAAAACTCGAAATTGATCATTGATTTAAGGGGAGAAAGGTTTGAAATTTACCTAGTATATTAAATCGCAACTCAATTTGATGAGATCACATTGAATTGAGTTCTAAATAACACATTTTACGCATGAATAGTGCCAACGGGTTTTTTAATATGAGTTATATGGGTGAAATTGATCAGTGTAAATGAGAGAGAAATGATAGAAAATCATCAAGGAAGTAAAGTCCTAAGCTAAATTGAAGGAAATATGCACTAATTTGCTTGAAATTTCATTAAAAAATGCTCTACACTTGAACCCATCGAAAGCCTCACATTTTTTGGCCAAAATGAGGCTAGAGAAGGATGCTCCTAGGCTAGCAAAGGTGGAAAGGAAAATAAAGAATGACGAGGAGTAGTATGAATGTGTGCAGGAGAAGGAAATACAAGGAATGAAGGAAAAATGATGGAGAAGATAGAGTAATACGCGTATTTAGGTAATTTCACTAGAGAATACTTTTCACTATTATATCAAAATTTTTAAAATACATGATTTACCTATTCTGGGTTGAACCAACAATGTTGGGAATGCATATGATAAGACTTAAGCACTTATGCATGAGCTAGTAATGCTTCTTACTCACTAAATTTCAAAGCTTACCTCATTCTTATCTAATTGTTAAAACTTTTCTACCAAGCTACATGAATATAAACTAAATTTCTTGCTCAAGTCATTTACTACCACATTTGTCCTTTTTAGATAATAAAAGATGGTACAATCATAATTCCTTAGTAATTCCATCCACCTCCTCTACCTAGGATTCAAACCATTGTCAAAAAATGAACTTAAGGTTCTTATAGTCAATATATATCACACATGTTTCATCATACATGTGATGCCGCCAAATCTTTAATGCAATGACAATTGCCGCCTTTTTTAGATCATTATTGGGGTAATTCTATTCATGTTTCTTCAATTGCCTAAAAGCAAAAGATATAACACGACCATATTGCATTAACACACACCGTAAGCCCATTTTGTAAGCATCATAATACACAGCATAATCACCTAAGCCATAAGGTAAACTCAAAATACCTAGTTGGCTTCACACGCATCATTTAATACAATTGTGACCTTGTTTTGGCCTAACCGCATCAAATAGGTAGTTCTATTATTCACAAAGTGATGATAATATCTAACAAAGCCCAATAAGCTTTGAATTTTTGTTATAGTAAAAAGGCAAGACCACTTTTGAACTGCCTTAACCTTGCTTGGACTAACTTGTATCCCTTTTTACAAAACAATTTTGTTTAGAAATGTCACTTAATTCTACCAGAAGTTGGCATATAATTGTTGTTCCTTCAATCGTTGTAATACCATCCTCTAACGTTACTCATGCTCTTTAGGACACTAAGAAAAAACCAAAATATCATCAACGAATATGATAACAAACTTGTCAAAAAATTGTTTAAATATCATATTCATCAAGTCTATAAAGGCTACTAGATTGTTTGTTAACCTAAAGGATTTCACAATAGTGCCCATAATGAGTACAAAATGCTATTTTCAAAAAAGTTGGGCTTTCAATTAATGATATCTTAACTGAAGATTTACGTATGAAAATTATTAAGCCCTTTACAATTGGTTTAAATACCCTGTTCATCAGGTCCAAAAAGTTTACCAGGTGCATTAGTTAACCTGAACGACATCACCATAGTGGTCATAACATGTAAAAAATGCTATTTTTGGAACATTTTGCCCTTTATTTTCAATTGATGATACCTTAACCAAAGATCTACCTTTAGAAAGTATTAAGAATTCCTAAAGTGGGCTACTAACCAAGATAACACCATTAAATCGAGTCAGACTAACATTCAATTGTCAATAAAGTGAAGAGAAACATAAGAGTGAATGGAGCTTAGATCAAATAAAGCACATACATAAGTCAACCATCATAACTGTAACCACTGCAATTAATGCCTAAGGATCATGTCTTATCAGTGCAAATACCCCAGCCTGGTCTCTGCCTGAAGACATAGGGCCTTGAGCTTATGGGTCTAGTACTTTTAGGGGTTAATCTAATAAATACTAAAACCAGAATATGGTGTCTAATAACATAAATTCTCGAAGTGTGGTACCATCGAACATAGCACCATTGGATTGAGATGACAACCCTTTAATCATCCAACAAAGAATGAAGAAACATAAGAATAAATGGAGTATAGATCAAATAAAGCACACACATTTATGCGAGTCATCCATAACCATAACTATGATACTACGTTTTGATGCTTGAGCATCCTTACTCATCAATGAAAATACCATAGCCTAGCCTTTACTTGGACGACTTATGGCCCAAATTGCCTAGGCCCCTCTTAAGAGCACCACTACATATAATTACTACATTAGAAATCATGTGCAATTATTGAGGAACCTCATGGAATCCTATAGCTTTGATACTCTTAAAGACCTAATCCAATAAATACTTTACAAGACCAAAATATTGTGTCTACTAGTATAGATTCTTGAAGAAGGGAATTGTTGAAATTATATGTTTATTATTTTGTTATTTAATGATTA
Organism: Delonix regia; assembly: GCA_037074485.1. Taxonomy (NCBI): domain Eukaryota; kingdom Viridiplantae; phylum Streptophyta; class Magnoliopsida; order Fabales; family Fabaceae; genus Delonix; species Delonix regia. Next base: position 27,782,759 of record CM073459.1, on the reverse strand, counting down.
TGTTAAAATATTATCTAATCAGAATATTATGTGTGTAGCATATTTACACAAGTGGCCTAACTCAAACAAGATAACTCAATAAGGCCCAAGACCTTGAAAGCCCAAGTTAACGAAAATATCTTCTTTCCTAATCATTGCTAGCTTCGAAGAATTGTAATCAATAATTGCCATAGATACCATAATCGGAATCATCATTTAAATAACTTTCCAGATTGGAGATCTAGCCATTAAAGAGTTGTTGGTCATCGTCAGCGTAAATACTGACTATTCTATAAACTTGCTTAAATATTCCAAGCTATATGCTTTTGTTTGAGTGACTTTGTTTTCTTCTTCACATATCTTTCAAAGTGAGAGAGTGTGTGCTATGTGAGAAAGCAAGTGTATTGCTCATTCTATTACTTCTTATATTCTGTAATTCAAGTTATGGTTATTGTTGTGTTGTAAAAGTCCATGGGACTAATCCATAGCTGAGGGTTGCTTGTGTGTTGGCATAAAAAGCTTGTTGGTTATGCCTTGTATTGTAAGTTTAACCATTGCATAGTGAAATTCCTAGCTACGTAAGCTAACGAGTGAATGTAGGATCAATTGGGATCTAAACCACTATAAATCTCTGTGTGTTTAATTCTCTTCATCTTATTGTTTTATATTTTCACTATGATATATCCTTAGGAAGCATATGAGCCTTTAACTCCTCAAGAATCTAAAGTTTTGAAAAATTATTAGAATTTATCCTTATTGTTTTAGCTACATTCCTTTATAGCAATTCACCCTGTCTTGCTATATCTGTGCTAATTAGAACAACCAACATAGCACCATCTAACTAAGTCAAGTTACCATTCAATCATCGAGTCTCCCCTAAACTTATCCTTTTGGTTATTCCCAAGTAAAACCAAATCAGCATTCAAAATTTCCTATCAATCATGTAATTGCCTCTTATGTCAAATAATTTCCTTTAGGGATTACAACAAGATCATATGACTAGCAAGAAAAATAAATAATGGAACCAAGCTTCAAAGTTCAAAAATTAATGAATAAATTTCCATCTCATGAAGTGGGTGTATGGATAGCCATGCAATTTTCTAATTGTAAGTATTAAAAGTATATATCCTCCACACTTTCACTTCTTTTCCTTTCTTCTTTTCTTTCTTACTTTTTCCCCCCATTAACTTCATTTTTTTCTATCCTTGAACACCCACAAACTTATATCATTTTGATCTCTCTTTTTTTTTCTTTTCTTGAGGTGTTATATTTTTTTTCTTTCTCTCTCTCTCTCTCTCTTTCTCTCTCTTTTATTCATCTCCTCATCATCCCATTTTTCATGTCTTACAAGGAAAAAGAATTCTTCATAGCCTTGCTATCTTATATCATTATATTTGCATGTCTCTTATAAAATAACAAATAGATACCACAATCCACATACAATTTTTTTAAAATTTTTTTATCTTTCCATGACTCTACCTCATATAGCTAAAAATTTTCTTTTTGAAAATAAAAATAGCTACTCAAATATTCTCTTGAAAATGGTAGATCATTGTTTTTCAAGCTAAGGGGTAAAATAATACAAGTAATAGAAGAATATTTATGCAATAATATGCATATACAATTTAAAGTACAAAGGGGTACTAGTGATAATCTTTTATAAAATTAGGCTTAAAAGCTCAAAATAATCAAATAATGCCTAAATCATTTCAATTAATCATACATTACCTAAGATTTCACCTCAAGGGAACATAAAACAAGTTTTAAAGTCCTAAGTTAATGGCATATTATATAGTTCAACCCATATATACTATCTAATACTAACAATTAGCCTTTTGCATGGTTGAAGTACACAAACGATTTCAATGGTATGAAAAAATAGTCCATTAACTGTTAATGTATCCATAAGACACATTAACATAAGTTTCCTATCACTCATACACCTAATAGCAATCAATCTTTTCATTGGCATCCAACATAATTAAAGAGGCAAAACAAGACAAATATGTAACAATGTAAGCTTAAAAGTTTGAAAATTTAGGGAATTTTGGATAAATTTCTAATATTCTATGCATCAATATATATAAATAAATAAAACAACATAATTCAAATTTTCAATTTGGATTCTCTACCCTCAAACTTAAAATGAATATTGTCCTCAATGTTCAACATTGTAAAAGGGTAAGAGAAAACTCCCTACATGATGAGAACAAACATTGCTTTCAATGGAAAATTGCTTCATCATTATATTCTATGGAAGAGCTTAGAAAGGATAACCAATTCAATGCATGTCTAACAAGGAAGAATTAGTCCACTCAGCATTTTGAAACTTAAAATCACATCCAGAAAGGGGCAAGCTTAAAAATAAAGGAGATGAGAAAGCTCAGCTTACTTGCAAAGTTAGAAATGAACGAGTCATTAAACTAAAAATACAAAATAGAACAAAAGAAAAATACAAAATAGAACGAGTCCAACTGCTTGTGGCATCAATGCTCTCTTTAAAGTTCGAAAGCTAGAATATATTGGTCTTTTGGATCATTAACATAAGGAGTATAGTAACTCACATGGTCTCTCCTTCAGTCATCCAGTGCGAAATATAGACTCAAGACCATTTAAATTCATGGGAACTAGGTTTAAAAGTATATATAATTAGCATTTTTATCTTTTTTTTTTTCCTTATGTGAAGGCTTTTTTTCCCCTAAACTTAAAATGAAAACTAAATAAAAAATTTTAAAAATTAACAAGAAAAGAAAAGAAAACAACAACAGTAGAGAACTTTACAATTTTATCTTAAAGGTATTGACACTTGACTAACATCACCAATCACTTCCATTAAATGTTAAATGCATGACATGACAATTTAATGAGAACATGTATACATGTTCACATATTTCTATACACACAAGTGCACGTGGTTGCGAAAAGTAATAAAGAGTGAGTAAGATATTGTTCCCATGAGGACTTTGATTTAATTATGGACTGATACTATTATTAAACTTTTAAATTAGATAAACGGATGAAGTGTATAGTTGAATAAGTTGATACTAAAGTAAAATTGAGTAAACAAACAACTAAATGAATTTAGCACCTTGACTACACCTTAATGTATAGTTACTTTGTATTGACAATTACTTCTTCTTGAGTTATGAATTAGATTACTAACATAGGGATTTAACTGTTTATGAAATTCTGTCAAATCATCATAAACCTAATTGCTTCCCCCAACTCCCTATATTTCTATGAGAGCTAACAAAGAAGATAGTTGATTCAAAGTGCTCCCCTAATCTTGGTTATCTAAGACAATCAAGTATTGTTGTCTTGACTGGTAATTGCTATACTTACTACTTTTTCATCATGCAAATAGAGATTATCTTCATCAAGTTCTTCATTTAGCGTTTTCTTGTCGAGTTAGCCTAAATGCTAGTTCAATTCTAAGGTGATCAAGCTCAGAAAGCATTAAGGACAAAATGAAAACAAGCAACTAAATTCAGAACATCAATCAGAAAATACTATCATACAAAAGTAATCCCACAAAAGGGTTCAGCAAAATATTAAAGATAAAACCTTCTACCCTTTAATAGGCATTAGTATAAATTCAAATAACAAAGAAAAGAAATAAAGAATAAAAGAAGTAGGAAGAGAGAGAGATATTTAGATTGGTAAAAACTCTATACAGGGGCCTTACTCTAAAACCACCCCTCTTTTTAGCAACTCTCAACTTAAATTTCTCCCTAAGTGATTTCCACTCCTTTCTATGCTTCCTCTTTGCTTGGATATCTAGCTTCTTGCCTTTAGAACCCTTTAAATAGGCCTCAAAACCCTAAAAGCTGAGTATGGAGCCTTCAATCATTAGAGCAAATTAAAGTTTTTGGTGGTGCGCTCGAGCAAGGCTTATTTGGTGGCACCATATCTCTAGTTTTAACACATGGACACTGAGTTTCTAGTGCCTGGGTGGTGGTTTTTTGGCATGCGTGGCACCCATATTTTGTCTTTATGGTGCCTAGGTAATGGTTTTCTAGCACCTTGGCATTATTTTTTTGGAAAACTGGCACTTTGACGCTGGAATTCTGGTGCCTAGGTGCAATACTATTCACTTTAAAATTTTAAAGTGCAAATTTGGCGCGCAAGTGCTAGATTTTTTGCCCCACGGGCTTTAAGTCTCTAGAATTGATGCCCGGGCCATGGATTTGTGGTGCTCAGGCATTGGAATCTTCTTGTTTTTCATTTTTTCCTTTCTTCTTTGCTTGTACTTTTCTCGCTCCATTTCTAGTAGGTTCATTAAAAGAAATGCTTAAATCTATGCTTAACAATTGTTAAAGGTGAGTTTTAAAAATATAAATGAAATTTCTTGGAAATTAATGAGATTTTATTTATATTTTAAGTGTTTTTGTTATTAATATTGTTTTAGATAACTTTTTTGCAAAGAGTTATCAATACACATCACTAAACATCACCAACTAGAACATATATGTTAAAACTCACTAACCAAAGCTCACACAATTAAGAGATGAATAATTTCAACAGTAAAATTCCAACACTAACCAAAACAAAGCAATGTGCACTAAATAAGTGATACCTCATGCGTTTGGTCTCCAAATCATATGAACCAAAATTTACCTAAAACTAGACAAAGAAAGGACAAGAATGGAACTAATTTCAGGTTGAAATTCATTCAAAGAAATTCCCAATAATTCAACCAATTTAAGACAGTAACAGTGGTAATCACACAAGGTATTATTAAGAACATAGACAACAGATATAGAAATGAATATAATTTGGCTTGAAAATTTAATATGATAAACTAGATAGCCTGGTCAAGACACCTAAATGTAATATAATAAAGTCCTTTGCCAACTTTTCTCAAGAAAATTTCTAACTTAAAGCACTGCTTAAGGTCATCAATTATAATGTTGTCTAGCCAAATGACTAAATCATGTATCAAATCAACTCAATTGGTTTTGAAATTTTTATGCTATGATAAAGACATATTAATTCAAAACCACTTATTCCCAATGAATATATCAAACTCAATCATCTGCAATTAATTCCAACCATGGCTATTTCAAGAAGACAATATAAGGAAGAACATGTTATTAATTAATTACAAGTGAACCCCACAAGTAGCATAAAAAAATAAAAAGAATGAGTCAGAATCACTCCCTCAATTTGTGCTTTAGCAACTTATGGCTTGTTTTTCCCTTAGCTTGATTTACCAATTCCAATAAATAGTTAAGTTCCACTCACTTTGTTATTCACCTACAAAGACCTAAAACAAATGCAAATATAAGAAATTAAACATAAGTTCAACTAAAAGAAACATAATAACAAATTAACTAAAAAATTTGGAAGACCAACTAAATCAAATAAAGTTAAAAACTAAAACATGCTTTCTTTCAAGTCTTTAAGCTAGACTATTTTTCCTTGTTATTGTTGCACCATGACCTTTAGAGGTTCAATGATTCACTGGGTCCTTTAATTTTGGCTAACCACATTAAGCTAGACACAAGTCCATCTGGCACAATTTTATACCACCATTGAGGTTTATTTCAAATTGTTGCTTCCTCCATGGTTGCGACATGTGGATTTAGTACATTTAGCTCTACCTTTAAATGTGCATACACCTGTATAGCTTGACAACACATCAGTATATTGTCTCATATGCATTAGTGTCTAAAGCAAATTAAAATTTATCAATAATACTCCAAGCATTGAACAAAGAAAAATAAATAAATAAATAAAAATCCAACATACAATGCAAAGTGTGATGCAACATGAAATACACAATAAAATGCAACATGAGATGTCTTAAAAAGGAAAAAAAAAAAACTAAAACAAAGGAATGAGATGCTTAAAATGGTGCTCTAGCAAAAATAATGAAAAAGCAAGGGAATCATTAAAAACAACTTTATAATATCTTGAACAAATTCCCTTAAATTATCATCTATTTTCTCCAGTTGCTGAGTCATGTGCACTAATGAGTAAAAAAGTCTATGATAACAATATCAAAACTTGTGCACAATCTACTCAACAATCTAGACATATTGAGGATCAACATAGACAAAACTTAGCAAAAAATACCAAGTAGATCAATACCAGAAAAATTGTAAATTTGACTATACCTGAACTGTCCTATCACAGAGTTTGCATGCAAAGTTATGTAGATCACATATCAAATGGCCATAATAAATTCCATAAAAATTATATAGCAACAATGACATAACATAGAACTTCTATACCTGAATCTAGCCCAATTGGAGTACAAAAACTTCCCAAAAAATCCAACAAATTGACCATTGGTAAAATTCGCAGGAACAGAGCATGTACAAAACAAGCACAAGATTTCACCACTTTTCCACTATTAACCATTACCCAAAAATCGGTGAAAAATTCATCAAGCATTTAAGCATATGTGACAAATTTGACACCAAATTTTAAGGTAAAATAAGGTCACATAAAGTACCAAAAAATTCACAAATATTTGCTAAATTCCATGCCAAAGAACAAAGTTCTATACATACATAAGAACCTTACCCTAAACCCTAAACACTTGAGAAACTCCACTAACACTTAAACCATAATTATTCATGTCATATAGAAATAAAAAAAACATGAAAATGAAGCATAGATTTTATCCAAGAACAAAGATACATTGTTATCCCCGGTAATGGCACCAAAAATCTTGATGATCCGCAAGTATGCGGGTCAAATTGTAGTAAAAAGATCCAAAAGATCTAGTATCATTCCCATGAGGATAATGTGTTATTGATTTTAAGATTAAATTTTTACTTACCAAATATACAATGTGCACAAAAGAATGAGTTAATGTGGTTATTTAAATATTTGCACAGCAACCTTGATAAACTAGTCACTAGGAAACGATTCAAGTGAAATAGACAAAATAACTAAGCTAAACTACTATTCTAAAGGGCCTAAAATAAAAGTAGTAGATTCAAAACACCACACTAAATTAAGCTAATTGGGAGTTGGAGTAGAAATAAGTTAAGTTATCAAGTTCATTCTTAACTTTGTTCCATATACTTTAATTCCACTTCTAGATAAATTAGCTCATTAATAAGATAAGTCTGATCCCAGTGGTTATCCTAATTCTAGTTCTAATTCCACTTAAAGGTTGATCCCAATCATTTAAATTAAGTCTTTTCTATCTTGCATTAAGATTAAGAGCTAAACTATTAAACATAAACTACTTAGAGGTTAATCCCAATCATTTAAGGAAAACTAATCCCTAGGTGCTTTAAGCTCTCAAAAATCATTAAGAATACAAGTAAGAATATACCTTAAAGGTTGATCCCAGTCATTTAAGGCTTATTTCACTCAATCCTCAATGGGACATTTTGTCAAACAGCATGTGGGCACTTGACTCCATGATAAGAGATAAAGAAAGAAATCAACACTATTCAAATGAAAACTTTAAAATCTATTCAATCTTATTTGTCAATACCTTATGTAATTATTTCTCAAATGAGGGCATATAGTGCTAAAATTACCGATGAAATTGTGGTTTGTAAATTATTAAGGAGTCTAATGCCTAAGTTTGATCATGTTCTTCTTGCAACAGAAGGATCCAAAGATTTATCTAATTATTCCTTAGATAATTTATTTGAGTTCTTTACAAGCTCATAACGACATGATAAATTGGTCATCATCACAAAATGATGACAAAGCAGTTCAAGTAAAAGGAAAGTCCTTTTACAGTTAATCAGTTGACAAAGCCTCAAATTAAGGTAAAAGTGGTTTTCACAGTGGCTATCATGGTTGAGGTCGTGGTAGAAATAGTGGATGAGAAGGATGATGTAAAGACCAAAGGCAGTTAAAAAACAAGCATAATCAAATCAAATGTTATTATTTTAGGAAATTTGGCCACAAAGAGGCTGATAACTAGTCCAAGTCAAGAAATGAAAGGAAACACACTAATGTTGCAAAAGAAGGAGAGAGTAAAATGTTTATGGCCCATTCTTTTATTAAGAAAGTTACTAATGTTGTTTGGTTTTTGGATAGTGGGTGTTCTAATCACATGTCAAGTTCAAAGTCATTATTTATAGGGCTTGACAAAGTAGAGAAATCAACAATTCATCAAGATAATGACAAGATTAGTCAAGTTGAAAGGAAAGGTACAAATTTCTGAGTGTTAGCAATTGATAACTAGTGGGTATAGAGTCTTATTTAGTGATGACTCATACAGAGTGAAAATAAAAAGTTAGGACATATTGTAGTCAATGTTCAAATGGCACAAAACAACATGATTCCACTTAAAGCTTCTCAAGTTTATACTTTGCCTTTGCTATTATCAAAACTTGTAAGTCTAAATTATGGCATTTGCATTATGGGCATTTAAATGAAAATGGGTTGAAGCTATTAACTGAAAAAAAAAAAAAATGGTTAATGAGTTGCCTAAGATTGAAACTTTTGAGTTTTGAGAAGGATTTGTTTTGGGAAAGCAAAGTAGAAAACCCCTATAGGAAAGTCAAAGAGGGCTGATGGTTAATATTAATTGATACATGCAAACTTATGTGGACTTATGAAAACTGAACCATTTGGTGGAATTTGATATTTTTTGTTTCTTATTAAAGATTACAGCCATATAAATTAGGTTTATTTCTTGCGATATGGATCTGATGCTCACAAGCCATTCAAACTTGATGAACAATGCCTTAAGGATTTCAATGAGATAAAACATATTAGTTACTGGACCTGTTATTACTGTACCCAATTGGTCTGTCTTTTGAAATAATATATGATGGTAATGACTTTGCAGTAGTCGTAATGCTCAAGCAACAAAAGAAGAATATGTTTAGAACAATATACTATGTTAACAGAATCTTGAATGATGCATAGCTTAATTACACCACCACATAAAAAGAGTTGCTAGCAGTATTATTTGCTTTGACAAGTTCTAGTTGCACTTGATTGGAGCAAAGTCATTGTGTACACTAACCACTAAATGGTGAGGCATCTAATTAACAAAACGTAACTCAAACCTAAACTAAATAGGTGGGTTTTACTGCTACAAGAATTTGATTAAAGATTTGTGATAGGAAAGGTTGTGAAAATCAAATAATGGATTATTTATCTCGATTAGAAAATAGCAATGAGAACCCCACTAAAATCTCTATAAATGACAGCTTCCTCTAATGAGCAATTACTAAATGTTAAAACTGTTAACATACCTTTGCATGCTGACATTATGAACTTTTAAGCTACTAACACCCTACTTGCAAATTTGAATTCATAGTAGAGAAAGTGGTTCCTACATGAAGCAAGGAACTACATTTGGGATGAACCATACCTGTTTGGATAGTATAGAGACCAAATCATAAGGTGGCGTATCTCGGATGAAGAGATGTAGAACATTATACACCATTGTCACTCAGCAGACTATATAGGTCATTATAAGGGACTGCCATTATAGTTCTGTAGGCTTTTCTTTCTCCTACATTCTTTAAAGATGCTCTCAAGTTTGTTAAAAATTGTGATAGGTGCCAATGGATAAGGAACATATTAGAAGTGGAACTATTTGATGTTTGTGGCATAGACTAAATGAGACCTTTCATTAACATGTTCGATAACCTTTATATTTTACTAGCAGTTGACTATGTTAAAAAGGGTAGAGGCCATTGCTTGTACCTCTAATGATGTCAAGATTGTTCTAAAGTTTTTGAAAAAGAAAATCTTCACACGTTTGGCACACCTAGGTCAATCATTAATGAAGGGGGAATGCATTTATGCAATAAACAGTGTATAACCCTTCTTAAAAAGTATGGTGTACACTATAGAGTGGCCTTACCTTACCACCCCCAAACTAATGGACAAGTTGAGGTCACAAATTGAAGATAAAAACATCTTAGAAAAAATAATTTATCCATCATGTAGGGATTAGGCGATAAACCTAAAAGATGCCCTTTGGGTTTACCAAACAACATATAAAACTTCACTAGGCATGTCTCCATACTAATTGGCTTTTAGTAAGGCATGTCACCTTTTTTTTAGCTTGAACATAAGGCCTACTGGGCCATGAAGACTTAACTTCGATATAAAGGAATGTGGGGACAAGTGGCTCATGCAGCTTTATGAACTTACTAAATTTCGTTTGTTTGCCTATGAAAATAATAAGATATACAAAGAGAAAGTAAAACATTAGTTTGACAACAAAATTTAGCTAATAAACTTTAAACCATAGACCACCTGTTAACTCTAACTAAAATGCTTTATAAAAGACAACCCAAGCTTTTTACATCTTTCTTTCCTTTTCTTTTCTTTTTGAATAGTTTTATTTAATTTTTATTTTAAAAAACCCACTAATTACTCACTAAAACATTTAAATGTCTATCCAGAAGAGAATTTCAATGGCCAAATGCTAAAACCCTGAAATATTAAAGAGGATTGGTGCTTAAGCGCTGGAATACCATGGTTTTAACGCTAATTCTAGAGAATTGGCACTCAAGCTCTGAGAAACCAATTCCAGACACCAATTGCCTAGAAAGTTACAAAATTGCTGAGAGCCCCATGGACTCATTCCCAATCATGCCCTTTATCCTACTAAAGTTCAACTACATGGTTGCGTAACCATCTAGTACTATCATAAGTATGAAAATGGAAGAAAAAGAACTAAAGAAGGATGACTCTAAAGCCACAAAAGATGATGAGGAGAAGGAATTTTTGACAAATAAGGGGTGTAACTTGTTCATTTCCTGTTTTAATTTGACAGTAGTCCTCTTTTATCTTTCCTTTTTCTAGAAGGGGTAGTGGTAGTTTAAGCAATAAGGACACTGTATAAAGTAAGTATGGGGTTCCATTATATTATTAACATTAGGCAAACCTTGGTTATCAGTATTCATTCTTTTGTCATATGAAAACTAGTGATATTATTTGATTGCTTATAGCATAGTAGAAAAGGAAACATAACACATGTAAACATTTATCTATTTTAGTCCCTACTATGATCCTAAATTAGTAATGATATTCTTAATAAACTATATGCAATTGAACCATCTTGTTTCAAGGTTTTACTAAATACTTGTGATTTTACTGGGGAGATTAATGCATTTAAAGTCTACATAAGCTCAGAGATTCTTTTAATATCTAGCAAATTAAGTAGTAATCAAAGTGATTAAGGTGATAGTTAAAGAACCCTATAACTGAATAAAGTTTTTCAATTCCTAAAGTCATATCTTGTAGAACTTTATTTGCTCAAAGACAAGCAAAATCTCAATTCTAAGGGTGTGTTAACTCTCTAAAAGATAGTTAACTAGACCTAATTGTAGAACAAAATTGACTAGTCTCTAAAGCAAATTCAATTAATTCTATCATGTTATCCCCTAAAACTTCATTTAATTACCATTTTTTCTAACTTATTTAAAGACTTTCAAGTGATGGATCCTCAGGGAATTGAAACCAAATCATCCATGAGAAGGAGGAAAGAGAAAACATCCAGAGTAAAGACTAAGGTCGAATGCCTAGGCACTAAAATTCTAAAGACTCAATGCCCAGACACCAAAATTCCAGTGCCTGGGCACCAAATCCTACACAATGAACATTTAGAGACTAAGCGTTGGTGCCTAGGTGCTAAAATTTGCAAAACATTAATGCCCAGACACCACTATTCCAGCATCTAAGCACTAAAAACAAAGAGCCAATACCTAGACACCTAAAATTAGTGTTTAGGCATGGTATTAGAAGACCTAATTTTGAAAATTATGGTTTATCAAGATAAGGTTTAGGCATGCTATCAGAAGACCTAATTTTGAAAATTATGGTTTATCAAGATAAGGTTTCTCTCTTAAGATAAGATCGACATCTAGGGGGCTCTGAAGGTTATAAATAAGAGGCCTAGGGGGCTATAAAGGACACACTGAGTTTGAAAGACTTAAGGATCAAGTTGAGAAGCATCTTAGGAGTGGAGTTTGATGGTGGAATTCAAGGGGATGACTACATGGGAATGATAACTTATAACTTAGTCTTGAGTTATTGTTTTTTTTCTATTTCACTTCTTCTTCCATTTTATTTGTCATTCTTCTCTTTTATATTTTGTGTTAAACCAATGAACATTCTCGACTAAGTAGTTTTGTTTCTAAAATTTTGACAGAACCATTTATAGGATTATTTTTGTATCATAGTAGCTTTTAATTGATGTTCTAAATTTGGTTTACTAATTTTCATTCCGTGTTTAATGCTTTCTAAGCTTAATCACTAAGGAATTAAACTAAGATATAGGCTAACTCAAAAGAAAAACCTTGAATTAAGAACTAAATGAAAATAATTTGTGTTTACATGCTTGAAGAATAACAAGTATCACAATTTGCAATAGTACTTGACTATCTTTAATAATCATGATCAAGGCAAGACTTTAATATCAATTGTCTTCACAACCGATTCACATAAAAATATAGGGAATTAGGGGAAGCGTTCAGGCTTATTTAGATTCAAGAGAAATAAGCCATTGAATCCCCATATTAGTAAACTAATTTATAACTCAGTAAAGAAGTGACTATCATTACAAAATAATTATACATTATGAGAAATTAGAGTCCTAGGATAATTCATTTGATAGTTTACTGTGACTTGCATTTATTTTTTATTTCACTTAATAATCTAATTCATTTTCTTGAGTTGAAAGCATAATAATAAGCATAAGTCCATAGTTAAGCTAGGTCCTCACCAAAATGATATCCAACTAAATCTTTATTACTTATTGAGATTATGTGTACTTGCGTGTAGCTAACAAGTTTTTTATTCCAGGGCCTAATTATGTCCCAGTGCCTAAGGTACTAAAACCATAGATTTAATGCCCAAGCACTAGAATTCCAGCATATGTGCACTAATTCTAGATACTCAGTGCCCAGGCACTAACATTCAGTGTCTGGGCACTAAAACTAATAAGTTGGAAATTTAGAAACTAGGGACTAGTGCCAAAGCACTAAATTTTACAAAACATCATCACTTTATTACTTGTTGACCACGTGAAATTGTTTGTCTAGCATTTACTCCAACAAGTTTTTGGCATCATTATCGGGGACCGTAGCTTTAACTTTGACTATTTTTTTTATAGTACTTTGAACTCAGGTATTTTTAACCTCAAATTCCAGTGCCTATATACTTAAAACAAAAAGTTGGCACCCAGGCACCCAAAGTTGTAGTGATTGGGCTTTAAAAATAGATAGTTAGCTTCTAAACGCCAGAAAGCCAGTACCTGAATATGTTGACAAAAGACCTAATTTTGAAAATTAGGGTTTATCAAGATAAGGTTAATTTGTTAAGATAAGAAGGGCTCTAAAGGCTATAAATGAAAGGCTTAGGGGTGTTGCAAAGGACATACTAAGCTAGAGAGCATTAGAGGCAAAGTTGAGAAGTAATACTGAATAAGGTTTTCAGTAAAGTTAGGAAAGAGTTCTATAAAGGGAGAGGTAGCTCAATCTGAGTTGTGCTTCCTCCCTTTATATACTATTTTCCTTCTAATTTTCTATTTTGAACACATTTCGGTGCTTGGCTAGTATGCTTTTTTCTTATATTTTGACTAAGCCCTTGTATGGGTTATTTTTCATTAAAGTTTCAATTCTGAGTTAATCTTTAATCCAATGTTGTTTATGCTCATTCTTTGCTTACTGCTTTCTAAGTCTAATTAACTTAGGATAGATATTGGAATTATCCAGCTTATGCTATAAAAGTTTGATAGAACCATATATGTAATAAATGTTCCTTGGTTAACAAACTTAGTCATTAATTAATTAGAACTTGATTGTTAAAGAAGTAACTCTCCAAGAGGTCGGGATCCTAAGTTTATTAGTTATCTTATTGATCATAATTAATCAATCTTTTTCACCTTCTCTCATATTTTAATCATTCAACTCAATTAACTAGGTAACTAGGTAACTGAAATTAAGTCAGGTCTCCATGGGATAGACATCATATACCCCAACACTGTCTAATGGAGTTCAAAGAAGTAGGATTATCATCTACAGAGGCAGAATACATCGTTGCAACGTCATCATCATGTCATGCTATATGGTAGAAGAATTCTTTGTGATTTAGGTGAAGAATAAGTTGCAGCAACTAGAATTCTTTACAACAATAAAGCTATAAATACAATGACAAAAATCCAACTTTCCATGGTAAAATAAAGTTATAGAAACACGACATTATTACATTTGAAGATTAGTGGCAAATGGAGACATAATGTTAAAGTTTTATGGAACAAATGATTAAGTTCCTAATTAAGTTCCTAATTTATTTATTATAGTTATCTCAATTCAAACATGATTATTTTAGACAATAATTAGGTATCTATGATTGATTCAAAATTAGTTTGTTGAATTGGTCAAAGTTTGTTTTTTAGTGTTAAGTAGTTCAATAATCATCAACTATATTTTAAGAGACTATTTTGCTTTTTGTTACTATGTACAACCTGTAAATAGGTAAAATTCTTGACTTTAAATAAGAATAAATAGTAGTCCACATTCTTATAGTTACCATGTCTTATTCCCAAGTCCATGTTTGCTTTTTACCTCAATTTAGCTAACACCCTTCCTAAAAGCATCCTCACTTATAATTACTACATTTGAAATTATGTGCAACTATTGAGGAACCTTGTAGGGCACTATGAGTCTGGAACTCTCAAAGGTTTATCTCCAATATATACCTTACAGGACCAGAATACGATGTCTCTTGACATAAATTCTAAAAAAGGGTTACAATCAACATGTCACCATTTTACTGAGATGGACTACCTCTTAACCATCTTGTAAAGTTTGGAGAAACATAGAAGTGAATGGAACCTAGATCAAAAAAAGAACATACATCTATGTAAGTCAATAAAAACTATACCTGAACCCACTATGTTTAACATCTGTCCATCTTATCTCATCAGTATAAACGCCCAGGCTTAGCCTCTACCTAAAAATGTAGGGCCTCAATAGCCTGGACCCTTCCTAACAGCGTGTTTACCTATATTTCTAAATTTGAAGTTGTGTGCACATGTTGAGGAACTTTGCAAAGCCTTGTGGGTTTGGTACTTCCTGAATAGCAATACAAACCAACATAAAACCATCTAACTCTCTAACAGAGTGAATGGAACCTAGATGAAATTCAGAACATACATTTATTCAAGTGAGCTATAACCATACCTCTAGCCACTACTTTAGATGTATAAGCATCCTATCTGAGCAATGCCAATGCGCTAGCTTCACCTTTATCTAATGATGTAAGGCCCTAATTGCTTAAGCCTCTCTTAAAAGCACCCCTAGTTTAGAGTTGTGTGCACTTGTTGAGTATCCTCGAAAGGCCTTTGGGTTTGGTACTTATTAATCCAATGGATGCCTCACAAGATCCGAATATGATGTCTACTAGCAAATATTCCTTAAGAGGAGTAAAAATCAACATAGCACCATTTAATTGAGTTAGACTATCACTCAACCCTCTTACAAGTATGGAGAAGCATAAGAGTTAATGAATCTAGGGTAAAGTAAATCACATACATTTAAGTAATTTAACTATAACCATACTTGTAACAATTGTGTTTGACGCATGAGCATCTTGTTTCATTAACGCAATAACCCTAACCTAACCTTTACTAGATGACATAGGGCCTTTACTACATGGGCCATCCAAAAAGCACCCCTACTTACACATGGTCTAGGACTCCCAAAAGTTAATTCAATGGAAGCCTTACAAGACAAGAACATAATACCTTCTAGCACATATTCTTGAAAAGGGGTACCAACCAATATAACACCATTTAATTGAGTCAAGCTACAACTTAATCCTCTAGCTAAGTATAAAGAAACATAGGAGTAAATGCAGGTACATACACTAATGCAAGTTAACCATAACCATATTTACAACCACAACATCTCCAATTGATGACGAACAGCCCTAATTGCTAGGCCCCTCCTAGGAGTACCCCTGCATTGTATGCAATTGTTAAGGATCCTTATCTAGCCTCATAGGTTTAGTACTCCCAATAGTAAATTTAATTAATACCTTTCTACATTGGAATATAGTGTATACTAGCTCAAATTCTTAAAGAGGCATACTAACAAATATAACACCATCTAACTAAGTTGGGCTACCAATCAACCATCCAGCAAAGTGGAGAGAAACATAGGAGAGAATAACCACCATCTATGGAAGTTATCAATAACCATACCTATAACCTTTGCACCTTAGCATCTCGTGTCATCAGTGCAAATATTCTAGCGCAAATATTCTAGCCTTGCCTCTGCTTGACTATGTAGGGTCATAACCGGCTAGGCCCATCCTAAGAGCACCCCTACATATAATCCTTGTGTTTGAAGTTATGTGCATTTGTTGAGGAACCCTGCAAGGTCTTATGAGTCTGGTACTCCAAGGGGTTATCTAATGTATAACTCACATAATTAGAATATAGAGTCTACTAGCATATATTCCTGACAAAGAGTACTAACCAACATAGCACCTTCTAACTGAGTCAGACTACTAATCAACCATCCCATAAAGTGTGCAAAAAGATAGGAGATAATAGAACCTAGATCAAATTATGCACAGACATCTATGCAAGTCAAACAAAACCATACTTGTATCTAGTGCTTGATGCCTAAGCATTCCTATCTTATCAGTATAATTACCAAGCTTGACCTCTGCCCAACAACATAGAGCCATAACCACCTGTATAATTATTGCGTTTGAAGTCATATGCACTAGTTGGAAAACCTAGCAAGGCCCGAAGGGCTTATTACTCTGAAGGGTTAATCCAATAGATACCTTACAAGACCATAATATAGTGTTTACTAGCATAGATTCCAAAAGAGCAACACTTACCAACATAGCACCATTTAACTGAGTTGAGCTACTTCTCAACTATCCAGTAGAGTGAATAAAGCCTGGATCAAATAAAGTTCATACAGTAAGTCAACCATTATGTTTGACACCTATGCATCCTATCTCATTAGTGTAAATACTAGCCTGACCTCTATCCAATGAGGTAGGGCCTTGACTGCTTAGGCTCTTCCTAAAAGAACCCATACATTGTTGAGGAACTTTGTAGGACCCTATGGGTCAAGTACTTCGAAGGTTTAATCAAATAAAATACCTTAGAATAATGGAATATGGTGACCACTAGCATAGATTCCTAAAGTGGGTACCATCCAATATAACACTATCTAACTCGGTCGAGCTACCACTTAAATGTTTATGGAAAAATGTAAAGGTGAATGGAGCCTTGATCAAATGAAGCACATTATATCTATGTAAGTCAACCATAACTATACATATAACCACTATGTTTGATGCCTAAGTATTATGTCTCATCATTGCAAATACCCTAGTCTAGCCTTTACCTAATGACATAAGCTCTAATTGCTTGGGCCCCTCCTAAGAGCATCCATACCTATATTCAATGCAATTGAATTTGTGTGCACCTAGTAAGGAACCTCACATGGCCCTATTGGTTTTGTAATCATAGGGGTTAAGTTGTGAATGGAAGCATGAGAGATGTGGGCAAGGCAGGTACATGGGTGGGACTAATGGGATATGATGGACCCTTGGGGTTTGGGTCTCCCACTATGTTTAACACCTAAATAGGCTTTAATTGCCTGGGCTCCTCCTAAGAGCATCCATACTTTGTATTCAATGCAATTGAATTTGTGTGCACCTGATGAGGAACTTCACAGGGCCCTATTGGTGGAAGCATTAGCTGTAGGCAAGGCGGATGTACATGGGTGGGACTAATGGGATATGATGGACCCTTGGGGTTTGGGTCTCCCAAAGGAAGTACATCTGTTACTATTTAGTTTCCCATTTCCTCTTTTTAATGGACGAATTCTCCTCTATATCCCTATCTTAATCAGACAAGCATAATCAATAACACCACCATAAGAAAGGAAGCTATTCATTTTGGGGGCCATTATTCGGAATAAAGACTTTGTAAAGTGCTTGTAAAGCTATTCATATTTTGACCTATTCATTACCTCAAATTCATGAGCCCTGGCATGCCCGCACTATAAGCAAAAAACTGGTCCATAAATAACTAAGCTCAGCTTGCTGCATAAGGTACTCATACAATCTCTCCCTTAACATTGTTTAGAAGTGGGATGCAAACTGAAGTTGAACACACCAAAATATTTTACCTTGCATGAATTGATAAAGATCCTCTTTACTATCTGATCTGATAAAGGTGGGTGACTTTAATTTCATTAATTAAGGTAATGTCAACCCTACATCTTTATTAGGCTAGGACTCCTCTAAAATGATTCAAATTGGAGGCCCCTAACTCCACTTTTGGTAGGTGGAACCTCTGGTTAATTGGATGCACTTTTAGACATATTCATCACATTTGTTACCCTTTATGTAGCACGTCTTAAGAAAGGCATATTCAATCTAAAATACAGTAAAAAAACACTTAGCCTCCACAATCATGAAATTAATTTGACACCAAACATCATGAAATCAAAGAATTAAAATACATAAAAATGGGGAGGGGGATTCTACTTGTGGTTAACTAGATACATAACTAAAGTAATCAAAATTACAAACCTTTACAAATCCATATGACAATTAGGTTGTGTTTAAATAGCATGATGAGTTAAAATGAAAGGAATAACCAATTTATTATTTGAACAAAAAATTCAATGAGCATGAGTCATGTTACCTACTAGTTGAGAATACCTACTATGGGTTAATGTGGACCATATGGAGATAAGGGTGATCATAACCTAGTCTGATCTGGTGAACCAAGCCTAACTTCACCATATCTGATCAAGCCTAGTTATAATTACCCTAAGTCAAAGGGACTAGTCCTGACCTGACCATATATAATTTTTTATTTTTCAACAATTTTTATTAATGTATAATACCATATTTGTTATACTTTATTTTGTATCTGAAAATTTACTTTATTTTAAAAATTAAAATAAAAAGTTTAACCTAGTATGACCCAGCCCGCTTCCAACTGACCCTGAGCAAGGTCTAAGCCAAGAATTTCTACCCAATTGGGGATTTGATTATTCCTACTAAAGACTAAGGCAATATGTTATATTATGTCACTTGGATAATTTCTAAAATGGACCCAATTACACTCATAAAGGTCCTCATATGTCTAGTTGAGTCTCTATGTAGTAAGTGATACTCTTAGAGTATGATGTAAAGTATATAACTCAAGTTATTTTTTAAACTTCTAATTTTTGGATGACAACCCAAACTAGTTAAATGAAACATGTATTTTGGTGGAACAATTAAAGATAAATAGAGGTGGATTCAAAGTAGTGATAATGTAACATATAAGGAAATCTTCCTATTTAGTTTGAGATTGATAAGAAGCTTTCCCTAGTAAACATAAGTTTCAATATTTAAGACTTCAATTGTAAATTTGATTAAGGATTCAAAATTTATACATCTAAATTTGTATTTTGTCTATTTTCTTGATGCATGTAGCTTGTGTAAGCCACAATTTGTATTTGGCAAAATTTATGACTAGGAAATTGCTAAAATTAAGAGCATGGTAGACATGGCCAATAAAAAAACTCAAGTTTTAGGAAAATCTCATAATTTATCTAAACCATGGAGTTCTAACTTAACCATATAAGAGTACGGAGCTAAAATTGAGGAATTGTTTCATTATGCAAGCTATACTCAAAGAAGTATGGAATATTGCACGCTTTATAAAGGGATTAAGACATAAATATATAGTTACAAGATAAAAGGTGGTTTGTCTCTCAGGAAAAGGAACTTTAGAAGATGAAAGAAGAAATAGTCCCGAATGATATTAAGGTAGGTCTAGCATATTTTGAGGACTAAACTTTAATATGGGAGGGAAGAATTATAACATCCAAAGAAAACTTTAATATGGCCATTTTGGGATATGACGTTCTAATAACCATTAAGTTTCAATATTTAAGACTTAAGAAATATAATTAAGGACACCAAGACTCAATACACCGCTTAATTTATATATTTGAATATTTTAAGGAAGTGTGGATAATTACAAAATAAAAATTAGTTATACATAATCGAGAAAAAAAAATATTAAAATGGGTCCACTATGGGACTTGAGCTAATAGATATCAATAATATTTAAAGAAGCTTTATAGAAAAGAAATTGAATGGTATATAATTTTTAACTAAAATAAAAATGATAGGTAACGCAAATTATTAAGCAAATTAATTATCGCAAATGAAATAAAAGATATTACCATGAAATAAAATATATATAAATGGTGATATTTTTTATTGTATGTATTAAGGTGTTATGATAAACTAAGACTTAGTTTGATATAATGGAGTGATTTTATAAAAATAAAAATAAAAGTGAGAGTAAAAATAAAATATAAAAATATATTTGATATACACTGTAAAAGAATGAAAGAATAAAAAATAATCAAAGTGTCTTGAATTTTTTTAAAAAAAAAAAGTGAAGCAAAAAAAGTCTCATTTTCTCCGCCCCCGCATCTCACACCACACCCTCCCACCGCCTGTTTTTCCATCCTCCATTTCACCGCGCCATCACTGCTGCTGGAGCACGATCGGCGAGTATCAACGGCCACCCTCCCGCACTGTTCAGATCTGGAGATTAGAACGAGATTGGTCATCGCCGGGCTGAGCACGTTGGTCGTCTTCATCGAAGGCAATGGGGATTGGAAAGCAATTGGTTATCACCGGCCAGAAAAGTGCAACGTCGCTGGCCTGAAAAAACGCGAGCCGGTTTCCGGCCTGAGAGAGAGAGTGTGTGTGTGTGTTGCGAGTCGCCGGCCTAAGAGAGCAACGAACGTGAGAATGGTGGAATGCACTTAGGGCAAGGGGGAAGGTTTCAAGGACAAGCTTGTTATTTTTAAAATTCACTTAGGGCAACTTTGGAAAGTAATTTTATTCTCTCATCAATCGCAGCCTCGCCCTCGGTCCAGCAAAGGAATCTGCTTTCCCATGAATGATGGAATGCCCTCTGCCATGCACTCCTCTGAGCAGCACACCAAACAGGTTGGCAGTCCTCTCCCTCTCTCTCTTCAACCCCTCACCCTTAAGACAGATACATGAAATGGCATATTAATGACAAGGGATAGGCGGCAGCATTAGGGGAAAAGTGCTAATTATGTATTGGCACAAGATCAAAGAGGCTTTCAGCCTTTCAGGGCAACTATCGAACAGGGAATAACTTCTCGCTCACCAAGTCAAGAATGGGTGTATATATATATATATATATATATACACACACACACACCTGTTGGACAGGTGAGTTGGAGCGAGGAAATGGGAGAATTCTTTGGATCGCTTTTCTGCGGAAAATTCCTTTCCTATTTGGTGAAATGTTTGAAGAACGTGGAGGTTGAATAAGAAAAGTTGAGGCTGGAAAGGAAGGGATAAAATGGCATAAGCGGTAGGTATTCTAACTTCAAAAATTGTTAACACTGATGGAAAAAGCTTTGGTTTTATTCATGGAATTCTGTACTCTCTTTCCCTCAAAATTTATTTTATTGGTAAGAGTAGAATCAAGAGCAGTTATGGGAGGTTTCAAGAGAAAACCAAGAAGGAGAATATGGCAGTAAAGAGTAAAAGGAAACAGTGCAGAACAAAAACAGGGTGCTGTGACAGAAGAAAGGGGAAAAAAATTTGTCAAAATGTTTCAAAATGTAAGCATCATAAAAGTAAATTTGTCAAGCTAATTACGAAAAGAGGAGGTTTGGACAATAAATTATAATTATATAACCAATTAACAAAGAATTTCAATCCTTGATGAAACATCATAGAAGAAAGGCAATACCTCATTAGAATGGAAGAAATTTGATGATTACTGTCGTCTCAACAGCTTGATCATCTCTGGCTGGTTTATAGCGAGTGCCCAAACACACTGAGTCCTGCACAGAAAACAATCTAATTGGGGTTTTTCTTTACAAACTAGAGTGTTCGCTAATCGCTACTATATGATACTGTGAATGCACAAAAGAATTTGAACTTACTATGCATGGAGAATCGTTGCAAAGTCTACCGCTAAAATTGATCCAATCTGTCTGTACTCGTAATGACTCCTTCCATCTTTCTTTCTTCTTCACCTGTCTAGTGCTGTCTCCCATCATCGGTCTTCTTAGCTTGGAATAGGGAAACTTTGTTCGTTAGCCCTCTTATAGAGATCCAACGCTACAAAGTAGAGGTGTTGTGTTATATGACCGTTGTGGGAAATACTGGTTTTTGAAAATATGACCGTTCTCCAAGCACACGAAAAGCCCCTATGCGTTGGATCCTCGACACGTCAGAGAGTCTCATTTGAGTTTTGACTGCTTTTAGTTTAGAGGATTGGATATTGGATTTGACCCAACGGAAAGAATTTGGAATAGTTATTTCGCTGTGTTTTGGTCCCGCGTGTAATAGCTGAATCATGAATTCCAGAATCAGAAAGAAAGTAGAGCGCCGAGAGAAGATGAAGCAGCAGGAGTTGAATATGATCCTGTGCATAATATGGGCGCTAACCCTGCTTTACGGCGAGATGTTTGCCTATTGGTTTCCTTCCTCATTCACTTGTTCCTGGCCTGATCTTCTCCGCTCTTCCTCTCCTAATTCCACAGTACGACTCCTCTATTTAGGATTTTGTGATGTCCTAGAAATTCCTTTGTGCGGTATCATGGAGGTTTCTCAAATTTCATGGCATTGTTGAATAATTAAAAGTTTAATGATGAATCTTAGCTGATATAGCTGTATCTCTCAAATAATCATACTAAATCGTGAAGAAAATTAATGGGGCCCTTTGTATTACAAAGTTTAAAGACACCCGGCTGCGTAGCTTTTTCCAATCTTAAATTTATGAATCTAGCGATTATACCAAAGCATGTGAAATATGCTGGATCTGATCTTTTTAAAAACCGCCTATTTTCTAGTGATGAAGAAAGGACTACAGTGTCAAAAAGTAAGCTGTTGTTGTGATTTCATATATGACGGAATTCAAAACATGTTCATGTCATT
The DNA here is from genome assembly GCA_037074485.1 of Delonix regia. Taxonomy (NCBI): domain Eukaryota; kingdom Viridiplantae; phylum Streptophyta; class Magnoliopsida; order Fabales; family Fabaceae; genus Delonix; species Delonix regia. Next base: position 27,759,851 of record CM073459.1, on the reverse strand, counting down.
CCTCAAGTCAGGGGGCTTTTAGTTCCTGTTCTTTTAGGAAACGCTGGTGCACACCAATATTTTGTTCTCAGGTTACTCATATTCTGACCCGATGGTCTGGCTTTAAGCAATTACGCTGGTATTGTATGGAATTTTTTGGTATGGTCGGGTACTTTGTCAATATTCTCTTGTATGACCATTATTCTGAACTAAAGGTCAATTTTCGTGCTTAATGCCATTGAAAGAATCATTAGGCATCCCTTAAATGTTAGGTCAGGAAACTCAAGTGAAGGCACAGTGGATTTTTTTTCCTTTTGCATGTAGCTAGTCTTGTAGCTCACCTTCAAATTTGAAGTATGGGTACAGCCTAATCCTATGCCAATCTGATTCCACCTCTGTTTCACAACAAATTTAAGAATTTATGTACATAATAACTTCATTTTTACTTGTGTTGCCAGCACTTTACATGAGCAAACATTGAAGTTGACCTACTATGTATGAAACATAGTAAAATGTACTAAAAATTTGATTAATTTGCAAACAGGACCCTTGTAGTTTTCACTTTTATTGTTACAATCACATCCCTAGAAGATTAGTAATTTTAAATTTGGCCTATTCCGTCTACTTTTTGTCCAACTTGATAAAAAAAATGTTTTCCTGCTCTTATAAAAGATACAATCTAATTAATATTTAACAGTATTAACTAGTAAATATCAATGGTTCCCTATATTTCTACCTAATAAAGTAATTTTGTTGCCTTTGATAGCTTATACAATTTCAAAAATTTCTTTTTATATGCTTTGTTTAAATTGAACAACAGTTAGACCTTTTGTTTTTTAATCAACTTACACCATAGCCCATTTGAAAACTGAACAGAGGATATATTTTCTTAAGTATTAAAATTGTAAGGACTGTGCTGCAATTATTGTGATGGATTTTGTTCCCCTTCAATCCTTGTTGTGCTTCTACCCCCTCTTATCTATATGATTATTTATTTATTTATTTATTTTGTTAAAAGGGAATAGAAAATGGGGGTTGGAACATCACTATAAGTTGGAATTGTTCTGGTCCAGTTTGACCAAATAATATTTAAATTATGCGACTGTAATCTTAAACAACATAAACATTTTGCTGGTTTGGAAAAATTAAACAACCTCTATCATTAGAACTTATTACTGACCTTATTATGCTTAAAACTTATTATTGATCAATTCTTCTTTTTACTTGCAGATTCAGACAGACAATGGGGCTTATCAAGTTCATTATGTAAGTTGTTGTTATTACAAATCTAGAAATGATATGTTGATAATGCACCTAGACAGGAGTGAATAAATGCTTAGGAGAAATTTAAATAATTTTTATTTTTTAAAAACAATTATTTTCAGAAGAATTGTTTAGGCACCTAAAGTGAAAACTCAAATGCTGAAAATTAATTTTCAAATAAGCAAACTTAGTAACTGAAAAATAAAACTCAGGTGCTTAAAGTGAATTTTTAGTGACTTGAGAAAATCTCAGTGGTTGAAAATATTTCTAAAAATAGTAAAGAAAAGAAAGGAAATAATCAATTTATTCTAGTTTGGACCACCATTATTTTACATCTAATCCCCTTCTATCATAAGAGATTTTCCACTATAATAGGATTTTTACTTGCTAACCCCAAACACATACACTGACAGATTTTATAGTGTTCACCCTTAATACAAGGTTTAAGCTCACCTCAAACTATTATAAATGAGTTTTCACTCAGTTAGCTGACTTTCACTTATGAAAGATTTAAACAAGATAAGATTATTTGGGATACCTTTGAAAGGGTTTACAATTTTGGGCTCAACAAATTTAGGCTCTTGAAAGCCAAATTCAGGTACCTAACAGTAAGCTCAATATGAATAGTAACTCGATTTTCTCTCAAATGATTTTTTATCTATCCTCTTCTTGTTGTCTTCATCTTTAGAGCTTCCCCTTTTATAGATTTGTCATTCCTGGCCGTTGGGTTTCAAATTTGAGGCTAATTTAATGCAAAAATTCATTAGGTAGAAGAGAAGCAGAGTGGGAAGTACATCAAGCTAGTCCCTTTCCTTCTTCATCTTGAGCTGCCAAATTTTAGATATGATATGCTCTCTTTCATGCAGCAGCAATAGTAGCAGAAACCAATTCTCTGAAAGTTAACTTTTGTACTTCAAGATATGATGGTTGAGATGTTGGAGAAAGTGAGATGAAGAACTCAAAATGCTCAGCTATCGATTACATCTGCTGGCTTGCCGTTGGAGTTTTTCTTTAGTAGCATGTTGTCCTCTTTTGCTATCATCGTTTATGGTTTTTGTCCACTACTTCGTAAAGCTGATATGAGCTATAGCAAAGTCCTATTTGTCTCTAGCTTTTATGTGGTCAAAGGCTTACTTTGCTTTTTGTATGTATGTCATAACCGACCTTTCAGCAGAAGAATAAAAAGGGGTTTAAATTGATTTCCGAAATAAATCTTGAAAATTAATTTATTGGAGTTGCCACCAAAATTTTTAACGAAAAACTTTGGGAAACCAATTTAAAACAAAATAAAAGGCAAAGTGGTCTGTGAAAACAGAGATGAGTTCGAGAGTCTATTTGAGTATGAAGAAGATGTTAGGCACCCCACAACACCCGTCCATAAGGACGGTTACTTTAAACTAGTCAATTAAAATAGAATATGGCCATAAATTTACCTCAATTATCTTTTTTATTGACATGGATACATGTTAAGCAAAGAAGACAAAAACAACACTACAAGCAAACAAATAGATATTTACAAAGGACGAACTTGACTTAGAATGAAAGCCTAGAGCCTATGTACCCTGTAATAGGAATCAAAATCTATGTAGTTCGACCAGAAATGTGTGTCTGTTGGTTGGTGACCTTTAATTTTTTTTTTGGGCAAGAAGAACAAGATATTTGATGTCGAACATATTTTTGTAAATTAAACGAAACTAGAATTTGATTGGTATATTTTAATTTACGAAATTAGCTTAATATCGCTTCCTTATTCCTTCCTCTTTTTCCCTTTTTAAGTTTTTTGTAAAAATTTTTTCTGACTTCTGGGTTTTTATTATTATTATTATTATTATTATTATTGTTTGAAGTTTAAATGAAATGATAATGAAAAAAATCTCTTGGTTTTTTGGGTTTGAGTTTTACTTTGAAATTGAGGTGAAATTATAATACAATATTTTTTTTTTAAGCTTTTGAATTTAATATTATTTTTTATTTTTGAAATTAGAATTTATTGTTGAAATCAAAATGAAGTTTAAACAGGCAACTATTTTTTTGGGATTTTTGAATTTACTATTATATATATATTTTGGTTTTTTTGGATTTTAGTTTTAATTTTGAAAATGGGATTATAATGCAAAAATCATTTTTTAGGATTTTTAACTATAAATAACAAGTAAAATAAACTCTTTTTTATTTTGGAATTATTCACACTTTGTATTTTGAAAATAAATATTAACTTTCAAAGCCTGAAGAGACTTAAGATCTCAAGCAGCCTCTACTAGTTAACTTTTGAGTGTTTGAGGAGATTAACAATCTCACGCGATAACCCAAAATACGAAAGAAATTATTTTGGATTTCTTGAGATTTTTGTCTTTATAATTTTTTACTTCGAAATCATATGTTAACCTTCAAAGCCTAAAGAGATCAAAGATCTCACATAGCCCAGCCGGTCTACCCCGTAGGTGCTAGAAGAGAAATACAATCTCACACAATGATTTTTAAATTAAAAAGCATGAAAGTAGATTATTTGAATGACCTAGAAATTTTGCTTTGAAGTTTTGAAGAATTCGATATTATCCTTCGAAGCTTAAGGAGATTAAAAAATTCTCACATGACCTCTATTTAAGTGCCTAAAGAGATTAATATTCTCACATGACAACCCTAAGAAAAGTATAGTTAAGGAAAATGAAGATAAATTGAAATGAGAAAATAAAGAATAATGAAAATAAGAATAGAAACAAATATATGAATAAATGAAAGAAGTGAAAAAAAAAAAAAAAAGACAAGCAAAATAAAATGAAATGAATTAAAACATGTAAGCATATAACATCCAATGCAAGTTTGGGCTCCTGTCCATTCAAGTGCTACATGCTATCAAAGTGGATTACTACATATCATAATCCATGGAAGCAAAATGAGATATAGAAACATGTAAGCATATAACATCCAGCGCAAGTTTGGGCTCATGTCCATTCAAGTGATACATGCTATCAAAGTGGATTACTACATATCACAATCCATGGAAGCAAAATGAGATATAGAACAAATTCTGCTCCAACTCCTTGTTACTTCTAGCTTGACAACATATGTTAAGTGACACATCATAATATATGCTAATCAAACAACCAGGATACGACACATTATTCACTTAAACAATCCTCCATGTTGGGAATTAACTTCCACGTACCCTAACACACGTCATTTTTTTCTTTTTCTTTTTTTTATGGGTAATCATGCAAATTAATTGGAGTCACATCCTGAAACTCCATTAGCATACAAGAAGGCACCCATTCTCATACTTATACCTGATTTTTCTAAGATTAAAAAAAGAAAAAAAAAATGAAAGCTTAAAAAAATACGAAAACAAGAAGAAAGAAAAAAGACATGTTCTCTGACCTCTCTAACACCCAAACCATGCAAGCTTCCATTATCACGTGCCTCTTCGCCTCGACCTACCTCTCTCGGTTTTCAACTTCTCCCATTTTCTCTTTCACTCCTTCGTTCTCCAGTAGCTCTACCTCTCGACCCTTCCTCAATTTTCAGCTTCTCTCTCTTTCTCTTTCACACCTGCTGCCTCATTGTCTCTCGGTCTCGGTCGTATTCCTCTCGCTTTCTCTCTAACTCCTGCTGCCTCATCATCTTTCGGCCTCACTCGGTTTTCAGCTCCTCTCACATTCTCTCTTACTCTTGCTGCCTTATCGTCTCTCGGCCTCACTCGTGTTCCTCTCTCTTTCGGCTTAAACTCTTGCTGTATCATTCTCTTGGCCTCACTTGTGTTCTTCTCTCTTTCGGCTCCAACTCCTACTGCCTCATTCTCTCGGCACTTCCATGGTTTTCAGCTCCTTTCACTTTCTCTCTCACTCCTACTGCCTCATCGTCTATTAGCACTCACTCGTGATACTCTCTCACCCGAAAATAAATGACTCAGACACACACAGAAATAGTATGTATGTATAATGCTTATAAGGAAGTTAACACGAAGCAAAAGACAAAGGTAGCAGATAGCAATGATAGCACATCAAATGAACAACTACTCGAGCCACTGAGCAACACATTCACGACTGAAGGTAAAAAAGATGAAGTGCAAACCATACATGCATCCTCTATTCTCCCATGTTTTGGCCTGGCAAAGTCAGAGCTGATATTCATTTACCTTTATTTTGGCAGTGGGTGTGTTGTTTGTTGGTTCCTTCAAGCTCTTCTCACTTCTTCCTCTCTTCTTCCTTTCTAACTCTCCACTCAATGTTCTCTTTTTTTTTTTTTCTTTCCAACTCTCTCCCTCCCAGTGTGATGTCTCATACTGGCAATTAACAAGAGCTTTTTCTCTCACTCCTTGGCTTCCTTCTCTTTTAGCTAAAACTCTTTTCCTCTGTTGTCTGCCTGGTTTTTATCCCTCATTGCTCTCTTCCTCAGCCTCGCTCTTTTACATAAACAAATGACCAAAACCATGCATGCAACCTGCCCCTCTCTCAGTCCTCGTTGCACTCTATTTTTTTAATGCCAAAATGAGAACTATCCCCTGCCTTGGCCTCTCTCCTTTCTCTATCACATATTCATTGCTTCGTTCTATGCTCTCCGCTATACCCCTACTTCATTGTGTTGTCACTATCCAAAAAGCCTCTTCCCATTTTCTTTCCTCTGTTTTTCTTCCTTAAATCGTCAATATTCATCTTCTGCCCTTCATTCATATTTGCCTTTTTGTAATAGGGTATTGTGTGCTGCTTTCTCCATCCTCTAAGTGCAGGTGATAGCCAGTTAGGACAACAGATAAGGGATCTCTATTTTCAGCTCTAACTTCCTTGCTTGACCACTTCCATTTTGTCTCTTATTGGCAACTTTCCTCTTTGTTCTCTCTTATGCTTTTTCATTCTTCACATTACTGCCTTCCCTTTGTTATATATATTTATTTATTTATTTATTTATTTTTATTTTGTGGCTCACCCATTTTCCTTTTTTTTTTTTAAATATTCTATCATTGATATTTTGATTTTGTATTTGGTTTATCTTATTTTTTGATTTTGTATTTTGTGATGCCCATTTTGCATTTGTTCAATTATAAGATTAATTAATTGATTAATTAAGTAATTATTAATTTTTATTTTTGGGATGACATGTTCACAATGTACTTGTAGCTTTTACTTTTACTTTTCCTACTATTGGCTTAAAGTTGCTTCTTTTGTGTTTTGTTCAGATGATGTTCTTTTTGTCTGCATCTAGCACAAGCTAAGCATATAAGGTCAAAAGTATTTGCTCACATATTTTAATGTTTGGGCTGAAAAGAATGAAGCAATAATGTTGGGCCATTTTATTTTGAGCTCTTTCAATATTTTAGGCCTTTGCAAAATTATGTAAACGTTTAGGCCAGATAAATTTTAGGCTTTTATAAACATTTGTTAACAATATTTTAGCCCATTTAAAGATTATGCAAAATAATTTTGAATAAAATGGGTTTGTTATCATCAAACATGGATTAGGCCTATTTGTGAAACATTTGGGCCAACATATGCAAATATAAAAAAGACTTCTCTTCTGATGTGATTTTTAAACACTAACAGGTTATGGATAAACTTTAGTCTGTCTTCCTCTATAATCACTAGCACTGGAGATTGTAGAACTTTACACCTGCAGAGATCATTCTTCAAATTTGTCTTAAACGTGATGTCATATTGATTCTTAGTGACTACTTCAATAAAGGTCTTTACTTAACATATGAAAAGTAAGTCTTGAACATGAATAGTTCTACTTATTAATTTGGCTTTTGATAAGATTTTATTAAGTCTTACTAAAATTCTATTATGTCATATATAATTCTTTCAATTAGTCTTTCCCATGCTATGTGAGATGGTCTTAGCCATATGAAAGTCCAATATCTCTTAGAAGAGCAAGAGGCTCTTGAGGCTCTCAATAATGTCATGAAAAAGCCAAAAGCTATTAACACAACCTAGCATAGGCAAAATTGTGAGGCTTATGATGTTTGGAAGAAAAAGAACTTCACTGCTCATATTACATTGCTAAGTACTATAAAAGATGACATCCTAAGAGAGTTCAAGGACCACTAAAGTGCTATAGGGCTTTGGAATGCTCTGAGAACAAGGTTTAGAACTACGTCCATATCTAAATTGCATTTTCTAACAATCAAATTTGATTCATATAAGAAACTAGAATATTCAATAAGGAAACATTTAAGGCTAATGTCAAATATGATTGCTGAGCTAAAAGATGTTGGGAATGTCTTAACGGACGAGTAGTAAATCCAAGCCATCATTCGCTCTTGCCTAGTTTGTGGGAGCATATGAAGATGCATGTCACTCACAATGACAGAATCACAACTCTGGAAGATGTCCAAAGGCACCTTGAACTCAAGGAAGAAAGGCTTAAATCAGCCAAGCCGATACCTGAGTTGCACCTGGCAACTTCAGGTGGAAGACGTGATTCAAAGAGAAAGAGCTGAGGGAAGAACAAAGGACCAACTCAACCTAAGAAAAAGCCAAAAGCTAATCAGAAAGGCAAAAAAAAAGCAGTGAAAGATGAATACAGAAAAAGTTAAGTGCTTTAATTACCAGAAAAAGGGACACTTTGCAAGTGATTACCTTGAACCTTCAAAAAAGTTAATATATACTACTTATGCTAGTGAACTTTGTGTTTCTAGCTCTATTATACGTACTGAATCTTGTCCTATGTGGATTGTAAACTCAAGAGCCATGGACCATATAGCAAGGGATCGTGAAGCCTTTGTTGACTTATGGCAAGTTCCCTATGGAGCATTCTAAATATATGTGGGAAACAATACTAAGGTTTTTGTCAAAGGGATTGGAACATGCAAGTTAGTCATGCATAGTGGTCCAGACCTGATCTTACATGATGTCCCTTATATGCCTCAAATTCGTTGGAATGTTATTTTAGTTTTAGTTTTACTTAGGTTAGGTTATGATTTGTATTTCCATAACAATTGTGTTTAATTGAGTTATAACTCAATTTTTTATAATTTTGGTTATGTAACCGGAGGGTTTATTTCTATGGATTTAGATGATGAATGATACATTAATAATAATGTTAGTTTTTTCATGTTTAACTCTACGCATGATTATGATCACGATGTAAATCCATGGCATGCTAGACTTAGTCATATTGGCCAACAAAGAATGCAACGGTTAGCAAAAGAGCATTTGCTTCCTAGCATTGAACGAGTGGATTTGTCTACTTGTGAATCTTGTCTAGTAGAAAAGTCTGCTAGAAAACCTTTCGATAAAATAACTAGAGCCAATTTTCCATTGCAGTTAGTTCATTCAGACATCTGTAGGCCTATGAATGTCAGGGCCAGGTACAGAGTGAATTATTTAATCACATTCATTAAAAGTAGATTACTTCGATGACCTAGCTATTTTTATTTTTGAATTTTTTAAAAAAATATATTAACCTTCGAAGCCCAAAGAAATTAGAAGTCTCACATAGCCCCTACCTAAGTGCCTAAGGAGAATAATATTCTCACGTGAGAATGCTAAGAATTAGGAATAGATTATATTACAAATAATAATAATAATGATAATGATAATGATAATAACAAAAACAACATTAATAATAATAATAATAATAACAACAACAAAATAAATGAATACATGATAAAATGAAAAAACCAAAAAATGAAAGAACTAAAAATAAAAAAAAAGGAAAATTGAAAATTGAATAAGAGGAAAAAAAAATCGCAACCTTTTTCATGCAATTAAAATGCACCCACACACATACACATACACACAGATATACATATATATAAAACATGATAAAATAAAATACAAAAAAAGCAAAGAAAAAAAAAAAAGAAAAAGGCACATCGAGAAAAGAAAGACAAAACCACGTCCCATACATGTAACCCACACACACACACACACACACAAAAATAAAACATGATAAAACAAAAAACAACAACAACAAAAAAGTACATCAAGAAAAGAAAGACAAAACTACACCCCTTGCATGCATGTGTGTGTGTATATATATATATATAACATGACAAAATAAAGAGGAAAAAAAAAGGAATGAAAGAACCCAAAAGCGAAAAAAATAAAGAAATTAAAACCAAGTTATCTTTCACAGACCTGCATCATGACGTGTAAGTGGGGTATATCTAGTTCAATATCTTATACTACATGCACTGCTCTCGTAATAGCAAGAGGAACCAACTCACACTCACGTAGCCACACACTTCGACAACAAGAAGAAAAGAAATCATGCAATAATACACTTCAAAAATCCTGAAAGAAAGACTAAAGCAACCTTCTAACAACATGCCCATGATTTTAAGCAGACCCAAAAGGAACTGTGCATGCTCATGACAGAAGGTGAAGGAGAATCTATGCAGCAACATGAACCCAAGGCTAAGAAACCAAGAAGAGCTACGCCGTAACATGAAGTAAAACTTATGACAGAAAAATAGAGAAATAAGGTAGCAATGAAAGCATACTCAACTCCCTCACATGACCAAACTTGAGGTAAACGCGTGAAACACTTCATCAACTTCAACCATTTCAATGTTTCACCGAAGCAATAAAAAAAACTTGCACCCTAAATACTCTTGTTGGATATTATGGTTAAATATCAACATAAAATGAGGTGTAATAACGTCTAACATTCCCAGACCTCTACATAACAACTGCTTTGAACAAAACTAACATCTTCTTAATGAAACCAAAGTGCACGCGTACAAGAGGGAACAAACAATATTGAACCCAGTACCTTTATTAAGATGCTAACAATAACGAAAGACAAAGTACCTCTTTATGCCTTTGTTTGACCCTATTTTACCACATATGATCAGAGGAGTTTTTTCTTTATGAACTTGAGATCTATGTTTCCTTCCTCCATTGCACCAGTCTCTCCCATGTCTCAACTTTCTTCCTTGGTCTCTCTTTCTCTAAGCTCCTCTTGCTCCCCTCTTTTTCCTCTTTTATGTTTTATATTGGTCCCTGTTTCCAGACGTAAGAGTAAGGACATTTTTCTTAACAAAACTGCACTCTCCTCCCTTTGTTTCTCTGTTCTTTCTTAGGGTATCTCAATCTCTCTAATTCTTTCATTCTTTTGAACTCCTCTCATATCTCCTTCTCTGTTTTGTCCCTCCTCCTATTGAGTTTCTTTTCTCTTAACAGCATCGAGTAAGGAGCAGTGAAGGAGACTTTTGCTTCTTCCCATATTCGTGCTCTCTCCTCCTTTGCCTTGACCGTGCACTATCCTATCCCTTTCGGATAGAGTCTTTCTCTATACTACTACCATAACTATGTTGTGCTTCGAGAGATGGGGATACTACTTGCTTCCTTTTTTCATGTATTGCTCAGCTGGTGGAGGGAAAAAACGACCATTTTTTTATCTTAGTTTTTCCAATCTTTCTCTGGTTGTATGTCTTTTAACTCCAGTAATCCTCACATTTTGTTTCTATTCTTTCTCAACTTAACTCCATTTTTAATCCCTTTTTGGTTTTATATTATATTATATTTTTCTCTTTTTGGTTTGGTTTATATTTTTATTTTGATTTTAATTTTTCTAACTTTTATTATCATCACTATTAGTTTTCGTTTTTTGGATTTTTATTTTTTTATTATTCCTCTTTTTTCATGATTTTTACTTTGATTTATTATAATTAATTTTTTTTTTCATTTTTATTTTGCTTGTCTTAAAGCCCCCCATTATTTACTTTCAATTTCAAATTGTTCTCAATTAAGGATATCGTTTAAATCTTTGTCATTTTTAATTTTTTCTATTTGGTTAATTATCAATTAATTAGTGAATCAATTAATTAAAGAATTAGGTAGTTAGAGATGGGATATTCACACACATCATGACTTGAATTGATGACATACTATCAGTATTTGATAGTTAAAAAAATAAATTAGAATGTTTTGAAAAGTTGAAGATCAAGTTTAACATATTCTTGAATTATAAAAATCATATTAAAAATTAGAAGATACACAGCACTCGAAGTATATGAGTTTTTAAAAAATAAATAAATAAAACAAAAGAAAAAATTGCAGAAAAATAAAGTGAAATAATTATATGTATATAGATTAGATAAAACTATAAAAACTAATAATTTGACCATTTTAAAAAAAAAAAATTTCTGTAAATTCCAATCAACAGAGCATGATGGATGTCTGGACCACATGTATAAGGCGCATGTTGCATTATTACATAATAAATTATCATTTCATCATTATGGACCACAATGTTTTCTTTTTCCTTTTTACTTTTTCTTTAATCATTTATTACCATTAATTGTTCTTGTTTCTTTAGTGGAGATACGATATGCAAAGTTCTTTCCTGCAGCCATAATCACATTATGTTGATACTTCATTGCAGTTTTGGGTTGATCATTTGTAATGCACAACAAAAGTTTGGTACCCATCCTTGAGAGGGATTTAGGCTACGAACCAAATAAAATAAAACACTTTTTGGTCAACCATGAATCCCTCTATATTGTCTAAAATGAGTAATTATAATGGTGAGGTCAAATGTTTGATACATAAAATTTTAAATTTTTAGAATAAATTTTCGAGAAAATTAGTTCTTGTTTTGGGTGCCTTTCGAATTTAATATCTTCATACGTCCAAAGCAATTTTACATAATTTCAAAAAAAAAAACTTACACATATGGAACATATCTTTATCTATAAAAGAAAAATGAGATTTAATTTTCGCAAGAATTTATCATTTCTTAAAACTTGTTTTGTTGCTAAAAAGATCATTGTACATTTGTGGCTAGATATTGCCTTCCCTTTTAACTTGTATCCGAAGACACCCTAAACTATACATCATCAACTTATTGTATTAAACTTTTTGATCGCTATTTAACCCTATTCTCCGCAATTATTAAAAACATATAATCAAATAAGTGTTAGTGTGTAGTACGGTTCGTTCATAAGAGGGCTTCTGGACTAATTGAGGATCGTCATTATTTAGCAGTAGACAACATGAATGCAGCTGGGGAAATTTCATACAAAGGCCAACAATCCGAGGCATACCAGTATGCTAACTATAAGTCATGTTTTGCACTGAAATTAATTTGATTCAAGGACCTAGCAATAATTATTGCCACGTATAATCCAATACGTGACTGCCAATAAAATTACTGTATGATAAGCACCATACAAAGTAAAGGTTAAACTACAGTTTTCGGTTAAGATTAATGTTAAAGGCTGGAAATAATTATATATAAAAGAATGACTAATTTGTTCAAATGAATGATGAAACAATTATCTTATGATTAAGACCAGATAAGAAAAATTATTTAAATAAGTTTGTTATTATCTAATAAGAGTGTAGTTTCATTACTGGTTGCAATCAAACACCAAAAAAGAATGTGATCAAAATAAAGCAGAAATTTTGGACATTCCATCTCAACACAATGAAAGAACTTTTTAACGAGCAATGTTATTAATGTCTTTTCACTAGAGGATCATTGTATTCAACCAATGTAATATCAAATAGACTGTAGACTCTAAAGGCATGTTATCAAACACATGGGTGACTTTACTTCTTATATTTAAATTTCCTTTTCCCGTAGCTACATTGGCTTCCTTACACTTGAACTTTGAACATCCCTGCAAGAGATTTATGGTTTTTCTATACCATATCTGTCGAATTCCACAAATAGATCATGTCTATTTGTCGAAAACCATATATGATAAATTATATAGATAAATTATATAAAATTTCAAACTGGATTTCTCAGTTTTCCTTAATGGGTAGAATCTAACGTTGTAACTACTAATTTTTCTGATGATAACAGATACTGGGCAATGACAAGTGCATACTAAAAATGAGCATTAAGGGCAATGCTACTGTACGACATAACCAAACTGCAGTCGTTTGATCACGTAGCAAGGTGGGATGAGGAGCAGCTAAATGTAGAAGGGGCTATTATTCTTCTTCTTCGTTGCCTCACATTAGTTTTATCCTTATTTTTTAATGATAGAATGAACAAAAATCCAATTGCCTCGGTATTCCATTCTCTAATTCCTTTACTCGAAACTTTCTCAAATTAGCATTAAGGCCCTCTTTCGGCACTTGTAGATTGAGTTTGAAACTTGCATACATACAACCTAGACCCTATTACTCCTAGCCTCTCTCGTAAGCTCTAAAATAATTTAACACAACATTGAAGCAAATATACCAGCAAAAAACACAAAGGGAAAACCATATGAACTAAGAGCTCAAAAATTTTATTATATGCTGTCAATTAAATGAAAGTTCTGATAGAGCAATACCTAAATGCCAATGGTGGAGCAAAGTGATGACAATAGATGTATGAAGAAGAAGCAAAGAGATAGTGGAGCAGACTGTGACAGTAGATGTACGAAGAAGGAGCGTCGATGGTTGGAGAAAGCCTCTGGAGGTGTCAATGGTGGAGCAAAGTGGTGATGGTAGATGTGGGAGCGTCGAGCGTCGACTGTGTAGAGAGCTTCTAAAAGTGTAATGGTAGAGAGAGGCTTGGGAATTGTCGATGACAGGGAGAGTCTATAATTTCATACTTAAGAATTCTAATTTGTAGGGTTGACGTTAAAAATTGAGATGGACCCTCGCTAATTATAGTTTAATTCTATGGACTTGGATTTAGAATTTAAATTATAATTCCAAAAGGTAAATGAAATAAAAAAATTTAAAATTGTTAAATCCAATTTTAATTTTATACTCTAATTTTAGCTTCAAATGGACACTTTGTTTAAAGTTTGACTTAATTTTTATTTTAATTTTTATAGTTTAAAATTTTTATTTTTATTTTTATAATTTAAAAAAAATTAATTTAATACATGTTATTAGACTTTGACAATTAAATTCCACTAAAATTTAATTATATTTTATTTTATAATGTTAAATACGTTCAATTTATGTTAGTTCATCCTTATTATATAATTTAAATAGCATTATATTATACGAGTTAACTTCATCTTTATCATTCACCTTTGCTCTTTATAATTTGAAAAAATTAATTCAATTCATGTTATTAGACTTTGACATAAAGTTCTACTAACATGTCAATTAGGTGTCATTTTATAACTTCAAATATGTGCTCTAATTATGTAACATAAATAGCATTATAACATATGATTGAACTTTAAATCCATCATCCACCTTTACCTTTACAATTGGCATGAATCATACATAATTCTTAGTACTAATGACTGAATTGGAATATTTTAAAATTTTAAGGACTAAATTAGAATATTTTAAAATTATAGAGACCCAATACACATTTTTAAATTGTAAAACCAACTAAATATGGGGAAAAACTTTGAAAACTAACAAAGTAATTGAAGTAATGTGCTATTTCATTGTTCATACTAAATCACTTGTATTATCTACACATAAGTCATTGTCTATGAACTTGCACATATGCTAATCTCACAATGTCTAGGGGACAATTGAGTAATGGACAACAAGCTGTTGGAAATCCTTGAAAAGTTGACACACTAAACTAAGCCTGGCATTTGTTGTCTCCCAGAGTTTCTCTTTTGGTAACTCAACCTTTCAGGTGTAGCACAAAGACCTTTCCACAAATTAACTGAAGGATGAGAACCAGAATTCTTGCTTCTGCTATCTCCATTCAGATTCATATAGCCACAACCTCTTTGTTTAGCCTTAGTTGACTGTGTCAGATTCATATAGCTTGGCTTATTCACACTCCTTTCCTCTCTTGTTTCCTCCACAAGAGTATTGGTGGTAAATGGCAGAGATTGTGATATGGAAGTGTATGAAGTTGATGATTCAGGGCTATCATCATACATGCATTCTGAACTTATGGCTGAAGATGATGATGAAGTTGATTGATTTGTTGTTGTTGTTGTTGTTGTTGTTGTAAGAGACTTAGTGGAAACCCTTGTTGTCACACCATTCCTTCTTGCTTTGACTAAGCCACATTGTTCTTGATATGAATGCAAGGGAAGAAGAGGGGCATTGCTTTTCCTGGACAATGGAGTCATGTCAGGTGGGTCAAAGTAAGTACCTTCCATTAACCTGCTTTCCCATGGCTTTGCTGACATCCACTGCTCTACCAAGCTCTTGTTCACTGGCTTTGTGGCTTTTGATTTTGGGCTAGCACTCAGTCTTGATTGCTGAAATCAAAAGAGTCTATTGAAGTAAATTTGTTTGATATTAATTTTGTTAGAAATTATAAGATGAACCAATTTCGATTAACAATTTAAGTTTTTTGTATTAAAATAATCCTTGGTAGAGTGTGAATCTTTTACAGTTAAAATATTGACGGTAGAGGATAGTTACTGGTAAAAAATATAAAATAAAGATATATGATACTATCCTCCAATGTTAATATTTTAACGGTGGAGAATCTTTCATAATTAATGCTTACAACTCTCTTAATTAAAATTTATGTTTTAGCATATAAGATAATGCATCTATCATCTATGCTTACATTTCAAGCTCAAAAAAGACTTCCATGTGAAAGAACATATTAATGACCGTAATAATAACTAATTATGAAGAAAGTTAACCTAGTCTTATTCTACATTGAGTCACATTCAAGGAATAATAGCAGGCATAACAAAATTTCTGTTGTTATCAAAATTTTCATAACTTACAACAAGTGAATATTTTCAGAGTTTAATGCCACATAAATGAGTGTTGCAAAAGATTTTCACTGTATAGTATATATTTATTAAAGACATATACCAGATATTCTTCCAAATTGAGTCACATTCAAGGAATAATAGCAGGCATAACAAAATTTCTGTTGTTATCAAAATTTCCATAACTTACAACAAGTGAATATTTTCAGAGTTTAATGCCACATAAATGAGTGTTGCAAAAGATTTTCACTGTATAGTATATGTTTATTAAAGACATATATACCAGATATTCTTCCAAATTGATTACCTGTGCAGAGAGAGAATATGCCGTGGCTCTCTCCCTCTTAATGACTGCTTCTTGCTTCATTTGTATCTTTGCTTTAACTTCATCAACAGTTCCTGGATGGTCACACCATCCTTCCTGATAATTTCAGGTAGTGATTTTTATATGTTAACAATTTCTCACTATCTGCTTAACTTGTCATTCTCGATAGAGAATGCAACAGAATCTTGAAGCAAATCGTTAAAAGCATAAGAATGTGATACCTCAGCCTGCTTAACAGGATCAATTTGTCTGCGATAATCATCTAATAATTTCTGCACAGCCTTCCCTTCTGGTGACATCCTCACATTCCTTGCCCTCACATGTGCCTGAACTCTGACAAGAGCCTGCATGCACCTCAGGGTTACAGCAGCTTGCTTTCTCACTTGCCTCCCTCTAAATATAGCTTGCAGCCTCACCACTGCCCTCAAGGCCCTCAAAGCTCGTCTAGCCTGCAAGATGTAAAATAGAAGTTCATTATGGTGGTAATTGATTTCCAATGTTTAATTGATGTCATATGGTGGTGACATGAAAACAAGGCATCAGATGAAAAGATGCAAGCGCATGAAAAGCAGAGGCTTAATATGATAATCTAATCCTGCTAAAACATTGAGGAAATGCTAACAGATCTTACTGTTATAACCCCCCACTCACGAGACGAGAGCCTTTCAGAAAGCTGCAAATATGATTAGGTCTAGCACCGTTCAACATGTTTGAACTCATTTCAAATAATGAAAAAATAGCACCGTTCCAACTATTGGTGAAATTTCCACAAAGCCTACAGAAAGAGCTAATTTTAATGGTGAAAACTGCGTTAAGACTAGGAGGTGATATTTATAATTGAACTTGGGATTTTTTTGCACCTAGAATTAAATTCCAAACTCATGTTGTATCTGGTTCTAAACTATTTTAACATGAGATACTCATAAACACCCAAAACCTTCAAAATTCCCCAGAGAAAAGATTCGAAAAGCAGAGCAACATGTATGTGTAGCTGAGTAGAGAAAATCCCACTTACCAAGAAACCTCGAAACACAGATTGAATGCGAATCGCAGCCCATTCCTGCTTGATTAGCGTAAAATCCCTAGGAGCAGCTCGGACTACCACAGTAGCCATGGCAGCAGCATATGCATCATCGACCACAGACGAAGATGAATCAGACTTCTCCGATGCTGCATCGCGTCCCTTCTTCACGCCTTTCATGGAGGACCCAAATCCGAAACCTTCTGAAGAGCTTCTCCATAGCCTCCATTTCTTCTTACTCTTATCACCAACCTTCTCCTTTTAAATCCAAAACCAGAACATTTATAAATCACATCCTTAAGAAGAAAACAACAAGAACCTTATAGCATGAAGATCTAACAGTAACAGGTATTAGCCAAGTTACTTACTTGGTCATTTGAGGAGGGCTTTTTATGAGAAATAAGTGATTTCAACCACCTTCCTGAAGCACCCATTTGATAGAAGATTCCTTTTTTGCAGAGAAAATGATCAGATCAGAATAATCAGGATTATGAAAAAGTTATAGCAGACAGTAATAAGGGTTATAAGTTTTGGATTTCTGAGCGCGGAGCTGGAGCTGCTTCAGCTTATTAAGTAAGGAGAAGACAAATTGAGAGAGAGAGAGAGAGAGAGAGAAAGTTTTGAAATTTGAAATGTTAGCGGATCGGTGAACCATAACGGATACAAGACTTTTCTAGTATTTTTCTACCACGCTCCGACGTGACAATGTTGATGTCATAATGAATGCGACCACTAACCACCAGCCACTCAAACGACGCCGTTCCTTTTAAGAGTTATTGAGGCCCAAAGGCCCAACCTACTGATAGGCTTGGGTCAATTATTTTGGGCTACCATACAGTGAGTAAGTCGAAGTTGACCCAAATTTTTGGGTCAGTTAAGTAGGCCAGATGGACCAAAAAGGCTGCAAAAAGTTGCCTACCAACTTGCTCAGAAACTTTCGTCAAATATGAAACTCATGCAATATTTAACATATACATATATACATACTCACATATGTACAGATATAAATACACAACATCTAAGTGTCTTCTCCCAAAAAAAGAAAATTAAATATTTTTAAAATATTTTATTTTAAAATTTTTTCCAATGAATTATTATTTAAATAAGTAACAATTTTTGGTAGAGCATGACAAATGTATGATTTTTAAATATAAATATATAATTTTCACAATTTAGTGTCATATAATTGAATCTTTTAAAACATTCTTTACATATAATATATTTTTATTGGAAATAGATGATAGTAAAAATATAACAAATTATACTTCAATTTAATCCTTTTATTAAACAACGTGGTAAGAAAGTCCTAAATAACTACGTACTTGGGCTAAAGAGATAGAATCTTCTTAACAAACTTAAGCTTGCTTCCATCAGAGAACACTCAAGAATTAAAATAAACTTCTAAAGAACTTTTCCTTGCAATTGTTTCTTTTCTTCAAAATATCTGCAGGTTTAACTCTATCAAAAAAGAAAGAAAGAAAATAAATATAATCCTAAGATACTTTTATTTGTTATATATTCAAAGAAGAACAGCTTTCTTTGCTTTTTCAGAAAAGCGGACCGGTGAATGGAGCTTCTCAATTTTATGAACTTGGCACAAAGTCATACATAATCGTAGGAAAGAATATTCACTTCAATAGAAACGTGAAGTTTGACTTTATCCCAGAGAGGTTTTGACTCTAAGATTTATTTTCATCTTTGACGAGAAGTTGGTCAATTTGGGATCATGATCCATCAGCATGTACGAATATGTTCAATTCTTGAACCAAACCAAATCATGACTCAGAAATGCCCTGACGATTCAGAAGCCTATGTACATCACTCTTACCAATCTAAATAATGCAAGTGTGTCATTATATATGCCTAAAACTTTGAATAAATTTTATGCTATGGCTCGCTCTGTAGATCTAGATGATTATCACTATTTGAATATGATACCAGTTTTGTGCCTCAATGATGCACTCACTGGTCAAGCTGAGAGGCTTGGAAAACTTGATCAGAAAGAAAGATAGTAAGAGAAAGAGAGAACGGAAATTTACCTTCTTGTTATAATAATTTTTTGAATTAGTGTAAGCATTATATGATATAATAAATGGAAGGTACATGATATTAATATGTCATATTATATTGAATGTCTAATAACTTAAGAAAATTTATTGTATTTATGTTTTGATCATATTACTTTTAGATTTTATTTATGAATCTAAAATAATTTTTAAATTTTTAAATTTATTTTCTTTATTTTTTATTTTTCAATAACCTACACAAAAATATTAATTTATAATTTTGTTAACTCACCCATTTACTATTTTATTTACTCAATAACTCCACAACTATAATTTTATTTTTATTTTCTATTTATGAACTAATGTTTTGTGAGGTTACTTAAAAATAAAAAACAGATGGGATAAATTGAAATTTTTTTTAAAAGATTTGGATTCACAAAAAAAATATAAAAATATTGATGGCAAAATATAAATACCACAAGTTATTTAAAGTAGCATATAATTAAAATATTATAACATATTATTGTCGCATGTTTTTTTTTAGTGTACTACATAGTGATTGTACAAGTGCAACTAATTTTATTACTACACCAAAGATAATACATTTTTTTGTTATGCAAACATTTGAGAGAAAGAAAAGAAGAAAAAAATTTATACCAACACCTGCTCAAAGACCAAAAGAATTGGCCATTAAAAAGAAATTTTATGAATCTTATATATTATTGACATTCATCATACGTCTTTGATAAAATGATGAAGATAGATTATATCCGTGTGCTTGGGCAAAAAATTACAAAAGAAAAGGACTGCATGCGTGTGTAAGAAAAAATGAACAGAGTGAGTAATTCTAAAAAAATTCAAAAAAATGAAAGAAATAAATCTTAGTAATTCTAATGCGTCATTTATTTGATATTTTGTATACAAATTTAAATGCCTTGAAAGGGAAATAACTCATTAAGTTAATCATAAATGAATAAATAATGATTATAATACATTGACACATTTAATTGTAATTAACTTGGTCTATTTATTTTTATACCGACATGACTGTGGGCCCAATTTGCGGGAGAGACACAGCCTTGGGGTGGCAAGTCCCAAATACAAACTAGACTCTGGGGATGGTATTGGTGTTCTTCTTCCAAATTTTCCAGGATTGAATACCCTAGGAGATAGAAGTGCCTGAATTCGTTTTGTAGGGTACTCTCTTGCACAAGAAATCTTAGGACCAGACCAAGTTGTCCATTTGTTTGACAATGGCTTCCTCTGTTTGACTTGTGAAGACTCCACAGTATTGGTTCCAAATTGATCCTCATCACCCTCCATGCAATCCCCATACTGTTCCTGATCATCAACTGGTTTTGATGGAGGCACATCATCATCCACAGCATATGTCTGCACTAAGACAATATATTGCAATATGATTAATACATAATTCAGAGTTTGAGATCGTAAATCACTCCTTAAATTACTAT
The DNA here is from genome assembly GCA_037074485.1 of Delonix regia. Classification (NCBI taxonomy): domain Eukaryota; kingdom Viridiplantae; phylum Streptophyta; class Magnoliopsida; order Fabales; family Fabaceae; genus Delonix; species Delonix regia. Next base: position 27,739,240 of record CM073459.1, on the reverse strand, counting down.
ATATATATATATATGTATGTATGTATGTATGTATGTATGTATGGAAGCTGCACTTTACCTTCACTTTCGTCAAGTCCACATTATGTTGTTCCAAGAAGCCAATGAATTCCTTAAATTGCTTCGGCGTTGGACAATAATGACCACTATAGGGCCACATAGCCTGAACAAGATGTAAATCAGCATCAGTATCCATATATACAGAGCAAATCGAAATTTTTAATGTTTTCCTTTATTTATATATCTCCTAGTGATGAGAAATCAACCATAAATGTTAACGTTTTTAAATCTTTACTTTTTTTCACAAAGATACTCAATGTTTATACAAAGTAATTGTATTTTCGTGGTGTTCTAAAAATTATCAATGACATTAAGAAAATTCTAGCTAGTTGCTTCATGATGCACCAAATTCTATATATAGTGTCTCGTGAAACTCGAGTGTGGATTCTCCGTTATCGCAATAACGACAGTTGAGAGCAGTTTCATATAAAAATAGTACCACTAGCATTTAAAGTAAAAATAAAATAAAATTGAAAAACAAAATCAATATACTTAAAAGTATGAAAAACTGTCCTCTATACCCGATACTCTAGGGGGAGATTGGAAGATGTGAATGTTAAAGAAGTGATAGTGTATATGAACCCATTATTCTTTAAAGTGAAATATGTGAAGGAAATTAATGAAACATACATCAAGAACTCCATGGAATGCAACCAATCTGCCAGAAGCAATGGTGGCAGCCCCAGCAAGAAAACTTGAATGATGAAAGAGGCCCTTCTTCTTTTCCCCAATGTACAACCTTCTTGATGTGCTCAGCACAAAAATCCACTTTGATCCCTCAGGTGTGTGTACCACTTCCTTGCTTTTTCTAAACACAAGCCTTCCATTATTTACAGTCACCTCATATGCCTCCCTCTCTTCCTGCAACACCAAGAAAAACACTTAAACAGCAGAATCTATATATATACCATTAATTTGTAGTCAAATGTTTCGGGTCTTCGTGATTGTATATATTATGTGTAGTTCCAACCTTTGAAAAGCTTCAAAAGTTATATTTTTTTTTGTCCTTTAATTTTATTTATTATATTATTAATTTAATCTCTTAAGCTTATTTTCTGCTCAATTATATCTGTAATTTAATTTTTAATTTGTACTAATTGATCCTAAAATCTCAACTTAGTTTATCAAAAAAATTGGCACCTGAGACTGACATACTAGATGAGCAATGACTAAACAAGATTGACAATTTTAGATCATTCATATAATATTACATATTAACAATTAAAGGACTGAATATGAACTTAACCAAAATAAATTATACAAGTATACTTTTAGAATAGATAAAAATATTTATATATAGTTCCTTAGATCTTTTTTATATTATTATTTACTTAAAATATGACAATTTTTTTAATTTTTTAAATATATCACAATATGAATATAGTTTTAATAAGTAATTGTAATTTTTTAAAATTAAATTATACATTATTATTCAATCAAACACTTGTATAATTTAATTGAAATACAAAATGAAAAAATATAAGCAACTGCATAGAATGCATAGAAGGTCTAATTATGCACGTGATGAGGTGAAACAATTAAACTTACGGGTTTAAGGTAGCGAATGCACTGGCTCTGTAATTCAGATCTTGGGCACGCAAGAAGATTTACTTCTTTGCCATCTCCATTATCCAGCCTTCATATCACCACGATCGATGCAATCAAGAAATTAGAAAAATTAAATTTTAACAAGTCCAGAAATCTGCAGTAGCTACTGTAGCACTTATTATTCGTACTATATATTTACCAGTAGAAAAATGGTTGAGAGCTCTGGCTTTGAACCCACTCTTCAAAGTAAAAGTGCAGGTTGTGTCCGTAACGATGATGGGTATCAACCTGCAAAACCAAATTAATTAATTAATTAATAAGGGCTAAGGAACATGTCATTGGGACTAGGCGATAATAAAATATACGAAGTATATCAGTATATAATTGAAAACCTGGTAATATAAAATACAACTATTTAATACGAATCAGGATTTGTTGCGGTAATCTACCAACTTTAACAGTAGTAAGATTTCATGGCTAAGATTAATTTTCAATGTCTATGTCAGTTAAAAAATTAAATATGATCACAATTAATCATGATTTTCATATAAACTACAATTATAACAGTAAGAAATCTAAATTAATTTAATACAAATTAAACACACAATAAAAAGTATTAAATTGATTCTTTAATTTTATATTTTGTGATAATTTGATTCCCTATAACTTAATTATGACACATTAATTTCTTAGAAATCATATTTTGTGCCCAATTAGTTTTTTGTTAACTTAAATAAAAAAATTAATTTTGTACAAATTTAAATTTATAAAGAACTAAAATGTTTAAAAGTATAAAAATGAAGAACTGATTTTATTTTTTTTTATTAAACACAAATGTGAGTAATTTTTAAATAAATTATATTTTTTGTTCTTAAAAGGTTACAAAATTAATTTTAATTTAGTCTTTGGGTTCGACAATTTTGTAATCTCTTGAGAATGAAAAATGTACTTCTCGTCTTCAATATTTTATAGTATCCAAACTTCTGTACGGCATGAAGACGAAAAGCTTAGGCATAGGAACTTACAACTTCGAGCCAGTGCCTGAGAGCTAATTTCTGGCCTCTTCTATCTTTGGACAAGCCTTTTCCCACCTACCACCACATCAAAAGGTATATATAAATTGATTAATACTCAATAATATCCCAAAAGAAATTTTGTCGGAGATTGAAAAGCTTTCAATTCGTCTTTATATATCTCTGGTCTTTACTTTAATGTACAATTGAAAAGCCGAATGTTAGGTCAATTATTTTAAAAAGATAATAATAATAATTTACGGTTTAAAAGAAGATCACTATACTGATGGGCCAAATATTGAAGCAAATGACGTCAAAAGATGATACTGTCTTCACAATTTGTCAAAGATATTAAAGTTCGAAGGTCCCAAAGTTTACCTTAGCAGCCATTGTTCCAGCTCGTGCCCACTTTGAAATGGCTGATTTTGACTTTTCAGTATGTATGATAGAGCACCATTTCAAAGCAGGGTATAAAGCCTTCGACCTGCGAGAGTGAAAAAAAAATGCATGCTAAACGTTACACCATCATATAATAAAATATATAGTAAATTAAAATTTTGTTTTTTTAAACCTTTCTTAAAATAATATTTGTTGGGTATAAGTTGTATTTTAAAATAATCAATTCATATCACTTAGTTGTAATTAGTTTATTATTTATTAAATTGCACATTAATTAAAATAATTAACTATTTATTTTTAAATCTTTATAAATATCATTCATTATATGTGTTACAACATATCTTATATTCTTTTATTAAACCCAAAATTATAATTATGTTCTTGAGGTAAAAATTCATATGTGGGAAAATATTGTTTATAGACAATATTTTTAAAATGTGACTCTGACTAGATATTTTGATCATCTTGATCTCTATTTTCAATAAAGTTGAGATTAATTAAAGTGAAACTTGTGTAGTCATGCTATGTAATAAAAAAAGAAAAAGAAAAGCAATAAATCTCATTTGTATTGGTGAGTTGACGGCTCACAAATTCTGTAACACTAAAAAAAAATTTCAATAAGCTTTTTTGATTAAATTTCTAAATAAAAAAATATACTCCTTAATTTGACATTAGATATTGATGTAAACTTTTTAGAGATATTAAGTCTATAAGTCATCTCTAATTATATATTACTCTCTTATTTTAATTCTATCTATCATGAAACTTTATTCTATTTCCTTACATGGACACGACACACATTCCTATTGCACTACGAAATAGATTTAAAATAGCCTTATAGCAGCTATATCAAACTTGGCAATGGAGAGAACCAAATTTTGAATTTTCGTTTATTGAACACGACTCTGACTTATTACCGCTCCAAACGACAATTTTCTGAAACCAGATATTTGAGTGAGAATAATGCAGTTTGGAGCTTCGCAATTCGCACGTTCCTTCTCTTAGCACGTTTACATTCTTCTGTACTAATCTCATCGAACCCATCAAGCCCATCACAGAAGTCATCGAAATTTCGCTTCCTAAAGCTAATTGAACTTCTCAATGCGATCTCTCTCTTGTTCTCCATGTCTGAAAGTTTTATAGCTTGCATTTCCATTCCTCTGCAAAATTCAGAAACACTCTGCTCCATTAACCTTGAAAATATCAGAAGATTTACGAACCATATTCACACTTCAAAAACAGAGTCTTATGTGTATGATACATGTTTGAAACTTACATCACAATCAAACATTACACGTTTTCTCATATTACTGTTTCGTATATGTATTATGTGCAGTAACAGGGGATTCGTAAACTAGAGGGTTGGGAAAGGGAAGAAATACCTGAAAGTGTAGAAGTTAAGTTTGGCTCTCTGTAAAACAAAATGCTGAGTTTTCCCTTTGGAATGGACACTTGGATCCTCTTTTATAGTGCGCGAGTTTGGAGGACATAATAAGGGTCGAAGTTGACGAGACTTGAACCTTCAAATACGTTAGAGACGAGCGTCGCAGAAAATGAGAACCCTTTGAGGGATTTGGGTGTATCAGCAAAACGAGGTTGATTTGAACAGAGAAAATCAGAAAACTGAAGAAAATATGTGTGACCAGAAAGTCCCAACAAAGAAGCTGTCTTGAATATTTTGAAGAAAAAAACAGAGAAATGGCACTGTTGCGGCTGGCAGAAGCCATGCGATGTTTGAATTGAAGAGTTCAAAGACATTTATATATGGTTTTGGTAATATCTGAAGTGACAATGTTGCAGTACCACGCCGATGTGTGAAAGAAAAAAAAAAATCAGAGAATAAGTCAATAACTGTAATTCAAGAATCCAATCCCTTATATTCTAGCGGGTCATATCTGATAAAAATAAATTATTTGATAAAATTTTAATGATATAAATTTATAAATAAAAAATATAACAATACGTTTGTGATATTAATTTTATATAAATTTAAATTATTAAATTTTTATTTAACTATTTAATTTTATTAATTGATCCAACATCGTGATCTTGCCTGAAGTTGCAATAACTTGTCAGCTTAATCACTTTATTCCTCAACAAAGCAAGAGTGAGCTGTGATGCGAGAGTGAAAGATGTTGATGTTATCTTTTAGGAGGTCCCAACAAATGAGCAGTTTCGAATATTGTGTTCAAAAAGTGGGTTTTACTATTATTTTTTATATGTCAGACTAAAAGTAGGTTGCATCCCTTTTTCATTAAAATAACTTTTAAATGTCCTAAGGCTGTTGTCACATTGTCTGATTTCGTTATCGCTCAGACCAAATCCAATATACTTTTTTGGTGCCTTATTATGAAATGTTTCGGTGACAAATGGATACTTAACAATCAAATGAGGATGACATTGGGTTAAACAACCTATCACTATGAATTATTTATTTACAAGTTTAATGTGATAATATTTAAAACAAAATATTCTTTGAAAAGATTGAAATTAACCTTTTTAAATCTTGAAAAATCAAATTAAATCAGTTTTTGATCAAACACTTAATAACATAACATTATCTTAAATACTTGCAGTGGCGCTTTTTTACAATCACCACAAATTAGATTAATACACACATATTCCACTTTTTTTACACCAAATACATAAAGATAAAGAATATTATATTCAGATGCCACATATACTTTTTAATAAATTAAAAAAAATATTATTTTTGTCCCTTATTATTTCAATACCAATTTAATTATTTAAAAATTTATAATGTTAAAATAATCTTTTAAAAATAAATATTAATAAAAAGTAGTCTTCCGAAAGAAATATGTTAATTTAATGAGAGACTAAGTTTTTATTAATGTTAAAATTTTAAAAATTATTTTTGATTAATATTATATTTTAAAAATTTATTTTGACACTATAAATTTATAAAAAATTAAATTGGTATTAAAACATAAAATGTCCTGTTCTCATAAATTAAGTTTGCAATAAATGGATAATGAATTAAAGATTTTGATAACGAATACTTTTAGAAAATTAGTTAAAAATTAGATATTGTGCATAATAAATAATTTTTAACTAATAAAATTAATTAAAAATTATTTATTATACTCAATAATAATAATAATAAATATTTATAAATTAATTTTATTAATTAAAATAAACCAAATAACCTTTCGTGACCGAGAAGTTTCTTCAAATCAAAGCTGCAGACGGACTGTGATTGTGCCCACATTTGTACGGGCATGGGCCTTTTATTTTAGTACTGTACTCATATATACGTGGCACGCACTTTAATGCACCTTTAAAGTGCTCGTGTTCCTATTATTGCCTAAAAACACTATGATTATAATTACACCGCCATTTCATGTGGTTCATTTATATTATGCGGTGGTGCAGCTAGATATATTGAAATCTTACATGAATGTTCAAATATGACTTCAATGTTTGGGAGACATGGGACCCCAACCCCATGACTCGCTGCCTCTGTCCCTGGACTCAACTCAATTACGGATGATTCAATGTTTGAAATTATTTAATGGGAAAACTACTCTTTCAGTCCTTGTAATCTTGTTTAATTTTTAATTTAGTCCCTATAATTTAAAAATTTGCAAATAAATCTTGACAGATTAAGAATTTTAATTTTGTCACTTTTTGTTTAAATTATTCTAAAATGAGAAAATTACTCTTTCATAATTTTTAAAAATCTTTCAATTTAATTCCTATCATTTAAAAGTTTATTATTGAGTTCTTATGAGTTACAAATATTTTAATTTCGTCATTATTGTTAAAATTTTATGATATTTTATTAACATAACTAATTAATATACTATCTTAATATTCTAAATAAGTATGATTTATACTAATAAAGAAAATAAAAATAGATAATGAAATGAAATTCACTTGCATGTATGGCAAAATATTAATAAAAATTTAATGACAGTCTACTAAATTAAAAAAAAAAAGTACATTCTATGGATTTAATTACAAAATTTTAAACTACATGGACTAAATTAAAAAATTAAGTGAAATTATGATGACCAAAAGTATAATTTATCCCAATTTAATTAATGTTCTTACCTCAATTGAAAAAATTCGAAGACAATATGATGAGAAACATTGAATTTATTTGTCAATAGCTTCACAATTGTGATAGGTCTAAACAAAGACGCATACGACACTAACATAATAATGATACATTAATATTCCGAGGACACAGTGTTAATTCCGACCTAAGCATGCGGCAACATGCCTATGTTCAAATGTCAACTAGTTTTGGGTTCAGAAAAAAAATAATTCAACAAGTTTTCCAAGTTTAGAAATTGACCCACTTTTGGAGTTTGATCTATGTATTTCTTTGTCACGCAACTAGATCTAAGTCTTATGTTCTAGATTGATTTTGTCTATTTGGTGAATAGAAATAGACCAGTGCAAATACATAAATTTCAGAAAGAAAAATCATAAAGAAAAAAAAAACTAATCGTATATAAAATAAGTGACAATAATAAAATATAATAAAAACTTTACAAATCTTTCGCAACATATATATTTTGAAAGTAACACAATTCTATAATATAACTATTGTATGTAGAACTTTGTTACGTGTGTTATTACACATTTATATGATATAACATGGAATAAGATATCTTTTTAGTACATTATTTATTATAAAATTGTTATTTTGATTCTTCACTTATTATAATATATAAAATAGTCCACATTCATTAAAAAATATAATATTTGATCTTTATTTAAAAAAAAAAAGATTTAGCTATTTGAATTGATAGTTTAAGATTTGATAAATAGATTATATTTGATACTTTTCAAAAAATAATAGACCAAATATAAATTTTTTTTAATAAATAAAAAATTATAATATTTTTGTGATAAATAAAGAATATAAATTTTTTAGGCCAATTTCACTTAAAAGTGTAAGATCATTTAAGTGATAAGTTGTCTATTATGTATCTATTTCTCTTATATATTAAACAAAATAAAAAAATTATAACATTTATGTATAATAATAGTAAAATGGATTCTCTCTCAATTTTTTGCTTCTTCAAATTTTTTAACAAAAATTTAGAATAATGATAACAAAATAACAAACGGCAGAATATCGAACGAAAAGTATGACCAATAGGTACGATTTAATAATTTTTCTGGAGTTTTCAACAAGCTTGGCGACTCCGAATTGTACTTTTTGCCTTAACCTGCAACGACAAAACGTTTAGTGTGTGGGACCCTTGCAGCAACACAACTGCACCGTCCGATTTCTGACGCGACGTTGTCGTCTGAGTCATATCGTCGTCGTTGAAGCAACACAATACACATCTGATTTATGTGGTGTAATGGAACGCAAGGGATTGGCCAAAAAACCTTTGAATCCTTAATGTCAACAAAATTCATAAATCAAGAAATATTACATGACTCTTCAATTCAAATGTGATTTATTCGCATAAAAAAATTAATCTCTTTAATATGTAACTATATACTTCACCCCATTACTATGAGATTATAAATTATATTATTAAAATGCCCAGTTCAATTAATCTGTCTTTTGGTTCAATCGAAGATATTGATGACCCACATCATTATAGGGATTCAAAATAAATTGTTTCGTTTCTCTAAAAAAGTGGTATAATTATGATTAGATAAGTTTCAACTAATCTGTCTTTTCGGTTTGATCAAAGATTGATGGTCCCGTGGAAATAGGAGGGATTTCAAAGAAATTGCTTACAGTCTCCTAGAAATTAGCATAATTAAGATAAGGACAAAAATAAGTTTCAATTAATCAGTCTTTTTGGTTCAATCAAAGACTAATGATACACATCAAGTTATGGGTTCAAAAAAAATTGCTTGTCGTCTCCACAAAATTAATATAATTATGATTGAGACAAAAAATAAATTTCTACTGTATTAAGTTATTTAATAAATATATGATGCGGCAATATTTTTTATATTTAAGCATCACATTATTCATTATTTAAAACAACTTATATACCAAATGTTATGCTTATGCCTTCATTTCAACTTTCATAGCCAATAAAGGTCTATAAAACTTGATCTGATTTGACTAATTTGATCACGTGGAGTCGGGTCATATTTTGTATAAATTAATCCAAATAATTAGATTTTTATATATAAGATCTAGTTTTAAGTCCTAGGCTAAGTGAGATATTCAATCTAATATGGTTATATTTACTTTTTTCTTTTTGGTTCAATAGTGTTATAATAATTTTTTTGGGATTATATATGAGCCACTTTTATTTATAAGGGGTACCTCATTCTTTTGTTTCTTTCCAAAATTTAGTTCTGGTGCTTAGCTTTGGGTTAAACATAACATCAACCCAATCAGATATATATTCACCCCTAATAGCAAACACTTAAATATGAAATCTCTCACGTGAAGATGATATATAACAGTGTTATTTTAATTTTATCTCACTATTTATATTCAATAGTAAATAAATCAACAAATGAAAATTGCGACACCAATTAGCAACTAACATTTCTAATACTTGCCATCATACTAAATCAAATTAATGAGTTTTTGTTATATGTGTAACATCTTAACAATTGATGTTCTTTCAGTTAAGAACAAACATTGAGTTACAAGTAAAATGATAGTATTGTATGATATATTGGCAAATGATGAAAGGTTAAAATAGTCATTTTCTCTTGCACCATCACATTATTTGTAACTCCATTTGAATCTTAAACATTATTTTTTACAATTGGGTGTGAAAAGTGTTGCCCTTAAAAAGAGTTGGTGCGCATCATGTGGCTATTACACAAGGTATTTAAAAATCCATTTATGAAATTTAAAAAATGAGATTATATATGAAAGAGTAATATTTTATTAAAATTTTGTTCCCAACAAATTAAAATGTTCGCATATTACACATCACATAAGAAGGTAACAGCACATGCTACATGTTAGCTTATTGATACAGGTAGAACACCCGTGGGGCCTAGATCACATCACTATCCATGGACGTAGAGTTAAGGATAGAAATAGTTAAGATATATGAGATGGGATATAAATATATATATATATATATATATATAAACTCTTAAAATCGTTTAACATGTTAAATGAATCAAGTTAAAATAATTTTATTAATATGAGTTTGCTCATAAAATATAAGTTAATTTACTCAAATCTTAAATTAAATAAATTGATTCGATAAGTTTAAACAATTTCGATAACTTGATTTAATAGTTGTACATGAATTTTTGACCCAAAATTTATTGGATTTTTTAGAGTTAAAAAAGTTAGGCCTGAAAATGGAATGTGGCTTTGTAGGCTAGTTCGTTTGATTATATGTTTTTGGCCAATATATCTTAATGGCTTTACGGACCAACAATTACTCTATGAACTTGCTATACATATAGGCGTACATGGGTGCTTGACAATACAACTCATCGATGCATCAAGTGTGTATTGTGAAGCCCCTTTTACCTGTCTACAACACGGATATATGTGGAGCTCTATGTTACCACTATAAAGAATTAAAGTTGTACTTTAACCTAATGGTAAGCATTTGATCTTGAGTCTCTTAGGTGAAGTTGGAGGGAGATTGTTGGCACCTTTAATTTATTTTTTATTAATAAAATTAATTTTTTTTAATACAATATGCATTTCTTTTAAAAATAAAGCGACTTAACTATTTTAATTATCATATTAGGAATAATGCTAGTTTCAAATTGGTACCCAACATCAATATAATTTTGACAATCAAGGTAATCCAACCACCCATTAGAAGATTAAAAAAACACGAATTTTGTTAATGGCATATGCATGGAAAGCTTGCATGATTTATATTTTAGTTTGATATGGAGTGTATTGCGGATGAATAATTTAAAACAAAATAATTGATCAAAAAGTTCAATTATATATTTAAATTAACAGTTTGATTTCAAATAGACATACTTTTAATATTAAAAAAAATATTTAGTGATATCATATCATTTCCTAAAACTTTATTTAGAGTTTGATGTATTAGACAACTAGGGAAAGTGGTTGGATTCAATTTTGGACCCAATTTCCATTTTCTATTGTTATTATTGACATGTACTCTCCTTTTAGTCATATTTTATTTTTATTTGGCTAGGACTCCATCTGAAAGTTCATTGAAAACAATTTATAATTGCATTTGTTTTCAATAAGAATCTCGAATTGTTTAAATTTTTTCCCACTGCATTTCTTTTTTTCTTTTTATGTTACCTTGTATCATAATCAAAATTTTCATCTATATTTATCCTTTTTTTTTTCTTCAAACTCGTTGGAGCTATTAAATGAGGATTTTGACCACAACAGTATCACCCTCCTCCATTGGAGTTACATTACATGACTCAAATGCGCTGCCTTCTTAATTGCTGCTTCATCATCAATGGTGTCTCCTGCTCCTACAACCGCAAAACATGCATAATTGAGATCAACTGATCATTCAATAAGTAAAAATATTTTGGACATCAAAATTGAATGCCACACAGTGAATGAAGGTCCCAGATTGGATAATTGTTATGGTAGACTAGCCTGTTTCCCCACCAACCTACCCCTTCAAAGTTGAGTCTGTCACCTCATTTATTCCATCAACTAACTCATTTAATTCTTCTGCTCATCTTCTCCATATCTGTCACACCAACCTCATCCTGCATTTTTTTCTGCTTCACACAACTGCCGCTCACCCATTTATCTCTTTCTTCCCTTCACACCAATGAAAGCCTCACGAAATCATAGAAGACTCTGCAATCCATGCGTCAAAGATCATTCTTTTTGGGATATAGTGATATTTTGACATCAGAAAATTACATTTTGGACCAGAAAAGGGTGCTGATGAACTTTTGGACCACCATATATAGTACTGCCCCTTTTAGATTGATTTGAGAGAGAAAGAGAAAGAGATTTGGGTTGTATTGAAAGGTAAGCAATCGAAGGTTACAGGCAGAAAGAGAGAGAAAAGCAGACTAGTCTTGGCCCACGTGAATTCCTAGTGAGTTGTCATATGAACATGAAACTTGCTGGGGATAACAAAACCAGAGTCACACTTCCTAGTGATGCAAAATCTCTGAAGAAAATACAGAGATTTCAAGTGTAACCCAACACATTTTGGAATCTCATTTGGCTGCCTATCAATTACTGCCTTTTCCACCACCACCATATTCATTATCAGTTTCATCAACTGGGCTTTTGAGTTTTGACAACCATGAAGGGGAGATTCTGTTGTTTTCTGCTAGCTCTGCAAATACTAAGTTGGGTTTCTGCAGCTACGAGACCATTTCCACAAACTGATGCCATTTTTCATCCAGGTTAGTTCCGTAATTAAACCCCTTTTGAAGGGAAAGGATTTAGCAGTGACATTTCTTCAATCATCTTATCTACCATATCAAAATAGAAACCTTTAAATTTTCAAGCCTTTAGACTCTTTAACCATCTTTTCTTCATAAACATCTCTACCTTAGCCTTTAGCTGATATGCTTTGTTCTCCTTCTTGTACATTAAATGTACTTCCTCTTTATCAGGCCCAGAAGAGGCTCCACAGCCATCCCCATTCACAATTGAATCAAAAGAGGTAAGTGCTTTTCTCCCTTTCCTGAATGTTCAAATCTGTATGGGTTCTTTCTGGTGTCCTTAAGAGTTGAGACTACCAGATTCCAATATTGTATGTGTTTATCCTATTTGTTAAAGGGTATGCCAGAGATGATGCAAGAAGAGTATGATAGAAGGGGAATTGGGAAAGTGGGGTCAAGCCCACCAAGGTGTGAACACAGATGTTATGGATGCACTCCATGCGAAGCCATTCAAGTGCCTAGTACTAATACAAGAAGCCATTTGGCTATTCAGTATGCAAACTATGAGCCTGAGAGCTGGAAATGCAAGTGTGGTCCTTCCTTCTACAGTCCTTGAACATTGTTGTTCAAAGAACTTCATACCCATTGAATATATAAAGTTGATTTGATGGTTCATAGTTATCGATCTCAATCTTTCGAATAACGGGATTACATGACAACGTTATGTCAATAAAAAAAGAGTAATTCATCTATTAACACTCGTAGGCAAGGGATTAGATCTTCTTAATCAACTGAATAAGTAGATCTCATAAAAAAAATCTCTCTTTTTTTTTCTTATTGGTTTTTTCGAGTTTTTACAAAAAAATCCATTTATGACTAACAAAACCTTTTCAATTGCACGAGGTAACTAAAATGATTGTTTTGCTTAATTTTTTTTTTATAGATTTGAAAGTACCTAGTAAAGAATATTAAAAAGTAATACGACCATACAAAAGCGAACCAATAGAACTAAGCTCAAGTGACTCAAGAACTCATATCATAATCATATTATATGCAGAAGCACAGATCTGTTTGATGTCCAACTTCAATTGGATTCACGTAATGAGAATATTAAAGCATTAAGGCATAGAATATGCAGTTGATTTAAAAATTAACTAAAATGAATTACACTTGCCGAAGACGTTGTCCAAAGCATAAAGTGAGGAAGATCCTATGAATAAACTTTCACATAATCACTCTCGAAGTAAGTCAAGCGCAAGCTCAAAATTCAAATGCTAGAGCTGATCATAATTATATCATTTGGGTCTCAACAAACAAAATGCATCCAAAACTCCAATCTGACTCAAACTTTTTTCAACTCACTTCAATTAATGAAGACAATCATAAAGCATCAAGGGGTAGGGTATCTTTGATGTTTCATAGGCACTTCAAAGGATTATAGTTTTACACCATTAGTGATTATTCTATACTTTTTCCATTTCTTATTACTCATATTAGAGGGTCTCACTTGAAATAATTAGTCTTCAAGAGTTAAGGTATCAACAAAATAATGGTGCACATTGTTAGTTCAGTCAAACCAAGTTTTTGTAAGACTTGAAACTTGACACGGCCTTAGACTAGGATTTTTTTATAGACTTAGAACTTAACTTAACTCGACTTTGACTTGATAAGTGATTGAATTGGGCCTATATATATTCACACACACACATATATATATATATAGTTTTTTATTTTATAAAAATAAAATTTTTTAACAAAAAATTGTTTAAAGGAAAAAGTAAAAAATTTAAGATTTAAAATGAATAAAAAATTATGATTCGAATTGAAAAGTAATTAAAGTTTGAAATGAATGAATATTTTAAAACTTTTTTATAAATAAACTAAAAACAAATTTTAAAAAATTGGAATAAACCAGGCCAAATTTGTGTAAACTTAAAACTTGACTTACCCAAATTATGTGATTCTGCCTAATTTAATCAAATTTGTACATTCTTTTTTTATTTTGACTCTTCCTAACCTAGTCTAATATAATTTGGCATCTACCCACTTGAACCATTAAACATAACTACGGCGAAGCACTCACGAAACTAGTAGTATCATATGTATGTAATAATTCTAAGGGGCTTATGTGATAATTATGGAAATGTGCCCTTCATTTGAGTTAGAAAGGTCTATATCTTGGAATAAGTACTTAAGAAATGTACCACTGCCAAGCCTATGTGGGACAAAAATTTAATCTAAGGTACAAGCTAGTCCAAAGAGACAATTCTCATAGAACAATATTCTATTAAAAAGTTTTGTTTGTTTAATTAATATGTATAATTATAGTACTAAATTTATTAAAGTAAACAAAATATGATTCTATATTAATAATACCTAATTATATCATAATTGAAAAACATAATATTTTGATAACTTAAAATCTCACTCATTTTAATAACACACTCATAGATAGTAGTATGATGTATTTAAGATTTTGATAAGAATTATATATAATTTTTAGATATTTATCATTATGTTCTCTAGTAAAAACATGAGAAGTTAAACATGTTTAAATTTTTTACACGTTATATATTTAATTTTATTATATAAATAGTTAATTTTTTAACCTAAATCATAACTTTTTAAATTTTATTCAAATGATTTAACAAGGCATGAATGTATCCTTTCTCGCCAATGCCATGAGAGCTGTGATAGACAAGTACATGGAGGAGCCGTTTTTTCAATTTACAATATTGTCCTTCTTTCTCAACAAGGAAACGATCCCCAATTCCGCCAACTCGCAGATCTGGGAAGTCCAGCCGCTGGAACTCTCCTGTTCTAGAAATGGCGTCCCATGTAAGACTCTCTCTATCAAACCCTCTAACTTTTACATTCCAATCTTTGTTGTCTTCATAGCATTTATCTTGTGCTCTGATTACAAATCGCAATGCAATAACTAAACATTACGGAATAATCTGCTACTTCTAGCAAGGGTCCATGAACGAAACGAAACGCAAGGGATATGAATTTGGAGTCGTTGATATTAGAATAGATCCCTAGAATTACAAATATCTCGTTGAGTTTGTTCCTGAAGTCTGGGAATTGATTTTGAAGTTGTCTATGGTTTGTTGATAGTTTTCTCTTTCTTATCTAAAATGATTAGTTGGTTCTGTAATTGATTTAGAATTTGAATAAATTTACTTGTGAATGGGGTTTAGATCTAAGATATCTGCTTATTGCTGTTCCGGATCCGTCTAGAACATGCCTTTTCTTACTTTGACTGTCACTAATTGATTTCCACGACAAGAAGAACTTCAGTTAGTGTTTGAATGTAAATAACTGGCAAATCCAAGGTTTCCCCAATTTATAGATCTGTTACTGGGTATTTATCTAATTGTAGAAGTATGGCATGGTGGCACCTTTTAGTGAGAGACGCAGTGATGAGAGAACAGATCCATTTTCTTTTGATGTACACTAAAGTGTGATGATTAATGTTAATTGGATGCTAGAAACCATATCTGATTCTCTTGGATGAAGAAAATACTCCAGATGTATGGAAGTTCTGTCATTTATTTCTTGGTTATCCCATGGATTTTGAAATGGCAAATACCATAATACTCCTGCTGAGATTGCAACTTGGTAAGAAACTGGCGATGGTCTTTGAAACTGAACAAGATTTGCTGAACCTCTCTTTTTTACGTGCATTTTGCTTTCATGTTTTTCACGTTGGCCTCTTTCAGGTAGAGTGTGATGCAGTATGTGGAGAAGAAGATTCTGTTAATGGTCTTAGTTTTGGGATATGTTATCCCATAATATTTTGGCCAAAAAAAAAAATCCATAATATTGCTCTAGTGGGATTATCATATCTGATGGTGCTTTAGTTGAATTGGGATGGCTTGAATCTAGTTGAACTGGGTTTTTTTGAGTTGTTTATGTATAGGCTTACCACATTTCACTTTTTATAATTGAAGTAGAAGAGTCTATTGTGTGTGTTTTATTACTGTTTCTTGGATTCTCTATCTCTTTCTTCATAAGAGAGATGGTGACAGATATGGTACTCCTTTATAACTTGAGTTGGTATTTCTTGTCATTTATAGGGTTCATGTCCGTCAATAAAGAACATTCTTCTTCTAGATTCTGAAGGGAAGCGTGTAGCAGTCAAGTACTATTCAGATGACTGGCCAACAAACAATGCAAAGTTAGCTTTTGAGAAGTTAGTATTCAATAAGACTGTCAAGACAAATGCTCGGACAGAAGGTATGCAGCACAGAGGTTTTTACGGTTTGACTGAAATTGATTATAATATGAAGTCACATGAGCTTTTTATTGTAAGTTTTATATTATGCATGTAGGTCTTCAAAACCTCTTATTTGTTTCAAGAATGTAAACTCATTATATCTTTTAATTTTCAAGAAATGATTTGTTATGCTTAGTTCAAAATGAAGCTGTAGTGTTGGACCCTGGACTAAATAATGAATTGGGCAGTTGATGCCAGAGCGTCCTTAAAAGCACATAAGCCTAACCGGGCCAAATAGGCCCAGGGCTAGCTGTTGATAGCCCAAGGATTATCTCTGTTAGTCGTGTTGGCTTTTTTTATTTGAAAAAAAAATTCCTCGTGTTGTTTTATTTTGTTTTAGTTCTCTTTAAAAAGTCATGTGCTTTGCATGTGGTCTTTCAATGAGGTTAGACAGTCAAGATTTAATCAATTTATGTTTTGAAGGGTTAGGATTCTGTTGTTAGTAGAAACATCCTATGGAATTGTATGAGAGGTTGCATACATTAAAATAGAAAGGGATGTCTGTTGATAAGTGCACTGCAGAATTTATCGATGTCTCTATTTATGCTAGAGTGTATGGAACAGATGAGCAACCTCCTTCATGTTATCTTGCTGTATTGAAAGAGGCCTATGTTGGGAGGAAGTGAGGGAGGAAAACAAAATAATTGGGTATTATTACAAATGGGCACAAACCTTCAAGAGCAGGGCAAGAATTTGCTGCATCATGCAGAGCTAGTGGCAGAAAATTACTTATATTGATAGGGAAACATTGCTTATGTTGATTGGGGTGAGAAGGGAAAGGAAGTGACACGATATGGTAGCCAAAACCCCTATGGTTCCAACTTTAGTCATGTGGACAGCAGATCACAGTTGCATGAATTTGTATTTTGACAAATCTCTATATATCTTAAGTTAGCTACACAAATTTTTATCTTCTTGATACATCAATTTGTGATATATGCCATGTTGGACTAGGGAGATCCTTTTGAGAGTCTTAGGGTTAAGAGTTCTCTTGTGTGACACGAGACTACAGCCAAGCTACTGTGGTGCTCCTAAACCATCATCATTGTTTCTCTTGTGGAGAAAGAGGGCATGCTTCTTATACTTGCCCACAAAGAAGAGTGAACTTGGTTGGATCAGCAGCAGAAGAAGAAGCCCCTCTTGAACGAATTTTGGATGAGTATGATGATGAACCTAATGAAGCTTATATATATCTGGTACAAGGGGAATCATTGGTACTGCAACATGTTATGACAATACCCGGAGCTGAAAAGGAAGATTGGAATATTCAGAACATGAGTTCTTTGTGGTGTTTAGGCATGCAATATCATTCTTGATGTGGGTTGTGCTGAACATTTAGTTTCTGCAGAAATGGTGGAAAAGCTAAACCTAGTTGTTGACAAACACCCAGATTCATACAAAATTCCTTGGTTTAGAAAAGGAAATGAGATCATTGTTACTTCTAAATGTTTAGTCAAGTTCAAAATGACTGGTAATCTTGAAGATTAAGTTCTTTGTGATGTAACACCAACAGATGCATGTCACATTTTATTGGGAAGGCCATGGTTGCAGGACAAGGACATGACCCATTACACTAAGCCCTACCATTACTCATTTTGGAGGGGAGATAAAAAACTATAATCTTTATCTACTTAACACTTTGGCAAAGACAAGACATTGGCTTTGGTGGCTGATTGCTACTCCTGGCCATGAATAAGAATGTTGAAGAGGTGTCATTATTCCAGGGAAAAACCCAGCATAGATGACTCAAAAATTTTGGTGAAGGGGACATGGTGTTAGTGCCCTTGAGGTGTGACAGATTTCCTTAAGGCAATTACCACAAGTAGAAAGCTAAGAAATTTGGCCCTTGCATGGTAATGAAGAGGATTAGCTCAAGAGCCTACATAATTGAGTTGCCTCTAAACCTACAAACTAGCCCTATTTTAAATGTTACTGACTTGTATTCCTTTGAGGGGGTTTAATGAGGCACTAGGCATTGATGACACACTAACTGCTGAGGCCTGGCCTGAGGGTCAGCCAAATGTTATTCAAGAAGTATTGGATGTCATGGAGTTAAAATCAAGGAAGAGGAAGTTAATTATTGTTGCTTCTTGTGAAGTAATTGGGTAAACCAGCAAGTGAAAGTACCTGGATCGTAGAGTAGCTGAAGAGGACTGATCCTGAAATTTATTCAGAGACTGTCAACGTATTCAGACCTGAATTTTCACTTACTTGGAGGGCTCAATGCAGGAGCATCCTTAAAAGAACATAAACCCAAACTGGCCAAATAGGCTCAAGGCTAACCTTTGATAGCCCATAGATTATCTCTTTTAATTGTGTTGCCTTTTTTTTACTTTTATTCCCTTTTCTTGTGTTGTTAATTTTGTTTTAGTACTCTTTTAAAAATTCATATGCTTAGTATGTGATCTTTTATTGAGCTTGGACCTCATGATTTAATCAATTTATGTTTTGAAGGGTTAGGATTCTTGGGTTAGTAGAAACATCCTATGAGGATTAGGATTCTAGAGTTAGCAGGAACATCCTATAAGGATCAGGGTTCCAGGGCTAGTAGATACATCCTATAAATGGGGGTTCTTAAGCTATTGCAATAAGTTTTTGATAATTTTGAAGATATATGACGGCTTGTTGAGTTTCCTAGAGATTATTGATCTTAAACTCATTGTTCTTCCACTTTCTCAATTCTTTGCAATTCTTTTTTCTGTCTTTCATTCTATTCTACACAATCCTGCTGCATCAGCAGTTATTGTTGAATAATGACTTATTTTTATATATAATTGTTGAAATAGTAAAACAACGAAAGACAAAAAATCCCATATTGAAGAGTTAAAGGGAGAAATAAGGCTATATAAGTGTTGAAGTTGGCCTACTAAATTGCCTTAGGCATTTTGGATAAAAGCTTGGCTATTATCACTCATAAATGGCCCAACACTCTTCTACTCTAAGTTGGACCAAGGCTCATCATCTCTAACAATAATAGACCAAAGTGGGATAACTTGTACAGAAAGATGAAAAAATAGAGCAGTTGATGTTTATGTCATTCAATATATGGATAATTTAGTTAATTTTTATCAAATAGCATCTCTGTCAGCAGCATACTAAGCTTAGAAATTAGATTTTGACATTCTTTGCTTCATTTGTTCGTTCGTCTCTGATAATTGCCAAACATGTGAAATACCTATGCATGACATGTAAACAGCCTTTACATTATATTATCAAATGGTATAAAGCCTTCGATTTTGAATGTACCTATTTTCATAGAGGGCTGCTATACTACCAGACACGTAATCTTTTGGTTCTAAGATATGATGATAAACAACCTTCCTGATCTAAGGCATACTTTTTCTCCTGTCTCTTTTCTTGGCCATCAAAGTGCTGCCACCAAAACTACATTATGACTCACCACCTATGTGGTATCTGTTGTTATTATTGCGCAGAAGGACAAACTCATGTCAGCTATGATGGAATTATAAGTGTTGAATTTAAGATTTCTGCGTGATCTATGTTTCTTCCTATAAATGACTTTAGTTTGAAGGAATGAATGCATGATCCCTTGAGATTACAATTGAAAGTGTTTGAATCTGGCTTGCCTGATAATGGATGTTTAAAAGTTTCTTTAGTTTTTGCACTTAAAATGCTCTTCTCATGCACTCTTCGTGAAGGATGCTTGGAGGATAATTTTGGCATTTACCTTGTGGAAGTATTGGTAGGTAGTTATGTTTGTCGTGTTTTCATTCATCAGTTATAACTGACATGCTGTTTACTATCTTCTGCAGCTGAGGTAACATTACTTGAGAACAATATCGTTATATACAAATTTGTTCAAGACCTGCATTTTTTTGTCACTGGCGGTGATGATGAAAATGAGCTCATTCTGGCTTCAGTTCTTCAGGGTTTCTTTGATGCAGTCACCCTTTTGTTGAGGTATTTTTTATCGTATTGCAGTCTGGATTTAAAATTAGAGTGCCCCTTTACTCATGCTTCTATTTTGTATTTGTTGGAAATTATAGGCCTTGGTCCAAGTTAAAGTGAGAGAGTTATTGGGTCATTTATAAGTGTTGAAGTTAAGCTTTTATCCAAAATGTTTAAGGTAATTTGGTAGGCTAACTTCAACACTTATATGACCTTTTGTCTTCTTTTTAACTTCCCAATGTGGAACTTTTTTCTTTCTTTATCTTGTCTATTTCAACACTTCCTTTCAAGTCTAACTGGTTTGACCCAATTGTGACTTGCTTTCATGCCTTTACTTTTTATCTTGGCCTTGCTTTTTTTTTTTTTTAAGCTTGGAGGCCTCAGGTATCTTCCTTTTTATTTTAGTTGCCTGGGCTTGTATTCCTTTGAATTTAAGAGGCTACAAGTTGTCTGGGTCTTCCTCATTGAGCCTTTTTTTTTTTGTGGCTTCAAGTATTGGGCCTTAGATTTTTATCATTTGTGGGTTTTGGCTAGTGATTGCCAGGCCAACTTGGCAAGAAATTTTGCTTTATTTTTATTTTTATTTTGGGCCTTGGATGTTGAATCTTTAATGGGTTGTGAAACCATTGGGTTTTGATACTATGTTGAAAATTATGGGTCTTGGTCTAAGAGTGGGAGAGTTGTTGGGTCATTTTTAAGTGTTAATAGTTAAGTCTTTATCTAAATGTCTAAGACAATTTAGTAGGCTAACTTTAACACTTATATGACTTTTTGTTTTCCTTTAGTTTTTCAATGTGGGATTTCTTTCTTTCTTCATCTTTTCTATTTCAACAGTATTTTTCTCTTTTTAAGGAGCAATGTTGACAAAAGGGAGGCACTTGAGAACTTGGATCTTATTCTTTTATGTCTTGACGAGATTGTTGATGGCGGGTATGCTCGTGTTTCCTAATTACAATGTTTTGTTCTCGTTAAATTTTTAATTCATTTTCTGAATACTTTTTTCCCCTCCTTCAAGGATGATACTTGAAACAAATGGGTCAATTATTGCTGACAAAGTGACCTCTCATAGCTTGGATGCTGACGCCCCCTTATCTGAACAGGTAATGCAACTATGTTTCAGTTTAGTTGTCGCTTCGCTTTTTATTTGACTTAAAAAAAGACATAGATCGCTGTATAGACTGGAGGTTGCTAAACTAATTCCATTTTCGTGCTGTTATTTTCAAATTAACTCACATTTTGGCAAGCTAAATTTCATTGTGGATGGATCAGTTTTGACTTTCAGTGGACTAAATATTAAGATAGTGAAATCTGGGCACCTTTGATCTTCAGTCTGATTGTGATATTCTGATGATATTGCAGACATTAACTCAAGCATGGGCTACAGCTAGAGAACATTTGACAAGAACCCTTCTGAAATGATCTTTACATGAACAGAATTGGGTTATCTATATTAGAGTTGTATGATTATTTTTTGTTTGTTAGCGACAGTTGTTTTGTCCTCCAATTTGTTGAGTCACTACGATTGGAGTATCACCGTTCTGCTGAACAAGAATTCTCGAGAACTGATTATTTTCTTAATATGCTTTTTGCACATTTGGTTGATCCTTGACACACACACACACACACACACACAGATATATATATATATATATATATATATATATATATATATATATATATATTTTGTGAGGTATAGTCTTATGGTGAATTAATTTGGAGTTGGTTATTGCATACAGTTAGACGAAGAATGGTTACGAGTGTCTTCCCCTTCAGCGTATAACTATACGTGTTTCAGTTTTTCTTTTTTCCATTCCGATGAAAATACAAATATATATATATATATATATATATATATATATAGAAAAGAAAAATACACGTTACATGATCTTTCCTTCTGAAGAGTGAAAAATTTGGCGGATCTTATATTATTCGATTTGTCCCCTTGAGCTATGAGCTTTCGAAAGTTAGGTCCAAGTTAAATATAGACTGCCCCACCATTTATTTGGGACTTGCATATGTCGCAGTGGGCATAAAAAAGTCCATATGCGATTTAGACAGCAACTATATTTAAGTTTTTTCTTAAAAATGTAAAATATTTTTGTTATTAATTTTTTAAATAAAATAATACTTTTAATCTTTTTTTTTTTAAATTCAATCATATTTTTTTTGGGTCAATCAACCATGTAATGTTAAGTTATAAAATTATACACTTGTGTGTAAAAATTATCGACTTATTATATTATTATCAAAAAAATATAAATTTATTATATTTTTAATTAAAATTTAATAACAAAGATATATGAAATTAAATATATTTATTTATTTGGTCTTGGACAAAGGAATTGAAGCTTGATTATTCTTTTACTTCAATGCAACTTCCACCAACAAATTGACAAAGGAATTGAAGCTCGATTATTCTTTTACTTCAATGCAACTTCCACCAACAAATCGACAAGAAAAATTCTTCTTTTTGTTCTTTTTTCATTTTAAGAAGAATAAGTAAATTAATTACTGGCAGAGTCCCCAAATCAAAATGAAAAATTGAAAAATTGAAAACAGAATGACTGAACATAAAGAGATGTCATGCACTAAAACAGATGGTGTATGTTACATGAATTATTGTTGATTTATTTACTTATTTATTGTTTTTTTTATTGTTTATGAAAGACTCTCCACCTTGAAATCAATATTGTACCATGTTTAATAGTAGAATAATTTCCCTGAAATTAGTTTTAGGATATAAAGATAGATAAAGAGAGAGGAAAATCAGATAAGTCAAATCCGTTGAAAAAGAACGAGGGGGATATAAAGAGGGAATGAGAGTGAATGAGGCTATTTTTCTCTCTCTCTCAAAATGTAATTGTAATTGTAGGGATAGAGGAGGAGAGTACCTTCCCGTTTTCTGTCCTCACTATTATTTATACTTTCTATTATCATTCTTATTGCCTACATAGAAAAAAAATTTCTCCCATCTCTTTCCTCACAGGGCAGGGGATGCAGATTCTCGTGGATCCCTAAAATAAATGTAAAGTTTAAATTCTTTATTTATGTTATCCAATAAATTTTAATAAATTATTTTTAAAAAAATAAAATAATTCAAATGAAAAGTTCTAAACAAATCTTAGAAATTCTAAAAATTCAAAAAAATAATATTTTCAACAAATTAAAAATATCTTGTTCAAGTTGTCTTGGCATAAAAAATTTTTTTTTTATAATGTTTGAAGTCTTTA
This sequence comes from Delonix regia, assembly GCA_037074485.1. Classification (NCBI taxonomy): domain Eukaryota; kingdom Viridiplantae; phylum Streptophyta; class Magnoliopsida; order Fabales; family Fabaceae; genus Delonix; species Delonix regia. Next base: position 27,715,517 of record CM073459.1, on the reverse strand, counting down.
TTATTGTCTCTTCCTTATGTGCAAGTCAAGTATTTTAATTTATTTTGTTTTCACTATTCTAATATGTTAAAAACTTGTGCATTTAAAGTATAAATTAAAACGAGTCTAAGCAACAATTTAATTCTGACTTAATATTACTAGCTAAAACAATTTCTTTTACATATTAAAAAAAGTTATACTTCCAATTTTTTGTCTTCACAAGAGAATTTAAGTTTGTCAAACTTGAAGGTATAGTAAAATTACTACTAATAATACATATATATATATATATATAAAATTTAAAATATTTAGATCAAATTGTAAGGGATGAGGATCCCATGGGGCAGAGTGTATAATTCTTGTTCCTCATATCTGAACTACCTTTAAGGAAAATTTTCCTCCATTTTCATTCTACGAAAAAAAAAAATCTCAAATGCAAATTCCCAAATAGAACAATTCTTAACAAAATCTTCAAATATAAAGATCTTTTATCATCATTAATACATTGTTCACTTCAGAAATAACTACGAAAGATCCAAATTAGTTCCAAAGTAAAGTATAGGAGAGGAAAATTAGAAGGAAAAAGAGAAAAATACTTTTACTTGTAATGTGTAATAGTAGATGTTTCTATGATTGTTTTTTTTTTTTTTAATTTTTAAATTGGATCTTCGTAATTATTTTTCTCTTTGTCAATTGCAGATAGATAAAACGAGAGTAGGTAGGATGCATTAATGTAATCCCAAACATTGTATCCTCTCATTCGTCGTCCTCTGTCTTTCATTAAATTAATAGAAGTGAAGTAAAGATATTGAGAGACCCAAATTGATAAATTTTCCATGAAATCTTCCAAGCGACTAAATTTTGATGTTTGGATAATTTTCACATGGCCTAATCATATCTCACACATTTGCGCCATGTAAATTTGCTGGATGACAGAGCAATAAGCGTTTAAAATTGAGAAAAAGCCCAACAAACAGATTAATTTCATTTTGTCCCAGCCCTTTTTCTAATGGAATAAAGGCATGGTTTGTTATTTGACTCATAATACTCATGGTCCATTCGTAAATCCAGGTGCAAATCTGCGTCCCTCAACCAAACTTCTCAAGCACATACCTCATTTCAATTCTTGAGTTGCAGCCCCATTTTCATCACAGGTTGAGAGTTTGCTGCACATGCCGGCGATGGGGAGTTGCTATTATTTGTGTCTGGTAGGTTCAACTTTTACTCAAAATCACAAAGGCCAAGTGGTCACACGCCCTAAGGATGAATGAAGTTTTGGTTTTTGTTATTTTCATATTTAAGGTTGACAATTTTGCATAATAGAGATGAAGACTGCCTCTATGATTCCTGTTCTTACCATTAATTGTTACTCTTTTCCTATTCTTATTTCCCATAGTGCAAGAGATTTTTCTCTCATTCTCATTTCTTGTAGGGATGCAGGTCCTCACAAGTCCACACAGGGATCTCAAATTCTTTTAAAAAATTAAAAAATAAGTTTAATAAAATTCAAAAAATATATTTAAAAACTTAAATTTAAAATTCAAGTTTTTTGTTTATGATATCCAACAAATTCTAATCAAGTTAAAAGAAACTAAAATAAATTCAAATAACAGGTTTAACAAAAAGCCGTCAAAAACTCAAATAATAAATGTGAAAAACAAGTTCAAGTCATCTTTACATCTTGCCCACAATGAATGAAGTCTTCATCATAATTTCTTTCTTATGTGTAAGTTGCTTTCAAAACAAACACATAAACATGCAATTCTCGTCAAGCCCCCAAATGAAGTGGGACGAATGGAATGGTTAAGTCATGACGAAGTTTTTATGCAAGTGTTATTAACTACTATCAAGATAGCCTCTGCTGCTCTATCGTAAGGAGACAGAAATCCTGCAACGAAAATAGAGTTATGAAAAAGAATTCTTTATTGACTAAAAGAATTTGAATTCTGGTCAGACTTATTAAAAGAGAAGTAATTTTATATCCTGAAACTGAATCTTTATTTTTATTTGATGATTTTTCCGAGGATTTCATGTCAAGAGTTTTGCTTATCATTAGATGCTATCCAGTGAAATAATATCACTCACCAAGTTTCATGTTAAAAGTCATGCTTCTGTCCAATTCCACATATGGGGTAGCATGGCCAAGTTTATCTACGTTACAAAGGACCACGAGTAAAAGTCAGGAGCACAACAAAGATTAACAAAAAGTAGATCGATGCAACTAACTATGAACACAGTACTTACTGCTTATGATTGCACTTTGCATCATGAGAAATACGAACGAGGTTCCAAGAATAAACTTGCTGTCAACTCACCTTCTAAGCCAGACAAACCAAAAATACCTCCTACGTCTAATAATTTCCATAGAAAACATAAAATTGGATCTCACAAGGCAGCCCTGCATCTTAAAAAGAAACGGTGTAAAATAAAGATATTTCTCATGAATGTCTCCTCAATTGGCTCCTTATAGATGATATTGGGAGCAGTATCAATCATTTTAACCATGGGATAAAATGTTAAGAGAGCGAGAGAGATATATCAATAACACTATCATAGAAAATTTAATGTGAAGTGCTTTCCTTCAATCTTTGTACGATCTGTGCTGTAACTTTGGATCTTACTGTTGTAACTCTTGCACTTTCAAATTATTTTTGTTATTACTTCTGAAACTAAGAAACATAGCCACATAAACAAGACTGCTATTTGAGTTGAGTCCTCGTTCACTAGTTTTCAAAAGTGCTACGAGGAATGACCTGCTGATGGCAACAGGTCAAAAAGGAATCATGAAGGCAATGATAATTTCTCTATGAGAATATTAAAAAGTAACGAATTTTTTTATAGAAACATAACAAATATAATTTGTCTATGAGATTATTATATTTTTGTCATTACCCACAAAAGCTTAAATATAGCACTCACCATCCATGAAGCTATATTTCACAGTGCCAGCAAGGGTCACTGTTAAACCAGAAATGAGAGTACCATAATTAAGCATGAAAAAAATGCTTCTAATATGTGAAAAAATCACACAGAAAGAAGTCTAATCAAGAAAATAAAATGTAAGAGGACAGTACTAAGCAGCAGGAAGATTAATTCCCTAAAATTATTAGTGTTGTTGAAGTGGTTCTAGCTGATGTTGATTCTCATGAGCAGAACCGCCAATCCATCAATATCTTCATGTCCCTTTGACTGAGTACGCAAGTTCAACTTCAATTTCTTGCACAGTGGTAGTTCTTCTTTCCCATTACAGCCTCTATCTCCAGTTCCAATTTTGCAGGGTTCCAACTCCACTTCATCAATATCCCGACACCTCTTTGATCTCATACCCAACTCCAACTTCAATTTCCTTTGTTGAATGAAATTGTGATATTCAGAGGCATATATGGGGTAGATCCCACACTTATTGATGATGCAATTACAAAATATGAAACTGAACAAAATCTTTTGGTTATAAGTGGTGCCCTCATCATTTCTTTTGCTTCCTTTAACTCTCTCCAATACCAACTTAGAGAAGTATGGATCACAACATAGTAAAACATGATCTGAGCTGACTTTTGCATAATGAGTATCAAAAATCTGGAATCCAATCGCTTCACCTTCTTCAGAGTAGCACTTGCAGATCACAGCCTCCTGACTTTTTTCCTTTGAGTTGAGCTGAGTAATGACACAGCAGAAAATGAAACCCAATAAACTGTCAGATGCCAAAGAAAGTTCAATAGTTACCGAACCTGTTGTTGTCTGATTATGCCTGAACCACATTGGAACACTGTTTCCTGGATATAAAACTGTAAATCTTTGCTTGTTATGTACTGCTCGCTTCAACGAGGACTCTGCATATGTCCTAATCGCACAAAGTGAACGCCCATCCAATTTCGCACAATTGTGAAATGAAATGAAATTGTGACCATTTACTCGTAATAGTCTTGAAATTGTTGAAGTGAATATCATCTCCAAAGATGTACAATTACTGACAATAAAATTTACAATGGACCGTGGAAGCTCTGGTAGAAACCGAAGCCTAGTGCAACCTTTTAAAGAAAGATGTTGTAACCTTGAAAGATGCCTGATATTGTTGGGAAGTTCAATTAAGTTTGAACATTCCTCCAAATCTAGTGTTTGCAGACATCGTAAGGCATCAAATAGTATATTTAGCTTCAGTCTGTCCACTATGTGTCTACATTTACGAAGACGAAGCTCCACAAGAGATCTAAAACAACATAACTTGGTTATTGGAAGATTCCCAAGACTTGAACCACTGAGAAGGAGCCTTTTGAGATTGCTAAGATGCCCAATTGAGGAGTACAATGCTGGATCCAATATTTCTTTTTCCTTCCACGACATAGAAAATTCTTTCATATTCAAACAGTTGACTGAAAGTGATATGCAATCAGTGACATCTAATTCTTTAACAGATAGTGGAAGCTCTGGTAAACACTGAAGGTTCTTGCAACGCCTTATGTAGAGCTTTTGCAGCCTGGAGAGTTGCTTGATGTTGTTCGGGAGCTCGGTCAAGTTACAGCAATTCTGGAAACACAGTTTTCGTATACCACGTAAGGCATCAAATAGCATAAGTAGCTCAGGTTTGCCAATTATGTGGTCATAAATGCAAAGTTCCTCAAGAGATCTCAAGCAACATAACTCCTTTATTGGAAGATTCTTCAATTTTGAACCATTGAAATGGAGACTTTTAAGCTTACTGAGACGCCCAATGGATGAGTGCAATATTTCTATTCCAGTTGACCTTAAAAATAAATGTCTTAGTTCTTCTGACGATAATGAGAAATCCCTAAGATTAGGACAGTCATGTACCAGAAGTTTTCTAAGAGATCTTAGATGAGTTTCACTCTGTAGACTTTTAAGGCTTTTGCACTTGCCTAAATCCAAAGAGATGAGGCTGTTGAGAGATAAGATAGACGGATGAACATAACACAAACTTTCACAGTAATATAGATTCACCAATTCAAGATTATGTGCCTGAGAGAAATTGGGCAACTCTCTCAATTTTCGGGAGTAACGAAGATCTATTTCCTTTAAATTCACAAAATCCTGTAACAGTTAAATAACAAATATCAGAAAGACCAAAATTTTTAAAACTGAAAAATATATTTGTATTATACCTGCATTCCTTACCAGAGTGTTTGAACATGGCTGAATTGCATTTTAAGTTCGACAAGGTTCTCAGCACAAAAAGTAGATGGCAAAGACTTGAAAGGGTATCCATTCCATTGAAAGTACCTTATTTTATTAGAAATGGACTCAAGACCTGTTTGAAGATGCACATTACATGATCCAGTATCATGAGAGGAATAAAACTTAAGAAATCTTATATTAGTCATTTTTTCAAAGGTGTCAGCAGTCAAGTGTATATCTCTAATTCGAGACACATCTAATATTATGCCTAGAACAGCTTCAGTTCCCTGAAAATTACGAAAATTAGAATAGCAGTAAGTAAGCTAAACCATACTAACTACATTGTCACCAGAGAATACAAATGTTTTGTTAAGAGAGGAAGGGCTTCCTTTCTTACCTGATTATTTTCAGTACATCATAGATTTCTTTAGGATCCCATAATCTGCTACGCCTTCCAGGTTCTTTGATACACTCTCGACGAACAATTTCCAAACCCATTTCTTGTATTAAGTCATGCATCCACACTTTCTTCCCCATAGTAATAAGAGCCTTATCAAGAAGGGCTCTTATGCCAATGGTTGCATGAAAGCCATAGCTGTCTAATACCCTTATTACATGTTCTTTATCTTCACCCTTCAAAAAGCATGCAATATCTAGAAATATTTCCTTCTCTTCATAGTCTAATCCATCATAACTTAATTTCAACACTTTCTGAATATCTTCGTTGGCTGTCCATTTTAGTTTTCTCAATGCACTATCCCATTCTTCTTTAGATTTGGAATGAAGAAACGAACCCAAAACAATTAAAGCTAAAGGAATGCCTTTGGAATAATCAACAACCCTTTTTGATAGCTGTTCATATCCAATTTCAGGATGATCTTTGTGAAAAGCTTTAAAGCTGAAAAGCTTAAAGGATTCTTGATAGTTCAATGGCTTGGCCTCATATATTTTATTAGCTCTTCCAATAAGCAAATGCTTATCTCTTGTTGTTATAATGACTTTACTGCCAAGTCCCAAGCAATCACATTCTTTAGCCAGATATTCTAATTGCTTTGGACTATCAACATCATCAAGCACAATGAAAACTTTTCTACAACTGAGCCTCCTCATAACAAACGTAGATCCTAGAACTTTAGAGGGGTTACTATGGATAATTTCTTCCCTTAATAGCTCTGAGACAAGTTTATCACGTATATATTTTAGTCCGTTCTTCTCTGACTCTTCCCTCACATTTTCTAAGAAACAGCAACTTTGATATTGAGGAGATAGTTTGGCAAATACAACCTTAGCCATGGTTGTCTTACCTATGCCACCCATCCCCCAAATTCCAATGATTGGAAATTTTTCCAGTAACAATTCAATACATTCACAATTTTCATCAATTCCAACCAGACCTTTTAATGTACTTGGATGCCTATGATCCAATTTTTGCAAAACATCATCGGTAATATTCTGAATTAACTCAGATTCATCCCTGGCACATGAAAAATAGTGAACAAAACAGAAAAATTAATGTTACCACAAGAAAATAAGTTTAAAACAGAATATATCTTAATTTCCCTTTCACTTCATTGGAAAGGAAGAGATGGAACTGGAAGGAACATAGAAATGAAATTGAACTACTGTTTTGTAAAAGATTTTGAGAATGATGATATGCTATTGCATTTGTTGGTAGAAAAAAAAAAAAAAATCTGAGTATCGTATTTGTTAGAATATCACATAATATTTAGAATTTAAATATATTAAGATATCATATAGTGTCCACCTATAAAAGGTGCTCATTAAATAAAATTAAAATAGTAATTACAAAAATTATTATTAAACCCTAACCCTAATTAGCCTTATAAAATTATTATACAATAAATAATTATAGATATCTCGTATGATTAATAATTTCAACCAAAGTCAGATTAACTTCTACAATTAAAAAGAAATACGTAAGTCTCTTAATTTAATTTAAATTATGAATATGTTCTTTATTTGGTTCTTTCACTCAATAGATGCAAATTATTTTATCCCCCTGCACAATTTTTCATCGATAAGGATTACCTGTTATAAGTTTATACGACTTTAGTTTTCGCGAAATAAAAATCTTGGATGAAACAAAAAATCTGGTATCAGATTAAGATTAAATTAGTCAATTAATAAGAATTAACACGAAAATTCTCTTCAATAATGACATGCTTACCTGAAGGTCTGAGAGTCCCACCCAGCTAAATTGGCCGTTTCAAATAGAGCATCTTTCCATCTGTTCACCTTGTCTTGGTTATGCATGAAATCTCTCTCATGTTCTGCAAATGCCTCCTTGTAAGTCCCTTTCTGCTTGCGAACATCTGATGGGTCAACTTTATAGAAGATCGGTATAACAAACTGTCCTTGATCCTCTCTGCATTGGAGGATTTGGATGAGTTCATCCAAACACCATTTTGAAGAAGCATAGTTTTTTGAAAACACTACTATAGCTACACTGGAATCCTGGATTGCTTGGATAAGAGATTGAGAGATGTTATCCCCTTTGGGGAGCTCATAATCAATATAGGTTCTTAAGGACTTTTGGGTGAGAGCAGTATGAAGATGGCTAGTGAAATTTGTGCGAGTGTCCTCTCCTCTAAAACTAATAAACACATCATACTCTTTTGACGAAATTGGTTGGGAGGAAGAACATGAAGCAGCCGCACCCATGATAGTTACTGTCAGCTATTTCAATGCAAAAGATTACAATTGTCGGCTGAGAATGATAATAGTGATGTTCGTTTCAGGCAACAAATTTGTTTTAATGATACTGAAGGTGAGAAAACGCGGTTTCACTGTTAAGGCAATCGATCTGTTGACTTGACTCAATGGTGATAATGGTGGGTCCATTGGCCCCATTAGTGTGTATAAACACCGACACATGAGTGTACTCTTACGAATAAGCAAGACATTCGGCATCTCTTCTACAAAAGCTTTCACATGAGAGGACCTCATACCAGAAATTTGATTTAGGGCTAGGGCTCGCTCGATAAGAAACGATGAAGTAGAGTGAAAATGAAGGAAGAAGGACCAGGAGGAGATCAGATTCAGAGCTGAAAGCGCGGTTATTGCGCAAAATGGAAAAACCTGAAGTAGCTAAATTGTAAATACTAGAAAGAATGGGCCTTGGGTTATTTGGCAAGATAACCAAAATAGTGGGGCTGAAATGAAATTACTGAGAATTTTTTTGTTTTTAACATACTAGGGTTTTTTTTTTCAGGTGGTAATCCAGTTAGCAAAATATGACCACGTAACCTCCATGTGTCAACATTTGATGGGGATACAATAAAATTGCACCAATAATCCAGTTAATTAAATATTTTACTATAAAATTTTCACGAGAAGAAATAATTCAAATATTATATACAGTGGATTTAATTCAAAAGAAATGCAGCTGGGCAGTTGAATGGGACAAAGCAAAAAAGAAAAAGTAATTGTAATTATACAAAATTATATGCTCATTCATGCACTTTAAATAAAATAGAAGTTGGTCAATAGGAGAAACTCTATTTTTAAACTCGTCTAAAAAAATATTTAATTAATTCGAGTAATGTTCAAAGATACTCTTTTCCAAAATATACGTCATACTTTGTTAATAATAAGGGAAAAAAATTGACAAAATTTTGAAGGCTTGAGATTAGTTTATTCTGGCCAAGAAATAAGAAAAAGAAATTTTCATTAGTTTAAAATATATACTCAAAATGAAAGGAGAAATGAATATCATTCTAGATAATTCGATCAACCACAAATTGCAATTCATAGAATATTTTAGTGGACTCTACTCTTTTTATATTTTCATAGCAACAATACAAATTGTCAAAGTGATTAACCTACATAAGATTGCTAGCAGTGTCTTCATTAGCATTTTAACCAATGCGCTTGATATGGATAGATACATATATTCATAGAAAGGAATTGGCTCCATCTTTTGCTCTTTGAATGTCTTGTTATTTAAGTTTATTTATTATCATTTTGCTGAAGTCACTGTAGCATCACCACGAAGTAATTCTTTCATGTAGCCTACATCATAAATTATTAACTCAATTAGGTCACCAGACTTGTGGGAATTTGGAAAACTTTTACAACCATTTTGGTTTACCCTATAAACTAAGTTAGCTTTGAATATCATAGCAGTACCAATAAGAGAAGAGACGAGCAACATAAAGTGTGCCTTTTCCATGAGATAACTCTGCTTCTTTGAGTCCCACGTCAATAACTTGCAGATGTGGACAAATTTATAGCTTTAGTACTTCTCCTTAATCTAAAAAAAGTCTATTATTCTAAGCATTTTTTTAAAATTTCATAAAATGTTTAACTATGATCGATTTCATAAAAATATTTGCAACTTAATTTTTAGTTTTACAAAATTCTAACTTAATTTTTTTTCTTCCACCCTCTCTCATATAAAATATGTCAAATTTCGATACGTTTTATGCAACTATGAAAGTAGGATTCTTTGTTGTTGTAATAATAAACATATTGTTACAGTAAATTTTTATTGATGTAGATCTAAATAAGTTGACAGTGCATATTAATTATGGAGCAAATACAATTGGCAGTGCATATTAGAAGACCCTTGAATGCAAGCTATAACATAAGTGTGATAAACATGCATC